>OX451402.1:15732934-15960717 GCA_949629135.1 Eremobia ochroleuca | reverse complement strand
AAATGCTTGCACTGACTGGACTGGTAAACTCAAATCAGCGTGGTACTTTCCTCAAAAGACCAATTCAGAGATCAATCTACATGGTCTTCACATGATCTGACCAAGATTATGTCTGGACTTTAAAAGAGACTGTGATCTCTGTATTTATTTTGGGCTTTCATCTCAGAGTAGTCAGATAGGAAATGCGGAACTCAAGTAGCTTATTTTTAGGGTTCCGTACCCAAAGGATAAAAAGGAACCCTATCACGCTCCGCTGTCCGTCCGTGCGTCTGTCACCAGGCTGTATCTCATGAACCGTAATAGTTAGACAGTTGAAATTTTCACAGTTCATTTTCAATTTCAAATTTTTACTAAAAATATAATAAAATGCATATTGAACGGGGCTCCCATACAACAGACATAATTTTTTTTTGCCGTTTTTTTAGATAATTGTACGGAACCCTTCGTGCACGAATCCGACTCGCGCTTGGCCAGTTTTTTTTATAATATGACGTATGGAAGTGATTCCGATATCCTATTTACAGATTAATCAATTTCATTTCATTTCATGTCAATTGTGTGAATGATAACTTAGAAGGAATGGAAGTAAACAAAATGAGATGTGGTCTCATAGACATACCTATACATAACACAGAAATACTACTGGCGCTGAGCCGAAATAAATTGGGATAAAGTCAAGTTGATGTTGATAACAATTTAAAAATAGATCCAAATCCATCCGTTAAAATTAATTTGGCCATTGAATTTTGATCCCAAATTTAGCAAGAGCGTAGATACCATGGTTTTATTATTGTTGTAATTTATTTATTTATTTATTTATTTAGGATCTCCAACAAAGGATACACATAAACAATAGAAATTTACAATAATAAGAAGGTTCCTTTACGTGTGCTCCTTCAATTACAGGAGACCACAGCATGCACATATAACTAGGTGTAACACGATAAAAACAGAGAAAATAAATTATGAATACAAATTATGAAATTAGAAGGGAAAAAAAATATAAAATTAACATGTCAAGATTGAACATTCATATATAAATGGTGTAGGCAGGATAAAAATAAAAATTGAGAATTATAACATTGAATGAATTTGAGGAAAAATAGTAATGATTAAAAATTAACATGTCAAGATTGAGCACTAATATTCCAATTGTTTAGCTTAGTTTAGTTTAGTTTAATTTAATTATAATTAATTGACATTTCAGAGAGTACTAACATACTATACACTTAGTTACTTTGCGGTGGCTAAATTCTTTTTGTATTGGTAATAACTTGTTTATTTAGTTTCCTTCTATGGTCCTAGTTTATCATAATTATGATAGTTTGACATATTGTCTATACAAACACTGTCAAGCCGCAAAATGTATTCCTTAGATAAAAGTTATCATACTATTGAAAAATCAGCCCTAAGTGAATTGTTTTTTATGTTTTACAATTGTAATTTTGTTATTTCTGCAACTGCCCGTGACATTGCAGCGGGACGTATCAGATTATCAGCTCTGCGACATTTATTTTTTTTAATGTCACGGCATCATGCTGAGATCCTCGTATTAGGACTTTCTGTTTAAATTTTCTTTTTGTTACTTTTTTTTGTAGAATTTGTTTTTTATTTTTATTTTTTACTGTGTTTAGTTTAGTTTGTGATCTTCCTGTACGAGTCGCAATAAATACTTTTTAGGGTTCCGTACCCAAAGGGAAAAACGGAACTCTATTACTCCCGCTCCGCTGTCCGTCCGTCCGTCCGTCTGTCTGTCACCAGGCTGTATCTCATGAACCGTGATAGTTAGACAGTTGAAATTTTCACAGATGATGTATTTCTATTGCTGCTATAACAACAAATACTAAAAAACAGAACAAAATAAATATTTAAGGGGGCTCCCATACAATAGACATGATTTTTTTGCCGTTTTTATAGATAATGGTACGGAACCCTTTGTGCGCGAATCCGACTCGCGCTTGGCCGGTTTTTCTTTCTTTCTATATTAAAACTAACAGCTACGACGCTATAAGGTACATACATGAATTGTTAGTACCGCGATTATGACCAATTACGAAGTTTTCAAAGCTTTTCCCATCAAAACATTGACTGGTACGTTACTCATGAATGGATTACATGGAATGTGTACGGAACCGTACATTACTTTGCTCTTTCCCACGGCAAGATCCCGTCTTTTGCAGGTACGGTTTTTTGCAGGACCCCGTTTAGTAGTGTACGTATTTAAATATAGATATTCACACAAGCATCCTGTTTACAGTATCCGGAAAACAGGATGCTTGTGTGAATACTCGTATGTACATTTAAACACGTACACTACTAAACGGGATCCTGCAAAAAACTGTACCTGCAAAAAACTGTACCTGCAAAAACGGGATCTTGCCGTGGGAAAGGGCCCTTACGCGTCGTGCGTTCTGCACACACAGCATTTGGATCGATTATATTGCAAATAATACGTAAAAATATATTTCAATAAGTCAGTGTTTAACGAACATTCACGGCCGGTTTTATTTCATTGTCCTAATAGAATCGCCCGATATCATATCACTAAGTGTAAGCATTTCCTACAGAATGCGTAAGTTGCAAGATACACCTCAATGAGCGATACGATAAGCAGGTAACGATCGGTAACTCGGCATTTCAGCAAGTGAAAGTTCGACAGCAAATAAACATGCTGAAAGCTCTATAGTACCTACTATAGAAGAGTTATTACATGTTCATGTTAATCGTATAGTCTGACGCTGAATTCCTGCAGCGATGCGTCAGCTCATATGAGGCTTTCATTTTATGCCATGCCATAGCGTGGAATAAAATGGCTGTTCGTAAAATATGCGACCAATAAACGGAATACTAAAGTTTATCGCTTTTGATGAAATTTTGCGGATCTATGTGACAATCTATGTGATAACATAGATAGGTAAGCCAAAAACAGCCGGTCGATTCTGTAAAAATCTCACCGTGAAATCATAAGTGAAGTGAGCACTTAATAGTGTTAGTCCCTAGCGAAAGACAGCTCACGATCCACGCTCACTTCACCCAAGCTTTCACGGTGAGATGGTTACAGAATCGCACGGCAGATATAGGTACCAAAGTTTTATCTATCTCAGTATATTTTATCTTAAAGGTGATTTATTGTATCATTATTTACACTAGGTACTAAATTAATTGACTAACTAACTAACTATACAAATAAATAAAAAAAAACAAAAGGATATTTAGGGGTCGAAGTACTCGTCCGCATCGCTGAAATCTGGAAACGTGTCCAGAAGACTATTGACTAAGACTGAGATTGGCGCCGATTCCCTTGTACACAAACTAAACTAAATTTAAGTTTAGTGCATCTTTTTCATTAAGAAAAGAACAGAAGATACATATTAGTTATGTGAAAAGAACATATCAATATCTACAAAAAAACTTTACGATACCATACTTCCAACTATTGTAGTTATGTCAGTAATAACTACTTTTTTACATTTTAAAAGTTGATAGAAAGTAATGCCGACCGAAATCAGACCATGTTATCCATACCTTTGTATTAATCCTTATCCAAATAAATCATTTCGTATTCAAGACTGTTTCAATACAAGTAGATTACTTTATGAATTATTCAAATCGGTCATTCCATTCAAAAGATATTATGAATTTAAAAATGTCAATCTAAACAAAAGTGGCCGGTGTGGCCCCACGCAGCGTAGCGGGAATTATAATATGTTTGTTACTTCTTCACGACAAAACTAATGAACCGATTGCGATTAAACTTTATAGGTACATAGCTGTTACTTAAAGCTCTTACTTTTTATGCCGATATTCCCACGGAATCGAAACTTACGCGGGTGAACCGCGAGGTGCAGCTAGTCATATTATAAAGAGGAAAATTTTGTGAGTTTGTATGTAGGGGGTCATTTTGGAACTACTGATCCGATTCCGAAAATTCTTTCACTAATGGGAAGCTACAGTATCTTCGAGTTTCATGGGATATACATATTATATCGAAACAATAAATTTGAAAGAATTCGCAGACAAAAACTAGCATATTATACATTCGGCTGATGAGTAAGCCATGATGAGTAAACCAATTAAAACCGACTAGAAGAGATGTCAGTGATTCCTAATATTGACTGTCAACCGATATCCGTGCTGACGAACGAGAGGCCTCGTCTGAGACAGGGTAGAAGTTTTTAGGGTACCGCGAAGATACTTTTATGAAGATACTTTTTAGACGAAATTCTCAGGAGCAGCAATAGTCGGAAATTCTGATTCCACTCAAAATCGAGCCGTTCTTGTCTATAGAGTTTTCCTACTTTGTGTCTCCGACCAATGCCTCTACTTTTATCAAAATAAACTCTATGCGTTATTAGAAATATTAACCCGTCAGTCCAGTCTCCCGCTACTATCTTAAGACCAATACCTAGGCAGTCACCTAGCTGCGGCAGACGTCGCTAATGTTAGAACATTTGTTTTATAATAACATAATTTATTATCTACTAAACTTTATTATTCGAAGCACAATCCTACTCCCAAAACCACGACCACTCAAACTACCGTCCTCAAAATGTATGTAAAACTAAAATAGATTAGAGATTTCAAACGAAACACCCTACAGAACCAACACTCACACAAAATCACAGTGAAATAAAGGCTATTCATTAGAAATCAAAGCGAATCCACGCCAGTTGCCCGTGGCCGAGCGAGGTCGTTTCTAATGTCTTTAGCGAAGCCCCACAGGCGCCTAGCGCTGCGCCATAACCCATTGTTTACCCAGCCACGCGCGTGTCAATATTGTGCGTATTCGGGGGCTAATGACTAATGGGGTGATGGTTTCTTGACATGGTTGCTCCTTGATTGGGTTAAATGTATGTATGGAAGGTTTTAAATCTCAATACATTTTGGGTATAGCGACTTGAACAATTACGTAAATTACACGATCAAACATAACTCTACATAAAATCACACAAATATTTTCACAGACGGTTTGGTTTTTATGTGTTGCTTTATCTGTTTTATTGATTTATTTCATTTTTGATGTAACCAAAATATTTAAACAATAAAAAAAAAATAGTTTTAGGGTTTTTTGAGGGTTTGTGAAAATAATTTTCGTTTGTGAAATATTAAGCTTTAAAGTGCTAATTTTTGTGTGAGCCAAGTGTCCCAGCCAGCTAAATGTTCATGGCAGTAGTGTATAATATACACTACTGCCATGTTATATTATAACGAAATTAAAAGGAAAACTATCACAGCTAAGTAGGCAATCAATTTTCGCTGTAGTCAGCGTAGTATTAAAAAATGTGACCGGCTAAAAAGATCTTTGGACTTACCTTTTGACGGATACGTACCTCCCCCCCAAGTCAGGTAAGGTGACAAATTATGGGTGCGAGCATACGACATTGAACTGTTGGAATATCATTAATCAACGTGATCAACGACCAATTTTCCTACATGTTCTACGGAGGCTGAAATGTTTTGAGCCTAGGTTATAAAAATGCTGATAGAAATGTATAAAAAATAAAATGTTTCTATGTAATCTTCCTCTATTTCAAAACACTTCAAGATTACATTTTTTTAAAAGAGCTTCTAACCCGGACGAAAAATACTCGCCGTCTTTGCCTTCGAAATGTTCGTTTACGTCACTGGATAATCTTCGTCCTCGGAGGTCCGTTTTCAAATTCGAAAAAAGGAAATAATCGCTAGGAGCCAGGTCTGGACTGTAGGATGGGTGGCTGGGTGGTTGATTTCTTCAGATCCCGTCTCGGCGAGGGTACGTCTTACAGCTCACGTAGTGTGCACGGGCGCATTGTCCTACAAAAACAGAACTCCTTTCGCCAGTTTGCCTCTCCTTTTCTCGTCAACCACTTGACGCACTTTTGTCAAAAATGCGGCGTAATAGTCTCCGTTCATTGTAGTATTTTTGGGAAGGTAGTCGATGAACAAAATTCGCCTTGGAAGTCGATCCACTTTGAATTTCCGTGGCGGTGTTTGAATTCTCGTCAACGTTTTAAGGAAGCAAATGAAGTTGACGCCCCATAAACTGCAGATATTATCTTCAAATATTTCCGTTGGCGTTTTTTTCTTCTTTATGACAGCTCTGTACTGCAGTTTCGTGCAACTCGCGGATGACTCGGACATAGTGATGTTTACGGTTCAATTACTGAAAGCGTAATATTGCTAATGTTTTTTTTTTTTGAATGGCATCTCGCAGGTCAACCTATGAGGTGGTCGACTGCTTAACCGGGCTTGCCTGTGGATTCCTCAATAAATTAAGGTCTCCAGCCAGGGCTTAAGAAACTTAAAAACTAAGCGACTACACGCTAAGGGCACCCCCTGTGGGGTACGGACTTCGGCTTAGGGCGTCGCTGGGAGAGGGCAGCAAGGGACAGGCTGGATCGAAAGTAAGATGCTAATGACATGAAACTTGGTATTTATATTACTTAGGATATTCGCAATTAGGCAGGCCTGTTGGTCTAGTGGTCAGTAGCCCTGACTACTATACGCAAGGTCGCGGGTTCGATTCCCACCCTGGACAAAATGTTTATGTGATGAGCACGATCATTTGTTCTTTGTCGGGATGTAATTTATCTATAATATGTATGTATTTAGAATTATATATGTATGTTTATCAGTTGTCTAGTACTCATAGCACAAGCTCTGCTTAGTTTGGGACTAGATGGCGTTGTGTGAAAGTTGTGGAATAAAAAATAATAATAATTAGTGGTGTGCAGCGCGAGTCATTAGTGATACTTAAAGGTACTTAAGCTCAAAACCTTCCCCCCCCCCCCGCCATGCATGCTTGTCAAATAGTAAAAGATCAAGTTTTTCACAGTTTTACATTAAAATACATGTGCAAAAGTTTGGTAAGTATTTATTTGGGTATTCTATTTAGAGCTGATTGTGCCAAAGTCAATCTTTTAGCCGTGGATAAAAATTTACCTGTGACAGTTTTAGTATGATAGAACTGTCAAAAATGCTCAGTATAAGAGTTATTCTAAGTGTACAAAAGTTCACTTATACTAACAAGGAAGGTATCCCGACGTGTCAACTCCGATTTTTTTGTGGCTGATATATGTTATTCTCCATAAAATTTGATGGAGAATAACATATATCAGCCACAAAAAAATCGGAGGTGACACGTCGGGATACCTTCCTTGTAAGTATGACATTCGCCCTTAATATAATAGATTTTAAATATACAGGATGTCCCTGGAAGTATGGATCAAATCGAATAGGGACTTTAACGCAGCTAGAAAACATATTGTGTTCAATAAGATAAAAAAAAAATACTGCAAATACTACGTTCTGACGAAAATTTTATTCAATTTTTGAGCAAAAATTTTATTCAATTGCACCGACTTTCTCAGGGTTAAATCGTTTGCAAATGACCTTGCCCACGTCCCTATTCGATTTGATCCATACTTCCAGGGACACCCTGTATATAGAGTGACAGGGAAACTGTAACCACGATTGGAGCACATCAGCACATAGTTCTAGACCCCCTATAATAGTGTAGAAATTACTCGTCGGTATGCAAAAAAAAATTTGCCGTTTCATAGAAAAGAGCAATACCTACGCGGTCAAATTGTATGGAACAGCATTTTTTTTTTTTTTTAACAACCGGGCGGTAACATTTCAACGCAAGGGGTTCAGAATCATGAACTGAATCCATAGTAACAGGTAGCGCGTTAGTCCCCACCACGTGTAAAGTATAAAGTAAAAAGTATATAATACATAGTATAAAGTACTATTAAGGGCGCATACCGCCAAACTTTTATAAAAAAGAATAAGTCTTATACTGACGATAAATTTTGAATTTTTGACAGTTTTTCCATACTAGAACTGTCAGATGTCAATTTTATTGCGCGGATAAAATATATCTGACTTTGGTAAAAATCAGCCCTAACAAGTATAAAGTAAAAAGTATATACTTTATACATACTAAGTACTACTAACACCTACTGTGGATCAATTTTGTTTTATTTCAAATAAATATAAAATCAAAAATCATTTATTCAAATTAGGCTGAGAATCAGCACTTTCGAACGTCAAAATTTCATAAGACAGTCCTCCAAAACGCCCGCCCTTCACCACTTCCTAGTGCTGTCGCTGAAATGAAAAAGTGGCGCAACAAACTCCCCAGCAGCACAGTGTGCATGTATCATGAATCACGAGGTTTCCGGCTACTGGGACCGCAATTAACTAGGACCGCGGTCCCAATCGCCGGATCCGTAAAAATTTAATCATTTTCTTACCACTCATAAATGATAACTGAAACCAAAAAATGTACAGTCAAACGAAACATTTTTAGATGTAATAATTGAAGCAAAATTCTTTTTGATTTAAAAACATCATTTATTGATATAAAAAAAACAGCCTTTGACTACAGTTCTGTTGTAATATGTGTATGTTTCTATTACGAAAGTTTTAAATAACAGAACTTTAGTCAACATGCTCACAATAATAAAAAATAAAAAAAAATAACATAAATCGTGCTTATAATAATAATCAACAATTTTCAAACAATTAACAATCAGAAAGTAATTATTTATCACAAAATCAGCCTTTAAATGGTACCGTAAATATTAAAAAAAATAACATAAACCTTTGTCTGTGTTTACCTGCATGTGTGAATTTTGTAAAAACGGGCTCGCTTATCTATTACGACACGGCTTGTCTATTACGGTACTAAGCGCATATTCATATAAATAATTTAGAAATTTTTTCGTTTGACTGTACCGATTTTGGCTTGAATAATAGATTTTTTAAGTTATCTATGAGTGGTCCCTGTCGCCGGAAGAAAAATATTGAATTTTTACGGATCCGGCGACTGGGACCGCGGTCCCAGTTAATTAGGGTCCCAGTAGCCGGAAACCTCTGAATCACGACAAGGCTATTTAAGTATATGGTTTTTCAAGGACTAAAGAATAACAATGATATACGTATTTCTAGTTAACTACGCACGATTTACTGTTACTGGGCTCCTTAATTATAAAGGCTAAAAATAGTGCACGAATACCACACCAGGTATTTAACCTTGATACACCAAGGTTGGCGTTTAAGGATGCTCGCGTTATTTACAAAAATCACGCTCTAAAAGGTATGAAACCAGAAAATTTTCTCATCTTAAATTGTTATGTCCAAACTATTCAATACCTATTTATCGTCTAAACAACTTACACGTAATATATTTTAATGTATTGAATACATAATTATTCATAGTAATTATTATCATACTTAATCATTAATCTCATTAAAAATGCAGGAATATTTCAGTTTAGAACATTAAAATGAATTTTTTTTTTATCATTACCAACTCCAAAACATGCCACTAGATGGCGCTGTGCCGATGACGCCGATTTCTACATCGCGGTGTCAAGATTCTCCGCGGCTGAGTGACCCTCCTCGATTTTTCCAATGTGAATTAAGACCTTACTTCATAGGATCATTTCTATAGTAAGCTCTTCTCGAGACTTTCACACTATGTGAGTCCTCACAAGTCACGTTGATGAGACGTGGCGCGGTGCCCTGAGCGTGAGGCGGGCGGTGGTAGACCTACCACCAGCCCTCGATGATCGTTCACTCCCTTCGCAAGAGGGGAGCGTGGGGTGCTGTCGCTGTCTGAGTGGCTATTTTTAAAAACCCTTAAAATATACTCTTAACTACTACAATCGATGCATAATTTAGAAAATTTAGTACTAAATATCAAATATGAGCCTGCTATTCATAGATCGTTAAAATTAATATGTAGGTATATAATTATGCTTGGTGACGACCGGACTGATGTCAGAATCAACACTGGCCATCAAGGTCAGCTAACCTAAAATAAATATTGATTTGCCACGAGGGCTAACCTAAAGATTGTCAATAAAATGTCATGTCTTACTCTCATAATCATCTGTCAAGTCTTTTCCCAAATAAGTTAGGGTAGTCTAATTCGGAGTTCGGATGCAAATTAATACTAGTATTTTACATGGAGCGACTACCTATCCAATCTCTACAACCCAGTTAATGTATACTACGATACCCCTTGGTAAGACTGGACTTGTCTTACTAATTGCATTACTTAATAACTTTTCCAATTCCCTTTCAAGTTATCTAGGTCTCAATACACGTGACTTATGTTCCTGTTTCAATGTAGAGGAGCACATTCAGTAGTTCAGTACTAACGTGACGTCACTCGCCTTAAACGATGGAGCTAAATGGAGTTGCGTTCATGTTATCATGTGCTATAAATCTTTTCTAAGGAGCCACTGGAAAAAAAGGCTTTTTATTATTAGACTGTATGAACGAATACTTAAAATGTATTGTTGCGATGTGTCTTGTAATAAAACTAATTATTGACCATTAGCCAGTAAGTTGCAGGTAGATCACTGCCGGGCTTACTGTAAGGTTTATATCTCACTAGGACAACATGGTGGCGCAACCATGGTCGCACTGCCAGCAAAATATACACAGCTTTATGGTGGGTATCTCACCAGGCGTCCTATTGGTTACGCAACCAACCATAAATTATATTTTTTGGCAGTGCGACCATGCAACCGCCGGCAATGGTGTCCTAGTGAGACAGGCCCTTAAAGCATCACTTTTAATATTTTGCACAAAACGTATAAGGGTCACCCCACCCGGTAAAATTCCACTAGGTTTCCCGGTACCTTTGTAATTGTGTCTGGTTTGCAAAGGGTGGCCCTTTTAGAAGAGTAACCCTTTCCCCTAGTTAATACTAACATGCGGAAGCAATGATGTAACGCTCCGTATGACGAGCAAAACGTTTCTACAACATACGTACATTTGTATTAATAGGACATGCAAAGGCTGATTTTTCAATAGTGAGATTACTTTTATCTGAGAAATGAATATTACGGTTTGACAGCCATTGTATAGAAAATAATTATGTCAAACTGTCATAATTATTCTTCAGATAAAAGTTATCTGACTATTGAAAAATCTGCCCAAATCAAATAACAACGTTTAATAAAAAGTGGAAAGCTTTAAAACGTTTTGTTAATATTTATGTAGCTACTGGCAGCTTTGGATAAAAAAATGCAAACGTTGCCATTATCTTTTAAAAACAAGTACCTATTTAAGGAATTTCTTTTTTTCTTGTGAATAATAAACGGCGCTTCAGTTACTTTAATGGGATAGTGGACAGTTGCATTTTTTGACAGTTATTTTTAGGTGTTTTTTGTTGTTGAAAAAGCTGGCTCTTTTGGAAGAGTAACCTCTTCCCCTGGCCTAAGTAATTCTAATACGCGGAAGCAACGATGCAACGCTCCATCTGTCGAGCAAAACGTTGCTACATTAACGTCTTTAGATATACATACCATACATACAACTACTTACATGCATAGGTATTGTAGGTTCCATTAGTAAAAATATAGGAGATACAGAAACATCGTGGATGGGATAGACAGTTAACAACATAAGCCTAAAATATAAATTAACCTATTTTATTTACCTAGAGAAAATAGCCTCCATTTATCAAACGTTTTAATGCTATTGACGTCACTACACACGCCTGACGCACACAGCAAATATTTGTGTTTCAAATAGGTCCTTAAATCAAGCCTCGAATAAACATTCTTTAAAACAATGAATAAAATTCCTTTAGAAAAACTAACTTTCGAACATTTATTAAAATACCAACGGCCCTAAATTGTTCCAATAAACTCACCTTTAAGAAACCTTCACGAAATACAATAATTGCCTTAATAAACTTTGGTACATACTGCCTTAGCCTATTAAAAAAATATCTAATCGTGTTAGCGTCATGAAATGAACAGTGAGGCAAATATCAGAACAGATTAGTTCCAGACAGATTATAACGTCAAAGGGAGAGGGTGAAAATGGGGCCGTAAATTATCCCTAGCTGAGTTAAAATCTACCTTATTATTGCTAGCAAAAAAGTTTAAAGTTAATCGCCTTTAAATCCATGGATTTGTGCTACGTAGACACCGCAAAACAAGGGTTCGATGACCTTTGGATAAAGGATAGAAAAAGGAACAACGCTTATTAAAAATTCGGAGGCTTACAAAAGTTTAGTTAATATTTTATTTAATAGCTACTGGCAGCTTTGATGAGAAAACTGCATACGTTGCCTTATTAAAAATAAATGGTTCTTTTTTCTTTGGAATAATAAATGGCGTTTAAATTTTTTTATTAATGCGGTAGTGGACAGTTGCATTTTTTATTTAATTTTAAAAAGTGAAGCAAACTGCTTTGTTCTACCTCTTTAAAAATAATTAGGTACCATAATGAAAATGAGTTGATATTTTCATTGATTGGGAGTTATTGTAGTCGTATTGTTAAAGTTGGTTGCATTTAATTCTCTAAAACATAAGTGGCTTAATATAATTTAAAAGAATACACCGAATAACTACTCAGGCCAAAGTTTATTATTATTTTAAGATTAACATATTTACACAGGAGAACAGAGCAAATACCCTTACCTAATCTTCACAGGTACACACGGCTAGACATCAAGCTATATATTACTGTTTTAGCTGACCTCGCATTTTATAGCTTTTTCGTACAGTCAGAAGTCAGCTTATACTGACTATGCATAGCTTGATTTGTAGCCGTGCGTACAGAGATCTTTGTATTATTTTGTATTTAAATTGCTTTAACAAAGTAAAGAAATACTTTCAACACTTGATCAACACACTACCCAAGAAATCACATATTTTTCAAAATGAAATGTGTGTCTCTACGGTATGTACGGTCATCGCATATTTGCGATTCGAATTTTTTGCAAATCGTAGGCATAGTTCGTAGGCATTCGTAGCTATAGATACGCCGCTTACTACGACGACGCCTACGCGCTACGCCAATAACTGTAGTTCAATGCGACCATAATAGATGTCGCTGCTATTAACTATTGTGCGTTAATTATTGTGCGTTATTTATCCTTTAGTAGCCGTGAGCCCGATGACAAAAATGATGAACTTACATACTGCACCCTAATTGCGTAACACACTATTACTCTCAATTTGAATCATTTTGAAGCATATTGCTAATCCATTGCTCCATATCTTCGAAAAATGTGTCTGCTCAACAACGTAAATAACGCAATGAATGTTGTTGAACTGTCAAAATGAAACCCATTGCTACTGATATTGTGTTACGCAATTAACCTCCAGGGTTTCAAATGTAAAATGTAAAGCCTTTTTTATGTTATTAAAATATTTTTTTTTTATTTTATACAAAATTTCATCCCCTACTTAACTCCTTTAGGGACTGAATTTTCAAAACTCCTTCCTTAGTTCTCGCCTTTGGTGTATGAGGAACTCCTGTGCAAAATTTTATTTGTCTGCCAGTGAATGAATTTAGATTTCAAGAAGTATAATATATTATTTTGAAGGTTTAATGTCCTAGCCCTGCCAGTACGACATTACAGGCCAGATAGATGAATATTTTCAAGATAATACTGTACGGTTCTATTTTTAGCGTACTATTAGTACTATAGCACAATTAGCGTTTCTTGCTCCCACTGCTGTGACACAGGCCTCCTGTCTGTGAGAGGGAGTGGGCCGTAATCCACCACGCGGGCCCAGTGCGGGTTGGTGGATCTATAGACTGTACTAAACCCCAAACATATTTTCGATACTTACGTTCTTTGCCTATCTTTTTTATATTGAGCATGACAGGTATATGTACTAAAACAATTCCAGACAAAATAGTAACGAGATACTTAAAGCCACATTAGAACAATGCCGGGTTCCCTCACCCCGGATCGCGTGCATGGTCGGCATCGCTCACCGGTGTGACGTGTGACTCAGCACACACTCGAACCATTAGAAGTGAACAGCACAGCTTGTAAGGAAAGGGATATTAGCGCCAATTCCCTTGTACACAAACTAAACTAAATTTAAGTTCAGTGCACCTTTTTCTTTCTATTTCAACAGAAGATAAATTTTAGTTTAGTCCTGTTGAACTAATCAGCGCCTGACATAAATTGACGTATGACGTTGATATTTAGAAGCCAATTTTTTAACACTTTCACTGCCAAGTACATAGACTGCATACAAATTGGCATGCGATAAAATGTGTCTCGCGTTACTATAACAACCCGTCATAGACGGGTGCTGGGCATGGTCACATGCCACATATATCTATTTATATTTAGGATGCGGGAGGCGAGTTCTGGGCACACAAACAAATTATCTTTGTACCCGGGAGCCGGGTGCTGGGCACTGAAAGTGTTAATCACGTCTTTACTTGTCTATGGAGTATCTTAATTGGACAGGACTAAATTAATATTTACCTTCTGTCATTTTCTTAATGAAATAGAAAGAAAAAGATGCACTGAACTTAAATTTAGTTTCATTTGTGAACTGCAGAATCGGCACCGCGAAATTTAAAATATCTTGCGTTTTTAGCAATTTGCAGGTCAATGTTGATTGATTGATGGAGGGGCACAAGCCACAAGCCACAAGTGGCTAAATAATAACAGCCGCACGGGTCGATCGATCAGGTTAAGCTACGCTTGCCGCGGTTGGTCCGTGGATGGGTGACCATCTTCACATACCAATACCCCTCCGTGTCGCCGAAAGCACGTTAAGCCGTTGGTCGTCAGCAACCCGAAAGTCTGACAACCTGTCTTGCCAAGGGCTATCGTATTACCCAGTAACTGGGTTTTGGAGGTTAGATAGGTAGTCGCTCCATGTAAAATACTGGTGGTATTTTAAAGCTTAATATTTCACAAACGGATTTTAACGAAGTTAAAAGGAAAACTATAACAGCTAAGAAAGCTTTACAAGTTTCCGAGTAATAGTCGACCAACTTTCATTTGCAGTTGCAATGTATGAGAGAACATGATTTTCAACTACAATGTTAAGTTTGTTTGGGATAAATTCATTCCAACTACAAAAACCTTCATTGTGCGTGGTCCGACACGCAGTTGGCCGGCTTTTTCAAAGGAGCTGGAGTGTATCTATTCGCTGATTGTAGAGACAGAGAGAGAGTACCTAATTGTTACACAAAAGGTGAATAAAAAATTCATAATTAAATTTAAACATTTTTATTTCCATAATTATTATACTGGCAGTCGTATATATCGTAATATCAACATAGTATCCACACACACTAGGTATACAAAGCATCCACAGAGGTGGAACACGCACTTACATTTAACAAGAGAGATATAGATCATGATTACGATTAAATGCTTTGGAACCACATTTCAATAAGTAAGTCCTTAATCTAGGGCTGCTAAGTCATTAAAGTCAGACTGACAATCCAATGCAGCATTCTTAAAGTCTGAAAGCTTAAAAAAACCGCAAAGTATCTCAATAAGCTTTGTATAGCCCAACAATAGAAACTTTAATTATTTTATAGATATTCAGATTCCTACCGTAATAATACAATTTGACTTACAAGATTTCAACAATCTGTGACCGATTTTTTCTTAAACAATTTAATATCGCTAAAATCCAGACAATTATATTAAAAATCTGAGATTTCATAACAATGTCAGCAACACCAGTTGGAAGGAAATTATGTCACTAGAATTAACTTCCATGTAATAGCACTTGCTTTTAATATAAAAATACTAAGCACCTACAGTGTGCGTTACACGCATTAAACTAACAATATTTTATTTACAATTTATCTTTTGCCACCTTTTTTAACAATAAATACATTTTTGGTCTCATATTATGAACGCATCCATTCCATTAAGAATTCAATAATTTTTTTATAAGTATTTTTTATCTGTACTCTTTTATATATTTTTTTTTATTATTTTTGGCGGGCGTGGCAAAGGACCGCGTTTTGAACGCTATTATAATGTTCAGTCACGCAGTTAAAGCTAACTTAAAAATAACTACTTAGGTCATGAAGTATTAAAATAGTTGCTACTTTAATTTCGTGGTCCTAAGTTAAACAAAACTGACACTTAAGGTACGGAAGAGACATAAAGTAAGCGCACACGTGGTATTTAGAACTTACATTATGAAATTGTACATACAATAAAGCATAACTTTTTTTTTTTGTAATGACTTATATCTTAACCTACTAGAGATCCATGCTGAATGTTTCTTGCGACTCGTCGAATGAGATTGAGTTTGAACGCGCCTTTTGAGCCGCGGACGGTTGTATGACATTCGGGACGGAGTTAGGATTCCTTAGCAGCGCGGCTGGTAACGCGCACTTCGGTGGGGTCTGCGAGATCGGAGATTGCCGTAGCGACATCATAAAGGACCTCTCGTATACTATTCTTGTACCTGGAAAGAAGAAAATAGAAGATATTAATAAAACCACAACAACAATAATTACTAAACATTGACTTTCTCTGTCCCTCGTTTTTATAAACATAACATTTGTCTTATTGTTCGGAATCTGTTTTCCTAATCGCTATAGGTAAGTACTCATCAACTAGGTACATAAATATTATTTAAAGTACCTAACTAAATACAAGCCTTGTGTTTTTAATTTTATTTCATTCTATTCAAAGTTGTTGAAACTGTTATGTCATACGACATAATACCCACGTAACGTTTAATTAATTTACGAGGAAAACAGTTTCGAAGTTTCGACGAAAATATGATGTAGGTACGATACGAATTCTATTTCGACATTTTCGCGCGTCAGTGTTTTTATATTGTCTGTTTTGTTTAAAATATTTTATGTAGTACCTATTGTACGTAATACGTTAGCACTTAGCACATCTTTTTTAACATGTTTACAAATATTTATTTGTTCTCTAACAATCTGCACCCTAATTGAGTAACACACTTTCAATCACAATTCATTGCTTAATATGTCTAAAAAATACGTCTGCACAATAACGCAATGAACCTTCAATATAAGTGTGTTACGCAATTATCCCGCTGGTTGTTTGCTACATTGGCCCTGCTCTTTCATCCGAACGCTTGATTACTTACCTACCTACTTAGTTTTTAAGTTACAAAACTAGAACCAATTAGGTAAATTCAAGCTAAAGAAATATCTAGCTTCCTAGCCGGTTTCTCTCCGTCAAAGACAGTCTTTTTTCCGATTTAAATAATCAAACAGAAATTCTACCGGTTTCCACTCTGAAATAGAAATAGCTCTTTACATAGCTGCCACAATATTTACAACGAGTTCTTGCAGATAACTCATAGACACGTACCTATTCGGTAAATATCAAGTTAGTAAATAAAATAGTTCAAATATGTAAATAGAGAGATCACAGAAGGCGATGAGGCTCATTGATCCATCGTTTCATCAATGTATCTCATCGCCCATTGTATGTTTTGTAGTGATAATCGAATTTTTTCTTACGTATTTTCTGGTATACAATACAGTATATATAAATATAAATAAATAAATTTTAGTTCAAGAATCAAGGTTAGTCTAGAGTATTTCTGCCGTCCTTACGAAAAGTGCATTAACTAGGTTCAATCTACTTTCGAGAAAAACACGGTTAAAGATTTTATTTTTGATTTGTTTGTATCTTCATTACTATACATGTTATCGATCCGTGATAGATACGTAAAACTGTCCAAGAAGAAAATTCAGAACTCGTCTGGATAAGTATATAACCCTGAGAGGCCCAAAATCCGAGTTATTGCACTCTTCGTAAGGACGGCAGATTTGCTAAAGAATGGATTTAATGGAAAACTTTGGAATATAAGCGTATTTTCACTTCTTGGAAAAGCGGGCAAGTTGATTGTTGTAATCTGGTGACGAGGTAGGTACCGAAGGAAAGGTTACCCAAAAAATAAATGAATACGTAATCGTAAATTTATTTTGAGGCGATCCCTAGAGCCAGTTTAGCTTCTCATGCTGCTAACCTTGATTTATATAAATTCATTATTTTTTCATTAGTTTTACTCTATTAAATCTAATTGTGAAACATAATATTATGTTACCTCTACAACATGTAACGTTAAATGCGCAAAACCTGAAAATAGTTTGATCAGAATAACGAGCAGAATTAATTGAACCACTTTTTAATATAGGTCACATTTTTTTTGCCAGTAAAACTAAAACAGCACATAAATCCCTTACAATTTTTTTAATGACTTATTTTCTCTCTGAAGAAATAGGTCAATTGAATTGAAAATCAGTTGGGGTGTCTGAGGTTTTGCGCATTTAACGTTACACGTTGTATATTTTTTTTTATCACAAGATTGAGCTGACATTTCCCTGTCACTTTGATTAAGGAGATAAGTTTGCTCTGAATGATCCTTAAGCCGCTTGAAGCATACACAAGCGCTTTCTTTGAGCTGAGGACTTCGCTTTCAATTATCTTTAAAACTCCTTATGATAATTTTAATGAAGACTCGAAGATTTTACTAAGAAAAATACTCAATACTGAATATGGTGATTTCTTTGAAATTGGTTTTTAAATCATAATCGAAATCGATGACGCTTATCTTTTTTTCTTGAAGTTACATTTGAAGTTACAAGTTACATAACAATATGTTTATGTATGCAGATGTTTGAATAAATGACGAAGACCTGACATTTTTTTGAAACAGTATTTCAAGAATACAGAAAACACCAACGGTGTTTAAGGAAATATTTATTATTAGGTATATACCTATGTACAAAATTATAAAATGAAGAAAAAAGTCAAGATAAACAATATTGAAACCTGATACAAAACAAGATACAATCTGAATGATTAACAACAAATAATCCAAAAACTTCCACAGATTATCATCAACAATGTGTCGAGTGTGCGCAAACGCACGCTAAGTGGTCATAGTGTTCAATTATCTTAAACAAACAGCGGATTGTTTGCCACTAGTTGCCAAGTCGTTACATAACTAGCATAACAGAGTTAATATCGCCATGTGGCATGTTTGAAATCACGTTTTAGTTTTATTGTGAGGTTAGAATGATGGCATTAAGCTCATTACCTATATGGAACGTAAACATGATCTGCCAAGCCTTTTTCCAACTATGTTAGGGCCGGCTTCTAGTCTGACCGGGTACAGCTATGGAATACCAGTATTTTACATGCAGCGACTGCCTATCTGACCTCCAAAACTCAGTTACTGGGTAGCACGATACCCCTGGCATAACTGGCGGAAAAGGACAGGTACGACTCTATCTAACCCTTTAGGAATTACAGGCGTTATGATATGATACGTCATGTTAGGAAGTTGCTAAGTTTAATATAGCTCAATAGCTGATTCGTTAATTTAGAGTCTAGGAGTACACTCAATTCGGAGTTGGACCCCGGAAGTGTAAACTTTTACGCTTAGTTATGGGAAACAGTATTGTTAATGGTCATTTAATGTTAGTTCTTGAGTCTCAATTGGTTTACTTAGTCTCTAATTTTACAGTTAGCTACTATACAAAACTGGTTTTTGGTGTTTGGTTTGTAGACGGGCTTACAAACTAAATTGATGTCCTGAATTTAGATTACAAACGCCCACTTAAGCGTGTTTGTGTACGCAGTGTAATAACTACAATTTACGGTCGTAATATGCTTTTATGTGATAACATAAACAACAAGTTACGTCGTTGATAATCTGAAGGGTTACACAAACAAAGACATGGATTATCTTGTTTGGAAATAAGTAGCATTTAAAATGTTTTGATGTAACCTTCAGTATTCTTCATATATTTTGATAGATTAGTAAGTAAGCGTTGGTGGAAGATTTTTTTTGGACGAATGTTAAACGATATCTTACGTATTGAAGTATTTATAAATTAAAGAATAGGTATTCTATTCATCCTTTCATACATATTATATATTTGTGATAAAGGAGGATTTTATCACAATTTTTGCCAACTGTTTTTGTTGAACACGCTTTACAACTTTAGATTTCGTATAAAACATATACATATCCTATTGAAACATTACTTGTTTTTATAGGTATTTATTCGCTTATCTACTATTACATAATTTAACTTTTAATTGTTATCATGATTAGTGCAGCTAATCAGTTTTTTTTTTTTACAGAAGAGGCTATTGAGTGCATTCATACTAATTGTACGTAATATAATACCTAATTATCGTAATGGTTGAACCAATTAAACCCTACCAAGGTTACTATTCAACAATTAAGCTCAATATAGAGTTCGTTGTCGTTTCTAAAATTAGTTTTACAACTCATGGTACTGGCTATGTTAAATAGGTACCTATGTACAATTCCCTTTACCCCAGCAAATGCTGGCAAGAGGATATTATTGTTTATCCGTCGTCGCTCGGCAGCTTGTGTATATATACTTAGTCAGTATTGTTAGAGCGTCTGTATTGATGAATTCTAACATGCTGTTGAACCTAACATGGTCTTGGACTTATAAAAAAAGGTTTTCTTGTTCTTTTTATGTACCTAAAGGCTATTTTTTTGTCGGTTAATAAGTAGATACAAAGCGTGGTCGTACCATTGCCTAATTGTCTCAATTGTTTATGATCCATAAAAATATAGAAGAAGAATATAATTGAATAGAATACACCGTATAAATTACAGACATAAATATAGAAATTTTACAAAGGACACAAAGGGCGGTCTTATCGCTAAGAGCGATCTTTTAAAGGCAACCTTTGGATGGATTAAAAAGCGGAAGGAGAAGAAGTTTAAAAAGTTCAATTACCTCCAGGAGTGGTAGAGTAGACAGTGCCTCCAGGTGTGCTGGAGTATACATCGGGCATTTGCGAGGGGTCGGTGATGAGAACCCTCCTTGAAGGAATGGCCTGGACATTGGTCGCTTGCCTTGCAATAGGTGATGCCGACATGATGATTCCAAACGTTTTTTTTTTTTTAATAATTTCACAAAGCACTGACACTGTTGGTCGATCAAAAAGACAAGGAGGACTGAACCGGGTGTAGCCAGTGCCTAAAATAAATACGTTTACCAGCTAAACGCACACATGCTCGTGTTGTGTATTGTAAACACGTCACACACGAGCGCGCCACATCAAAACATGCATAGATTATACGACAGATAGGTTACTTTGTTGACCTGGCTTTTTCTTCACTTGACCTTGAGGTATTGTTGATATAGTGCAGAGGTTAAAATTTTGCTGGTTCCAGTGGACCCCCTGCAGCTACATTTCTACCATATTTCCAAAACTCGACAAAACATGTGAAGATTAGATGTAACTATGGAAATTTTCGTTGTGGCTGAGGACCCCTGGGGGTCCACCTAGACCACTTTAGGAATCAGTGATATAGTGAACATTGATATGACTTAGTGTGCGTACACACGAGCGACACGCGTCGACGACAGAGGCTACTGCAACCGCGGACGGTGTCAGCGTTGAGTACACGGAGAGAAAAATCTTAGAATAACTATGCTGTCTCATAATCTGAGTGCATTTGAGTGGTACCTAATGGAAAAATTACCATTATTTATTTATTATTTATTTATTTATTTATTTATTTATTTATCCTCCTACTGGAACGCCATATAGCAATTACACCAACGGAGCAAAAAATTACTTCATGTGCTGCTTCCAATCCATCCTGTGCGTGGTGGACATCGAACGGGCGGCGATGGAACACGCACGCTCACACAGCGTCAGCTCCATAGTGAAATTTCTCCATTCCTTCCATTCTAACACAGTAAAAATTGTTATGCTGTACAGTAAGATTTATTGGACAAATAGTGAATACAGGTTTGACACTCCTTTCCTAGAGTATGTCAAAAATTATTCAAAATTATTTAAAAAGATTAGTGCTTTTGCTAAATCAAAATTTTTAAGCGATGCTATTAAAAATTCTAATAATAAAGTAAAAACAACTTGGAAAATTATTAACAATGAAACGGGTAAATCGGTTAAACAAGAAAAAGTACTTGAGATTATGGTCGATAATAAATTAGTTAATAAAGCCGCTGACGTAGCTGAAGCTTTTAATGAGCTTTTTGCCAACATACCCATAACTACGACTCGCTCCTTAAATTCGTCCCCGTCTAAAAACCTGCTGAAAACCTTTTGCATAGTAGTGTACCTCAATGTAGTCGTTTATTTAGTTTCGAACATGTAACCCCACATGATGTAGTTAATGTTTTTAACCTACTTAAGTCTAAAAACACCGGTGACTACTGGGGCATCTCCATTAAACTTTTAAGTAATATAATAGACATCGTAGCCCCCTATCTAGCTGTTACTTTTAATAAATGTGTTGATTTAGGAATTTTTCCTGACCTCATGAAGAATAGTAAAGTCATACCTTTATTTAAATCAGGTAATAAAAACGACGTTGGCAATTTTAGGCCTATTTCCATCTTACCTGCATTTAGCAAAATATTTGAAAAATTAATACTCAAGCAGTTGCTAAGACATTTTAATTTAAATAGCCTCCTTCATAATGAACAGTATGGCTTTACAAAAGGTCGTTCGACTACAGATGCGGGTGTTGCTTTGCTGAAACACATATTTAACGCATGGGAGAGCTCGCAAAATGCTATCGGAGTTTTCTGTGATCTTTCCAAAGCCTTTGATTGCGTGCACCATGACACGCTTTTGCGTAAACTACGTCATTACGGTGTCCAAAACGAAGCTCTCAACGTAATAAATTCTTATTTACATAATAGGTTCCAATGTGTAGATGTTAATGGTGTGAAATCTTCCGCGCTACCAGTTCAGTTAGGTGTGCCGCAAGGCTCAATACTGGGCCCATTCTTGTTCTTAGTTTATATCAATGATTTACCATTCCATTTAAAGGGAATCTGTGACGTTGTACTGTTTGCTGATGATACATCTCTTATTTTTAAAGTAGACAGGAATAGACTAGATTTTGACGAGGTAAACAGTGCACTCTCAATAGTTACGGATTGGTTTACGTCAAATAACCTAGTTCTCAATGCCAAGAAAACAAAATGTGTAAAGTTCGCCTTACCCAATGTTAGAAATCTAGGACCCAACATCGTCTTAGATAAAGAGGCGCTTGAGACTGTGAGCTCAGCAGTTTTTCTGGGAATAACAGTAGATGCCAAACTTCAGTGGGGACCACATATATCGAGCCTAGCAGGAAGGCTCAGTTCGGCTGCCTACGCCGTCAGGAAAGTAAGACAATACACTGACGTTGATACAGCTCGTTTAGTATATTTTAGTTATTTTCATAGCGTTATGTCCTACGGTATTCTGCTGTGGGGCAAAGCAGCTGATTTACAAAATATATTCGTCCTTCAAAAACGAGCTGTTCGAGCTATTTACCAGCTAGGTGCTAGAGTTTCTCTAAGAGATTTATTTAAAGATATTGGTATTCTCACGGTTGCATCACAATTCATATTTGCCAACATCATATATATTAGGCAAAATATACACTTGTATACTAAAAACAGTGATGTTCACAATGTTAACACCAGAAATAAGGACAAACTACGTGCTCCCTTTCACCGGCTTCATAAGGTTCATAACTCATTTGTTGGGCTTGGTATAGCCTTTTATAACAAGCTACCCTCTTCTTTGCTAGATTTGCCTTTTAATGCATTTAAAGCTCAAGTAAAATCCAACCTTTGTTCAAAGGCATACTACTCCATCAACGACTACTTAAACGATAAGAATAGTTGGTCGCCCTGATTAACTCAAGACAATGTTTATGTTCTTTCTCCAGAATTAGATTACTGATAGGTTATTATACTATGAGCTAATTATACAATTGTTTTTATTGGGCTGTATAAGTCAAATCAGTTTAGTTTTATTTTTATTATATTATTGACATAATCAACCCATTTAAATGTTTTCTAATGAGTTGATTGCAATATGTGGTTAGCTAGTGACCTCGACGATTGATCATATTATTCTTACCTGAGCAACCGGCAGCAAGTTCGTCATGCTCCCTCAGATGTCACTGCTTGCGGTAGCGTCGGGGGTCAGGTTGCCTCCTTCCCTCAAATATGGCGAGGGGGATAATGGCTGATCTTTGCGTTATGCTCGTGAACGGGTGCTGCTTGTGGTGACTGGTCGTCTTGCTGACCATGGTTTTATTATTGTTATAATTAGTAATAACTTGTTTATTTAGTTTCCTTCGATGGTCCTAGTTTATCATTTGTGACTTCAAGCGACAGCTATGTAAACAGAACCCAGCATTGCATAAATATGTTAGCGGTCACGCCCTTCATACCTGGAGGCTTTTATTTAATTTTCATTTATTAATTTTTGCTTGAGTACCTACGTATAGTTTTTTATTGTATTTCTTGGTATATTGGCGTTGCTAGCTGACATATGGCAGATAATTGAATTTAGTGTCCTGTGTCTTGTAATGTTAATTGCTTTGCATACCTTGTATTGTATTCAGTCAAGTATTTTCTAACTGAACAGACAGCTGTGCTGCTGGGGAGTTTGTTGCGCCACTTCTTCTTCCCAGCGAAAGCACTAGGAAGTGGTGAAGGGCGGGCGTTTTGGGGGACTGTCTTTTGTAATTTTGACGTTCGAAAAGTGCTGATTCTCAGCCTAGTTTGAATAAATGACTTTTGATTTTGATTTTGATTTTTGATTTCCCAATCTCACTCAGAAAATTTTCTGTAGATGTCACTTGCACTCACTTTACGTGACGAGCACAGTAATTTTTCTAAGAATTTTCTCTCCGTGTACCTACGTTCGGTGCTCAAATAAACGAGCGGCATGTTGTCGACGGCAGCCGCACGGTGTGGCAGTTGTCTCTGTCATCGACACGTGTCGCTGGAGTGTATGCACACTTATGTAAGCGAGTAAGTTACTTATTCATCTTCATCATCACTGGCAGCCTTGATCCACCCCCTATAGGGGCCATTCAAGTATTACGTAAGCAAATTTTTTGCAATTATTAACAACCCCCCCCCCCTCTCGTCAGCAAAAGTAAGCAAAGCTATTACCCCCCCCCCCCCCCATGCTTACGTAAACATTGGTATGTACATGCATTTTTCAATGTGTTCAGGTTTCTTTAATGATTCATGAGCCTACTGCTCTTATAACTATGTATTTATTTAATTATTTCCAGGAATCCCTGAAAATGCGTTTCGTTTTCAAGCATAGACAAGTAGGGTTGCCATAATAATATGTATTCAAACCAAAATTGACTAAATTTTGTAGAAAATCCGAAAAAGTGAAGGAATAAATACTGCTGACGCAATAATCTTCCGGACCCCCTATCCCCCATGTCAGCAAATATAAGCAAAGCAAAGACCCCCCGCCCCCCTGAAGTGCTTACGTAATACTTGGATGGCCTTAATTGCGTAACACACTATTAATCTCAATCTGAATTTAACTTTGAAGGATGTTGCTAATCCATTGCTTCATTTGTTCGAAGAAATTGCCTACTCAACAACGTAAATAACGCAATGAAATTTGCTGAACTGTCAAAATGAGAGCCATTGCTACAGTTGGTGTGTTACGCAATTATCCCGCTGATTATTGAAGGCTGCTCGCTCTACAACTTGGCTAGTAATGGTGAGGCTACTATTCTACCGGAGTACTCTGGCCATACAAGAGTCAGTGTGTTACGCAATTCCCCCGTAGGTTTCACTAGATCATAGGTTTTCAACCTAATTTTGCCCATCGGCCACTTTGAACATTTTTTTTTTCTAAAGCCCCTCAATTTTTTTGTCTTACTATTTGTCACGAATCACCACGACCAACGACGAACTGCCACGATTATATTTAAACGTTTAATATTATTAGTCGTAAGATAGGATATATAATTTTCTCTGGGTCCTCTACTGCTCTCCTGAAAGTCTCAAACGCACACGAGGGGGCTTTATCGCCCACGTTGAGAACCTATGCACTAGATCGATTTCTAATTCAATTTAGGGCTGATTTTTCAATCGACAGATGATTTATATTCGTGGAATAAAATTGACGTTTAACAGATTTTATATGGAAGAACTGTCAAAAATTCGAAATTATTCCTCGGATAAAATTGGCTTGTAATTAGCAATTTAGTTATATATTTTTGTTACTATAATGTTATTAGTCTGTAAGCTTTCCTAAAATAAAATAAATAAATAAATAAATAAATCAGCCCTTAAAATAATTTGTTATCAAATCCTATATGTTCTCTACCTATTCTCCCGTCTTATAATAAACAAACTCCACACAATCTTTGGTTGCGCACACACAGACACGTTATCTTTATCGTACTTCACACCCACACATAGACGACGATGTTTTGTGCGTAGTTTATTCAGTCGATATGGCGATGTCGACTAATTTATATTCGTAAAATGTTTATCTCGTACAAAATCAACTTGCAAAGAGGAATATGGGGAAGAAGATTATGTGTTTCAAGTATTTTTACACACAATACTTTTAATAGGCCGAACGTGGGTAGTACTATTTATTGGTCTATTGGAATTTACATCTCTACCTAACCCTTTGGAGTATTGAGGCCAGCCGGTCGATTCTGTAAAAATCTCACCGTGAAATCATAAGTGAAGTGAGCACTTAATAGTGTCAATCCCTAGCGAATGACAGCTCACTCCACGCTCACTTCAACCAAGCTTTCACGGTGAGATGGTTACAGAATCCCATGGATGGTATTATGTCATGTGCCTTAATAGGCTACTTACTTGGAATATGAGAACTCTATTTAAGGTAGGTACCTAAGGTGTGTTTTGTAAACAAGCTTACCGGTTTCTGATAATGTTGATAAATGCATTTTCAAGGTCGATAGGTAGGTTGGTACACAAGAAGAAAATAAATGTGAGTTGTTATTGTGAGAATTGTAGGATATTATTCTAACTGAACTAGGTATTATTTATTTGAGATTACATGCACAACGTTACAGATCCGAATTCCAATTTCCGAGCTTAATAACAGCCCGGAGTTTGGAAGTAAGCGGAGTAAGACCTCCACAGATCTTAAATGTTCTTATGATCTGTGGATCCGTGCCTCGGAAAGCACGTAATCCGTAGTTCCTGCGCCTGATTTCTCTCAGGTCGTGTCGGATTACCGTCCCATCGGACTATGAGAGTGAGGGAAGAGGGAGTGCACCTGTGTCTGCTAAGGCTGAAATCTTGTTGACCGCCATAGCCGAAATACGGTCTGGAGTAACCTGTGCCCTAACAGTTACAGACTTCGGTATATTAATCTTACATTTTACGAACTAAAAAGTGACACGTATATTATACGTACTTAGGTAAAACACAATTTAAAAAATTATGTAAACACAGGAAAATAACAATATTAACACAATACAATAACAAGTGAACAAAAAAACATTTATACTTAAATAAACAATAACAATAGCAAAGGTAAGTATCAATCTTTGGTACTTTGTGGTTTGCTACCATTGTTGTGGGTACCTACTCATACCATTTCGTGATCCTGCCCTGCGATTCTATAAGCCGATCCAGAATTCATTTCAGAGTTTGGATAAAATGCGACCTACCTAATCTGGTCGTACCATCTACCATTAAACATTTTTAAGAGCGTTCACAATCTGATCATCATAAACTGCGTACCCTTTTCCCAACTTTTCCTTTTCACAATCTGATGTCTGATCTCAGCCTCATTCGGTCAAAAATAGTTACCTCTCTAATTTCCCTACATTTTTGACAAGTTTTTTACATTAATTGTCGCTTGTGGCTGTAGACTAGATTTTGAACGCTTTAATTACGGGAGTTGGCTCTCTGGTAAAATTTAGGTGTACCTACTATAATCATCTCTGGCTAGTTACCAGATAATGTATGGTCATCTTTAGCATAACCATACCTACACACAAAAACCTAGAATTCCAGCCAAATATGAACAGAAACGAACAGCGTTTATTTATTTTCCAATATAATATGATACAGTTCATTAAAGTGAAGATAATTATATTAATCGATTTCCGACTTCTCGAGTAAATTATAATCGATGTTCCCACGGCTCGATTTCTCTCAGTAACCCGTAATCGATTACATAATATTTTGTATACTAAATTATTTACAGTGATCCGTGCATCAATATTTTTAAAATACCGCAGCCCGTTTTTGATGCGTGTATTAAGAATGTTAAAATTAAAAAGGAACGATCTTAAAAACAAAACAATAAATTAACATTTATTTGGAATTACAAAACTTTAAATTATTGTTAAGTATTCGCCTCTGTTAAGAGTTTCTATACGCTAGGTGGTAATTATCTGAACGAATATTATAAAGAGAAAATATTTTAATTTTTATTTTTGTTTGTTAAACTTTCACGCTAAAACGACTGAACAAATTTGGATGAAATTTGGCTAATGGGTAGGACATGACCTGGACTAGCACATAGGATACTTTTTATCCCGGCTTAACCACGGGATCGAGACTTATGTGGGTGACACCATGGGGCGCAGCTAGTTCGAAACCAATGAGAACGCAGGTTTAGAACAATCAGCTAAGGACTATAAATTGAAAATAGTTTTCACAAAATATATTTTCAAATAGTTTTTTTAAATAAATCTGAGACATTTCTATTTGTATCTAACCACATCTTTCTTATAAGAATTCAAAACATAGTACCCCTTATAAGGCACTATACCTACCCAGAATCATAGCTATCAAAACTTTTACTGAAGCAAGTTATCTGACATCATGTTATGTATTACTGTACATTCCTACGTATATTTATATGTCTGAAGGCCACTGACATAACCTCTTAGAGCCACGTGGCGCTGCGCTAACACGCGGTTTCGCAGACCTAACGAATATTTTATAATATGGACGCGAGTATATGGGTCAAGTGCGTTGGTGCAAATGTTGGCTGTGGCCTCGAATGTTGGGCCAAGATTAGGCTTGTATTTTGTACGAGGATGGATTGAAAAGTACTCGGCCTGACCAAGAAAATAAACACATACTTACATAATTAATTACATTTTTATTTTTCTGCATAATCACCGTTAGGTTCAATGCATTTTTGCCATCTCCTCTGCAAAGCATTTATACCGTTGAAAAAATGATTCTTCCAATGAGTCAAAATAGGTCTCCACCGGTGCTTTGACTTCAGCATTTGTAGAAAATTTTTGGCCACCCAGTTTTTTTTTTTTTTGAATTTGGTAACAGGCGGAAGTCCGATGGTGCCAAATCTTCATAGATCGCCTTCGGTGATAAACCCTTCTTATGGAGGTATTTAATGACAGCACGCTGCTCGATTTGCTCCATTTGCGGAAATCGCGTCGGATTGGTTCACAAACAATTTTTTAAAATCACAACTAACTATCGTATACGTTCCAAACTTTGCACAGTTAACAACAATTATTTGAACTAACAAATGTGATAGTTTTGTTTTTTAATGTTGCATCTATGTCAATGTTGGATCCGTGTCAGGCCGATTATTTTTCAATCTAACCTCGTACTTACATAATTTACCGTGCTGTTTTGGGAGTAAAAGTTTTGTTTATGGGTTATAAAATACATAACGTTGCACCTGTATTCCACGATGAGGTGTGAAGTTAAGTACATTCATATTTCGCAAGATAAGTTTTATTAAGCATGTAGGTAGGTAGGTACTCGTAGGTAGGCGAGAAATCGTGAGGCGAATCACGTTAGCCTCTAGACAAGAATCTATATGATGACCACGACCGCTCTGACAAGTGCTAGAAAGAAGAAGGTAGGCAGTGAGTAGTTCGGTAGCATCATAACGTCACGCCACCCGTATTTCGCCAGGGAGGGATCTATGTATTTCAGAATGCAGAGTAATATTTGGGAACTCTTTTACGATGCTTGTTTTTTTTTTTTTATCAAATAATTTATAAATTACACTCATTCAAATTAATATCATAGCAGACAGCAGTCCACTGCCGGACATAGGCCTCTCCTATTGCACGCCATTCATCAATGCCACCAGCAACCCTGCGAAGAACGTCGCTCCAGCTAGGCTGTGGGCATCCTACCGTAGGGTGCGTTTCCACAGAAGCGGAGCTGGGCTAAGCGGATCAGAGACGTGCAGGAATCGACTAATCACAATGGTTGAAATCCTCATCGCGTCACTCGTCTCGTCTGTGATTGGACGATTCCTACACGTCTCCGCTCCGCTCCGCCTAGCTCCGCTTTTGTGGAAACGCACCCTTACGTTTGCCGATTCGCAGTTTCCACTCAAGAACACGTCTTACTCCAACGGTCATCGATCCTATGGCTAATGGCCGGCCCATTGCCACTTCAACTTGCTTATTCATATTATATCATTCATTTTAAATTCTAAGTACCTACTCAAAATAATTAATTTAATTTAACATGGCCTCTCTTTGTTATTATAATTTAAACTCATTCCATGTTTGTTTTACATAATCGCAATGGGGTCCCGTTCTTATTGCAGCATGTGTACTAATCTTATATCTCTACAGCTACAGAATGGTAACAAACCAGAAGTAGATAAATAAAAAGTAATGAAACATTAATGCTATGTTATAACATAACATCAATAATTTATTACTTTTGTTTTTTTTTTATTATTTTTCTTAAAAAAAATATTTTCCTTCGTTTTATTTAAAAAAAAAAAGGCTGTGTACTATCATACAAGTCACTGAAAAACTGATAAGAATATCAATCGAAAGATAGCAGTACTTACTTATTTATAAATTAAAAAAAAATTCATCAGTCCAAGGATGTTTTACTGATAAAGTCATCGATTGGAAAGTACTGATTAAATATTACTTTACTTAATACTTTGTAATTTATGTAATTACTTGTGACATCTACCATCCCACACTCGCGCCCGCCTGGTAGATTGTACCCCTCCCTCTCAGAGAGAAGGTCTGAGTACCAGCTGTGGGGAGGAGGCCTGTGTCCCAGCAGTGGGAACATTATAAGCTGGTAATGGTCTGTGGATGGGTGACCATCTTTACATACCGAGACCCCTCCGTGCCTCGGAAAGCACGTTAAGCCGTTGGTCCCGGCTGTCATTCGTAGATCTTTAACAGTCGTTACGGGTAGTCAGAAGCCCGAAAGTCTGACAACCAGTCTTACCTAGGCGTATCGTATTACCCAATAACTGGGTTGTGGAGGTCAGATAGGCAGTCGCTCCATGTAAAATACAGGTATTCAGCTGCATCCGGTTAGACTGGAAGCTGACCCAACATAGTTGGGAAAAGGCTAGGCAGATGATGAATGCATGCATTATGCATAATCATTTGTTGTTAAGGCAGTTTTAAGTTTTTGAAAGCACGCGTTTGCAGAACTGGTAAGAGGGTTCCGCTAGCACAATCTGTTGTGCCCTTTATTTGCGGAACCTTAAAAAGTATGAGTAGGTATTGTGCGCGCATAATACCGATTCTGATTACGTTGTACAGACGCCAGCACATCAAGCTACTACAATCTGTCAAATTTCTTTAATAGATTTTCAACTTTATTTCTAAAGGATAAGGTTCAAAGATGATTGTGAAAAATTGACAGTTTCGGGTAGCTTGATGTGCTGACGTCTACATTTTTTTTTCCCATGGATGTTGACAGAAACATAAGAGAGCCACGTGTAACAAGTTATAACTAATATAAGTAGGTACCTACGTGTGTAGGTAGATACTTGGTAATTACTGAGAAAAGATAAGTAAAGTCGTGTTTGTCTCTCTTAATTTCTTTTATTTTAGTAGGTACTAGCCGTGCGCCCGTTGGGATTGCCCATCGGCAAATATTACAAACATTCATCCCTTATTTAGCCCCGTTTGGTTTTCAAAAATCCTTTCTTAGTGCTCACCTTCGTTGCATAAGAAACTCTTGAGCAAAATTTCATGCTTCTTAACCGACTTCAAAAAAAGGAGGAGGTTATCAATTCGACTGTATTTTTTTTTTTTTTTTTATGTTTGTTACCTCATAATAACCGACTGGGTGAACCGATTTTCATGATTCTTTTTTTATTTGAAAGCTGGTGCTTCCCGTGTGGTCCCATTGTCACCATTTCAATATCTGATGATGGGATCTTGTAGAAATCGGGGGAACTCTTCAATAAATAACAGCAGATTAACCGCGATTGTTGCTATAGCATATCTAAGCATTGTTTACACCATCACTCAACATAATATCACGCCTGTACTCACTACAAAGGTTATAATTTTTTTTTATTATAATAATAATTAATACCAGTAAAACAACCGCGATTGCTGCTATCGCATATGTATGCATTGTTTACGCAATCGCACAACATAACATCACGTCTGTACCCTATAAACGCAGATGCAGCTTCCTGTCACTGATATTTACATAGCAAGTAGTGTTTATATGAATTTGATTGGGGTAGATATAACTAAAACGTGAAAAATAAAAAAAATTATATATAAAAAAAACAACCGACTTCCAAAAAAACACTACAAAGTGAAAAATAATTTTAATTTCGGAAGTCGGTGTCAAAAAACCAAAATGCGGAACCAACGACACCGACTTCCAAAATTAAAATTATTTTTCACTTTGTAGTGTTTTTTTGGAAGTCGGTTGTTTTTTTTTTATATAATTTGTACAAGAGTTTCAAGCACTGCTCAAACCGTTGGGTCCAGGCTATTTAAGATTTTTATTATGTATAGTCGATTTTTAGACCCAGCGGCTTGAGCTGTGCGTTGTCTGTCAGTAATTGAATGACTTTATGATTTTTTAGCTAGCAAAAATACAGGAAGTCTTTTAATTTCCTATAGAAATGAAAACAAAAATGTTCTCATGAATAAAAGCACGTAGGCATCTTGTTGCCCGTCTAAAATCTGAATAGTAGGTACTCATAACAACAGCTGATAACATCGTCTGTCGCTATGATTTTAATAGAAAGATAACAAAACTATGATAATGAATAGACTACCTGACGTGTCTTTTTCTTTTATCTATTAAATTCTAAAGTTGCTCGTACACTAGAAGCTCAGTGCTATGGCAGGAACATCGCCATGCAAACTGTTACCATGAATTCATTACATGATTCTGAAATTTTACGTCGGTTATTAAAAAAAATTGTTTGCTGTTCCATACATTTTGACCGCGTTTGTATTGCACTTTTCTATGGAAAAGCAGATTTTCATTGTCCAGATCCGCGTGACGTCACTTGGAATGTCCTCTGAAGCTTTTCTGTCGGCGCACGACAGGGCGCCTACCCACTTACACACGGGTATAAGGTCTCATCACTTATACATATAAGGTGCCATTAAAATAGATGGACAAACTTTTAGAAAACATTCAGACCAAAATAAGTACAATGGTAAAAAAAAAAATATAAAAAAAAAAATTCATTAAGTAGATACTTACAAGAATAATAATCAGCTAACGAAAATACACTAATGTGCCGGCAATTTACACACACACTTGACACACACGACACATATACATAAAACATACACACGACACATACACAGGACATATACAGTCACACACTTACACTTTATACCACAAACCTCACCTAATTCACACTATAGAGAGAGGCTATACATTTTTATTTATCTTTTATATTTAATCCTTTCTATCGTTTCCTTGTTCCTTGTTTTTATAACTTTGTTTTCTTTTTGTACTCAACTAATAGCTACTTACCTAATGTAACTCCGTACTAGTTTTTGTATAAATTGAGAAATGTATGAACAGCGAGAGTCCTGGCACCCATAACACAAGTTTAATCTTAGCTTGGGTGCCAGTGGAGTAATCAGTGATTTATGCAAGCATATTGTCATAGAATTAACATATTGCTATTGGCAAATTGTAAAATTGGAAATAAAGTTATTATTATTATTATTATTTGGTTAGATGTACTGAGCGCTGTGTTAAAATTTGTCTATCTATTTTAATGGGACCCTGTATACAACGTGTAACGTTAAATGCGCAAAACCTGAAAGTACTTTGATCAGAATAACGAGCAGAATTAACTGAACCACTTTTTAATACTCGTATAGGTCACATTTTTCAAAAAATCTTCATTAAAAACGTTGCCGTGTCTATTTATTAGGTCAAGCAAGTCAATGTCAGCGCGGCGCAGCGGCCCGGTGACGACTCCTCCCTCGGTAAAGCGTCGTCGCAGACGCAAGAAACGATCAGAATGGCCAGTAAAACTAAAACAGCACATAAAACCTTTACAATTTTTTTAATGACTTATTTTCTCTCTGAAATAGGTCAATTAAAAAAAAATCAGTTGGGGTGTCTGAGGTTTTGCGCATTTAACGTTACACGTTGTATAACCTTTGAATAATTTCTAAGTCTAGAATCATGTGCCATACATGAGTACCTATAACATATTTAGATCAAAATACAAACAAATAGATATTTTGAAACATGAAGACATGTTTGAAGACATGATGTAACTAACGGCTCTAAAGGTACGTATCCATCCTTCAGTACGTATACTTCGCCTCTTATGTTGAACCCGCTAGCCTTGTGTATTTATCATTAGTTTTTCCGTTTTTGCACGATTGTCATCGCAAAAAATAGTAATGTCAACTCGCGATTATAATATTCGATATATTATTTGACCTTACCTACTTTGGTACACTCAAATACGATACAAATACAAAATAGTTTAGTGTGTAAATTAGGAAATACATTACATTTAAACGTGTCCGGGGCCTCCTGTTAACCTGTGATCTGTCGTAGATATACGTTCCGACAGTTTACGGATACAAAATTGGGCGCGTAGGTCTACGCTCCGACATACCAGAGGTTAAGCAAAATACTCATTAATAAGGAAGCTGTAATGTTTGTATGGCATACATTTATACATACATAAACTCACGCCTTCTTCACATGGGGGTAGACAGAAACTACAGAACGCCACCTGCTACGAGCCTCACTACTTTTGCTTCGTTTACGTTCATACATCTCATACACGCAAGTTTGTTCGATTTTATAAATACAGCATGCTTTTTTTTACCGGCTCCAAATTTTTACAGGCTGTTCCACCCATGAATATGAATAACTTTCACTATGGAACCAACTCTGAGATCACGAAAAAAAAATCTGCTGTTTCATACATTTTGGTCAAGTAGCGGTAGCGGTAGCGGGCTTTACGTGTCTCGTTAAGTCTCGTGTATACAGCGCAGAGGTGTGACGGCGGTGCGGTGTCGGCGCGGCTTATGTGCCGTCTACACGAGCCCTTAATCAAATAACTTCAGGTAAACCGTGATGGTTTCCTAGTATGTCACAATCGCAAGTAAACATTATTAATTTTGGAACAACATGAGCATATAGAGATAACATTAGTTCAATTTTGTCTGCGGACAATGATAACAATAGTTTGATAAGAGTTATTTATCTGACAGTTAAAATATTATCTGTCTGTGTTTACAAAGAGCTATCATTGTTTTTTTTTTTTCTAAAGTAATGTTTAACGTAGAAAACTACGAAAATTACTTGAAATTTTTCAGGGAAGACTGAGGCTTGTACCTACCCATTTTCACGGTTTCATAATATTATACAGTGTGTAGGTTAAACGAGGGACATAGGTACTTGAAGGTAGTGTAGTACCTACGTATGAAAAATGACCAACTTTTACTGAGACCGAAATCGAGAAATAAAACCTCTGCTCTGCCGTGCGATTCTGTAACCATCTCACCGTGAAAGCTGTCATTCGCTAGGGATTAAGTCTATTAAGTGCTCACTTCACTTATGATTTCACGGTGAGATTTTTACAGAATCGACCGGCTGTACATTTTATGTTCGCATAACACGACAAAATTTGTAGTGAACGGCAGATTTTATTTTTTCATATTTCGGAGATGATCCCGTTGTAAAAGTTGTACATTTTCATGAGTAGTACACTGCCTTAATGTTTATCCCTCGTTTAACCAAACATACTGTATATCTCAGTCCTGCTGGTCTACCACTCGAAAAAAAATTCAGCTGTTCCCTACTTTCTGACTAGTTATGCGAACCTACGTAGGGAACAGCTGATTTTTTTTTAAGTTTTTCTTTATGATGAGTCCAATGACCCCTTAAGAGGTTGTGCTTTACTTAAGTTACACCTTGTATATGTTGCGTTGTGTTGCGCTTTCGTTTTTCTATAACAGCAGGCCGCGCTCTAAAACAAATACATGACTAAGCAAGATCGTAGTGGACCACACGGCCTGCACCCTAATTGCGTAACAGACTATTACCCTCAATTTGAATAATTTTGAAGAATATTGCTAATCCATTGCTCCATATGTTCGAAAAATGTCTGCTCAAGAACGTAAATAGCGCAATGAATGTTGTTGAACTGTCAAAATGATACCCATTGGTACTAATAGTGTGTTACGCAATTACCCTGCTGGTAATAAGAACAATCAGTGAACCCGTCTGCCGCGTGCCGTACGGCCTGCTGCACTCTTTATAACATTTTCACCGCGGTTCATGCGAACGGGTCAAGATGCGCCCGCCGGCGGCCCGCATGGCTTACTGGAATTGTAAATTCCTATCTAAGAGTGGCGGTGAGAGTGCTAGTAGTCGCAAGAGTCATATTTTTTAAATATTGAACGCGGTGTGTTCAATATTTAAAATTAAAAAAAGAATATTAAATGTTCATGTTATTATTATCAATAAATATTTTAGAAAAACTACTATTTTTTACTTTCCTTATATTCGAAATGAAAAGTAGAGTCTACAGCCGCCCTCACTGCGTTCTGGCGTCTAAATATGTACCTCGTATGGGAATTGATTCCTTTCGACCCTTGTATAACATTCTACTATTCCGGTTTGCTTTTCTTAACCCTTTCCAACCGAGTTGAAGTGATCGTGAGTTTCGACTATACAAAATTCTGAGCACGATCGAGCGACCATCAAATTATTCCTGAACCTCACGTATGTGAGGATCTGACTGCTGAAGACCAGGTTGCATGAGATTTTTTCCAGTATATTTCTCAGGACCTCTGAACACTTTCCAAAGGATTAATAAGTTTTTACTGATCTATGCGAAATTTTTACTCCCAGTTGCAAAGGGTGAAAGCAATGACAAAACATTTATGAATTTACTTTGTTTTTTAAAGAACCCCTTTCAACAACAAAGTAAATTCATAAATGTTTTCAGCGTTTTCTAGAAACTTCCTGAATCTGTCAAAAAAAAAAAAAACTTAATTGTTGAATAGGTACTCCGTGACACGGTGTATTTTATTTAGGACTGGTTTTTCAATCGTCAAATAATTTTTATTCGTGGAATAAAATTGTCGTCTGAAAGATTGTTTATGGAAGAACTGTCAAATATTCAAAATTATTCCTACGATGAAATTATCTGGCGTTGGAAAAATTTTAACCGTAACCGTTGCTTCGACCGCGTTGGGGGTATGAAATTATCCTACGAGATATAAGTATATTATACATATTTATATACAACATTATTTTTAGTATACTGCAAACCTAAATATAGTTTGTTCAGAATAAGTAACTGAATCGATTCCAATAGTTTTTACACAATGTTATATTTGTCCCAAAAATATTTAAAAATGGTTACAAGTTGGAAACCGAGCGACACTAAGTACATTTTCGCAATCATATGCGCACAACACAGGTCACAGCCGGTCGGCCGGCGGCGCGTGTAAAGTGGTAACCAACTTTTTGTATGGACAATCAGGTAACATAAAAAGCTTATAACTTCGCGATTTTTCATGATACAGTTTTGAAATGTTTTACATAGATTCTTTACATAAAAATACTAGACACGTGTTTCGGGTTTGCCATATACTAAAAGTAATGTTGTAGATAGTAGGTAACTATCCTATCCTATATCCCAGGTCGTAGCCTACCTATTTATGTGCCATATTTATTTAGGATCCGGCGTCAAAAGGTAACAGACAGAGTTACTTGCGCATTCATAACTTGCATACCTTGTATTGTATTCAGTCAAGTATATTTTCTAACTGCGCCACTTCTTCTTCCCAGCGAAAGCACTAGGAAGTGGTGAAGGGCGGGCGTTTTGGGGGACTGTCTTTTGTAATTTTGACGTTCGAAAAGTGCTGATTCTCAGCCTAGTTTGAATAAATGACTTTTGATTTTGATTTTGATTTTGATAATTTTACTAACATCTGCCCGTGCCCGCGTTAGTGACAGAAATTATCCCACGGGAACGTGCTACCGAGACAAAAAGTAGCCTACGTCCTTCCTCCGGATGCCAACTACTCTTTGCCAAGTTTTATCCAAATCTGTTCAGTGGTTTAGGCGTGAAAAGATAACATATAGACAGAGTTATGCTTTCATGGATGGACTAGCACCTCGTTCATTTTTTTTAACTTGTTTAGCGTTTCTCGTGAAGGCAAGTTACTAAGTATACGTTCGTTAGTATTTATTTAATTTAATTATACATTTTGTGTTTTAAAATAAAAACAGCTGTTACTCTATACGTTTTGTACTCCCACATAAGCCAGAAAATTAGAAAACTCTCGAAAGACATTGCAAAATGGAGAATAAACCAATGAATTTATAAAAAGTGTCCAACTCCAACCAACCGAACAACTTTTCCAACATTTTTTTTTTTTATTTTTATGTTTGTATCCAACTTTTTCTATTTTAGTCTAGGGCTCTAGAAATCATCGTGAGTTTACGTCAACGATCTGTGTATTTCGGGACTCCGGACCAACGCACGATTCGCCGTGGGCGTGCTAAATTAAGATGCACAGATTTAAACACTGAGATTTAACGATAAATCATGACTAAGGTAAGTACCCGAACGGTCACTTCTTGCCCTATTTTTACAACTTATTTTACGATCATATTAACGACTTCTCCCGCAAAGTATAATAATAATAATAACCCTTAACTTACCTCCAAATACCTACCATCTGCTGCAGAAGGCAGCGATCCTAAACACATGCAGACTCGTGAGAAAGTTTCTGCAATGCGAATTAGAAAACCCACGTCAAAACAAAAATATACCTTCTTCTGTGCAACCTTCGGCACGTGACCGCACTTAATCCTACTGATAATCACTTGGCTTAGACTCGTTTTATCAGTTCTCTCCGGCTAGCCGAGAATATAAAATTAAAATCAAAAATAATAATAATAATGTTTATTTCCAGTAAAATGTTCACAAAGGTTACAAGTACAATAATATGCTACAACATAAAGTGCATTGAGTATTATCTCCTGGCACCCAAACTAGGTTTATAGCCTGTAACTTGGGGACCAGTGATTCCATAAGGGTAGATACATGATCAAAATGTTTTATTAAAACTGTTTCCACCAGTAACATGGTTCACATAACAATATAATTATTATTTATTTATTTAATTTTAAAGAAAGCTTACAGACTAATAACAATTTTGAATTTCGTGCATAAGTAGTGACGAAATTCAAAATTGTTATTAATCTGTAAGCTTTCTTTAAAATTAAAATTACCTTTTTTTTAAATTGAATTATGTGTAAAGAAAGAAGGGAAAGTAAAAATAATTAATAATAAAACTGTTATTAATTATTTTTACTTTTCCTTAAAGAGTATTGTCAAATTTTCGGTTATCGGTCAAGTCCATTACCTGCTAACTACAAGCAGACTTTCGCTATTTAAAATAAATTAACTTGTCCTCAGGCTAGGTGGAGCAACGGTCTTCGCAGGGTGGCCGGCAGCTGGATGAGATTTGCCAAGAATCGAGCTAAATGGCGTCCAATTGGAGAGGCCTATGTCCTGATGATTTTGACATTAAGTTGAATGAGTGTAATTTATAAATGATTTAAAAAACAACAAGCACCGTAAAAGAGTTCCAAAATATTACTCTGCATTCTGAAATAGATAATTCTAATGTTCCTTCCTCGTGTATTTACGTACTGTAACAAACTATAAACCTTATCTTTCACCCTTCTAGTTGTCGCGTCAATAATGTAAACTTAGAACAGTAACTTTTAAGATATAACACGCCTGAAACTGTTGTAAAATTCACCCATTGTCGAAGGCAAGCGTATCATGAATTTAAAATAAATTTGTCCTTTAATTCATAGAGGTAATCGCGTGACCTAGTTAGCTTGACATAAAGTATGTACACATGTAAGTATATAACAGCCGGTCGATTCTGTTAAAATCTCACCGTGAAATCATAAGTGAAGTGAGCACTTAATAGTGTTAATCCCTAGCGAATGACAGCTCACTCCACGCTCACTTCACCCAAGCTTTCACGGTGAGATGGTTACAGAATGGCACGGCAGTATATATTGTGTATGTTTGTTTGTGTAGGCTTATCTCGACAATTCACGTGTTATAGGTACCTACATTACATTGTTATGTAGTAGGAATTGCTACTGTTTTTGGATTAAAAGAAAAGGTAAAGAAAGAAAATACGTTTATTTGCGGTAAACATAACGCATAAAAAGAACACAAACACAACAAAAAAAAACAACAAGTTGGGGGAAAATATGCGCCTGCATATTGGGTGATCAGTGCCTGGCAAGTGCGTAGGTAGTTTTAGGTACCAATGTTCTTTTCAATGGAAAAAGATCCACAGCCAATCTAAGCAGAAGGGACATAACATATTCACACAAGCATCCTGTTTGCCGGATACTGCAAACGGGATGCTTGTGTGAATATATACAACGTGTAGCGTTAAATGCGCAAAACCTCAGACACCCCAACTGATTTTTAATTTAATTGACCTATTTCAGAGAGAAAATAAGTCATTAAAAAAATTGTAAACGTTTTATGTGCTGTTTTAGGTTTACTGGCCATTCTGATCGTTTCTTGCGTCTGCGACGACGCTTTACCGAGTGAGGAGTCGTCATCGTCACCGGGCCGCTGCGCCGCGCTGACATTGGCTTGCTTGACCTATTAATAGACACGGCAACATTTTTAATAAAGATTTTTTGAAAAATGTGACCTATATTAAAAAGTGGTTCAATTAATTCTGCTCGTTATTCTGATCAAACTATTTTCAGATTTTGCGCATTTAACGTTACACGTTGATCCTGCAAAAAAACCGTACCTGCAAAAAACAGGATCTTGTCGTGGGACCTTAGTGTGTTACGCAATTACCAATTCACAAGAAATTAATGAATGACTTTCATTATGACAGTGCAACAACTGTTCGTACAGGGTGTCTCATAACGAGCCAACTACTTTAGTTGGAAAAAAAAAAAACATTAAACTTATTTTTGTATGCATTTATTGGTATGAATTAAAAGATAAGGAACAAAATTTTACTTTTTAAACACGACGTTATTTAAATGACGGCCATCACGTTGACGGCACTCCTCAAACCGTACACTTTCAAAAACTTTTTGAAGAAGTGGTCGAGGAATAACTACTCCTGATTTTTTCTTCAATATTGTTTCTCGTGGATTATTCTCGTAGACTACGCTCTTAAGATAACCCCACAAGTTTACATTTACGTTGTTGAGCAGACAGATTTTTTCGAACATAAGAAGCAAAGGATTAGTATACTTAACATATCCTTTGAAATGATTCAGAGAGTGATTGTTAGTCTGTTACGCACTAAGGGAGCAGTTTTCACTTGAAGGTAAAAAAAAGTTCGGGAAATTCTTATGAGTTTTTTGTCTCTGAATTAATTAATTATTAAAATTTCAACCAAACTAACTTACAGTTCGTTACAACAAAGTATTGTTATTTTCTTCACTATCGCCAAACTGCGGCGTAGCTAACTCAAATACCTTAGTATTTAAATAGAATAGGTACGTAAAAACAATAAATTAGGTAACACTATGAAATTGTTTCATCATTTTCTTTTGTTCGTGACTAAATAGAGGGGCCCGTGGCTAAATAATAACAGCCGCACAGGTCTATCGACCAGGTTGATCTACGCTTGCCTGTGCCTGTGGATGGGTGATCATCTTTACATACCGAGACCCCTCCGTGCCTCGGAAAGCACGTTAAGCCGATTTTCTTTTGTGTTTTTTCTTTTCTTTTTTTTTCTTTTTAATTATTAGGGACTTGCAACCATTAACAGGTCATGTTAGCTCCATAATTTCCGCAAGCAAGTTATTTACAAAATTTTCTTAAGACTATTAAATATAGAGGACATTGTCCTGAATCGCTCTGTCCAACACAAGTATCGGACATACACGATAATTCATTGTCTATTTTATTATACGAGTATTAGTTGCAAATACTTTTGTAACACGGACTAGCTGCGTGCTAAAATGAACATTATAAAGTATTTTACGCGACTAATAACATTAATCGCCGCCATCTTTGCCAAACGTCATGTCGTGCCGAAAAAGATTAGGGATTAGGCATTAGAAAAAAAAAACATATGTACCTAATTATCTAGGTAGGTAAGTACTAAAAATAGCTATATGTATTATTATATTGTTTTTCAGTTTATTAAAAACCACTCGGAGCTATGAAAAACTATAACTTTATATGATTCGATTATAACCTCAAAATCTGATACTTTTTTTTAATATATCTATTCTGCAGCTAGTCCGCTATAAAAATAAGATCTTATAAGAGTTTAGTAATGATCGACAACACAACATATAATTTTCCGACACTCCACGACGTTCCAGGGCGAACAATGTATGAGCGCAGAGCAATGTCCTTTATAAATAAGCTGTGTTATGTTGTTTCTTTTTTGTACAACTCAAACTCAAAGCATTTATTTCAATTAAACTAATTGCAGACACTTGAATTGTCAAGAGGTTGGTCAGTCAGAATGATGAAGCTAGTTGCCCATTCAAAGCGTAGGTAGAGGTACCTATGGAGAAGAACACGAGAACGGGCAAACAACTCCACGAAATATTGTTACAAGATATTGGGTACATCATTCATGTTGAATCTATATAAAACAAACAAAAAGTACGTCATGCTTTGGTTTTTTTTTCTATTTTAAGCCGGTTTTAGGTTTCTACAAAATGTATTTCTTTTTCCTGAGAGCAAACAGATTTGAAAAGTTAATGTTAGACAGTCTGTGAATCTCGCATTCAGCAGATTCCTGCGGCTTTCACGGGTCATCGATCCACCGCGTACTGGAATCCACGATGGAAGGCCTCCCACAAGCCTTCCAACTTGGATTCCAGGACGCGGTCGCCACTCCAGAACCTAAGAATCGTAATCGGAAATCCTTTTTATGCAAAAAAAATCTTATATACAAAAAAAAAAACAACCGGCTTCCAAGAAAACACTAAAAAGTGAAAAATAACTCTAAATGATAAATGATTTATTTTCTGTAAGTAGGTTTGTACAAACACTTTTACATGTCAATCATATTTTTTAAACTAGATGAGGTCGGCGTTTCCTATCTGACTACTCTGAGAAGAAAGGCCGAAACAAACTCAGAGGTCACAGTCTCTTTTAAAGTCCAGACATAATCTTGGTCAGATCATGTGAAGACCATGCAGATTGGTGTCTGAAATGGTCTTTTGAGTAAAGAACCACACAGATTGAGCGGACCTGTCCAGTCAGTGCACGCATTTGTCAAAAATTGTGTAGCTCAACTCAGAACTTGAGGAGCCTTACGATTCGACGAACAATACCAATGAAAGGACATTTGGGTAGGCCGCATAAGTTACTCAAACTGCCAGACCATGATTAAAACTAACTAAGAAGGAAAAAAGAAAAAAGAAATGACCCACATAGTCTTCACACTCACAATAATAATAATAAAAAATAAGATACTATACAAAGTAAATATCCATGTCATTGTTTATATAAAATTCATCAATGTCAATGTGTATATAAAAATCCGGACATCATCTTTGATCTTTGAGGACCATGTAGATTGGTGTCTGAAGTGGTATTTTGAGGGAAGAACCACACAGCTTGAGTGGACCTGTGCAGTCAGTGCACGCATTCGTCAGTAACCGTGCAGCTCAACTCAGAACTTAAGGAGCTCAACGATTCGACGAGCAATACCAAGGATAGAACATTTGTGTAAACCGCATAAACCACTCAAACTGCCAGACCATGATTAAAACGGAAACAATGACCCACATAGTCCTCACATTCACAATAATTAAAATAATATAAGACTTTAAACAGTAAATGTTCATGTCATGTCATAAATAGATATTTAGAAAGAAAAAAAATAACAAAAGTGTAAATCAGCAAAATAAAAAATAAACAACATTCACTGTCTAGACCTATTGGAGCAGCTCAATCCCAAGCGTTTTTGTCCTCAATATAGTCTTTTACAGTATAATAGGCTTTCTGGCATAGTTTTAGCTTTATAAAAGATTTGAATTTATTAATGCTTAGTTCTTGAATGTGGCTAGGAAGTTTATTATAAAAACGTATACATTGGCATCTAAACGAGCCACCTATTTTCTTGAGCCTTGTTGTAGGAACAACAAATTTATGTTTGTTCCTAGTATTTATATTATGGATATCACTGTATTTCTTAAACAGATTAATATTTTTATGTGCATACAAAAGATTATCATAAATGTACTGAGAAATGTCTAATTTCGGAAGTCCGTGTTTTTAGATATGTATTTTAGTTTTTTGCCACCGACTTCCAAAATTAAAGTTATTTTTCACTTTGTAGTGTTTTTTTTTGGAAGTCGGTTGTTTTTTTTTTTTGTAAATTGTTTTTTATTTTTCAATTTTTAGTGGGCCGGTTTGTAATTCATCTAAGTTACAATAGCCTAATGTCAACTGCTCATCACCTTTTACAAACTATTGCTTTTCCCGATGCAGGGATGCTATTTGTTAAGGAGTTCTCCTAGTAAGAACCAGGAGAACTGGAGCTGATTTAGAAGTCACCATCGGCTCCACTTCACCATACGCATTGTGACGAGCATAAATTGCTTAGCAACCACATTAAAGTACCTAATCGAATCGCAACCGGTGAAATACTTTTTATTGAGTAGTTCTGATGGCCATCTGTGGTCTTCATCATCAGTTCCACTTCACCAAATGGTGATTTCCGAGAACAAATATACGAGTTACTATCAAAAATACCCAAATCGCTATAGTTTCCCTCGATTTCTATGGGATTCCCTCATCAGATTCCGACTTGGTGACAATGGGACCACCTCGAGAGACAAACACGGGAGGGGTTTGTCTTTCAAAGAAAAAATAATTTTAAAATAGGTGAACATACATAAAAAAAACATACATAAAGTCGAACATAATTATAACCTCCTCCTTTTTGGAAGTCGGTTAATCAAATAAATTAGTGGCGTGTTCTATTTTTACGATTCGAGTTCCTCTATATTATATTTATAAGTATACATAAATTATTTCACGAGGTTATAAGTAGGAACATTATTATTCTATTTGATTAAATTCCTATAAACTTTATAAATAGTTAATTGAACATTACAGTCCTACGCATTTGCTCGTAATAGTTAAACAACGTTGTTTATTTCGAAATTTTCCCGTTATATTTTTAGTGCTCATGTTTTCGCTTGTTCATAGAAGCCAGGAAGTCTGGCAATCTGTAATAATTAGGTAGGTATTTTAATGTTAGCAATATTAGGTTAAACGAAAATGGCCAGCGAGTTGCGCCTATTCACAACATAGAATCATATAGCATAGCATTACATAATCAACCTTTATCGTTCCCACTGCTGGGACACAGGTCTCCTCTCTGTGAGAGGGGCTACCCGTCACGCCCATCACGCTAGCCCAGTGCGGGTCTTCGAAATTTTAGTTTTGAGAGCCGTGGTGATGAAATTAAATATATGACGGCGCGAGCGTGGGCGTAGCGATAACAGGGCCATCATCATCGTTTCTTGGTACGGGTTCCATGAGGAATGGGGGTACTCAGGCAACCAGTAAAACGTAGTTTGAAGCACTGATCACAGTCACGTTTATTCGGTAATTTACAATCACTTTATGAGACACAAAGGTTTGTACGGTGAACATGACAGTTCCGATGGTATGCTCTCAACCGTCCGGCGTGCGCTCCGCAAGTCGAATGACGCCTGCTCTCCAATCGGCTCTGTCCACGTGTAGAAAATGGCGCGAAGTTATAGCGCCACCTCACGGCGCTCACTGTGCTAACCGATCAACCAATGAGAATTAAGTTCCGGTTTGACCAATATTATGAAATCAACCGGAAGTAGTATTTTGATTATTTTGTCGTCTTGATATCGCTTGCGACGACATAATCATACAAAGTGCCTGTCTGGTTTCGAACTGACGACCTACAACTCGTAAGGTGGGTGCGATATTTTATTTTATTTATTTGTAGTATTTTTTTTTTCTTTTTGAAGTGAATACTTCTTTAGCGGCGTTGTACACTTTTTTTGTAACGGGTAAAAAATGTACATCTCTCGACAATAAATCTGCAATTTGGGAACTACAGATAACTGGTGGAACATATGGCACACCTCCGGTGGACGTGAAAAAATTAAAAAATTAATAAAATAATGGTTCCGGTAATAATGATGGTGAAAAAGTCGTCGAAATTATGGATGGAAGTTGATTTTTCTGAGAGATAAACTTTTTAATGTGATATAAATTGTCATGTTTGTGCAAGATAGCGCAATAAATAAATATTGTATTCTACGACATAAATGATAGTACTTTTATACTGATAATTAAAGCAATTCGTGCAAAATGATTCCCTAACCATTCCAAAATATAAAAAATGCACAACGTTAATATTTAAGTTTTCACTTCTGCCGGCACTCCCGGAGTGCAACCCGTCGTTTTTTTAATCATAGCATAGAATAATCTGCCCATAATGTTCCCACTGCTGGGACAGCAAACTTAATGCATGCAAATTGAATTCTTAGTTAACTGTTGGTCATGCATTAACATTAATAAGGAAGATGCCAAAACATAAATTTCAGTCCATGGACGTTTTTGGCACATGATGCGGAGGAATGCGGAAGTCATAAGTAAAGTTTTGAGTATGAATGAGAATTGCTTTAGGTGAAGACTAAGGATGGACTGTGTGAAAGATTATATGGCTAGAGTGACCATTGAGATGGCGATTAATAGAGAAGAAAAAGATATGCTGCATCCAACTGGAATAAATTCGGATAAGGGCAAGAGAATAATGAATGATGATGTAAATTGGGATCTTTTAACAGCAGGGTATTTGCGTAACACACTATCAGTAGCAATGGGTTTTATTTTGACAGTTCAGCAACATTCATTGCGTTATTTGCGTTGTTGAGCAGACATATTTTTCGAACATACGGAGCAACGGATTAGAAATATGCTTCAAAATTATTCAAATTGAGAGTAATAGTGTGTTACGCAATTAGGGTGTTGCCGTGCGATTCTGTAACATCTCACCGTGAAAACTTGGGTGAAGTGAGCGTGGAGTGAGTCGTCAATAGTGTCAATCCCTAGCATCAGCATGACTCACAGCTCACTCTGAGCTCACTTCACCTTAGTTATCACGGTGAGATTTTTCCAGAATCGACCGGCAGGTCTTTGTTTAAATTCCTTTTAGATAGATGTTACTACTCCATCATACAGTTTACTACCGATAAACAGAGGTATGACTATTCCGACTTGCTAATTAAACACTTATGATTTTATTTATTAAGGATGAATGTGTTTATTTAAAATTGTTATGACCTGTTTACATTTTAAATTCAATTATTTTATTTTTATATTTTAAATTCAATGATTTTATTTTTTTGATGTAAGTAATATTGACAAGCCTCCTTAATTGTAATTGCTTGTTTATGTTAATTTCGTACGCCATATATTGGCAAAAAAATAATGCATATATTTTAGACATTATAATATCTGTAATCATACCTATTTTTAACAAAATAAATGTTTGATTAATTGAATTTTTCGGTTCAAGTATAAGCCGTTTTAATTTTTCCGCAGTTTTACCCACTTTCCTTATTTACATTCTTAATCTGCTCGGAACTGATAACACAGACATTGAACCTGTCAACCGTCTTGTTTATCTTACAGGTAATTAGTCAGGTGTCAAACTGGAGTAAGTGTCATAATGACTGACGACTGACAGTAGCGACACACATTCTCAAGGATTATGGAAGAAAATAAATAGTTTTCCAAGAAAACATTGGAGTTATAAGAAAAAATTAAACTGTATAAAAGTGGCCCTCCTCGGTCGGGCTGCGTGGTCTTTCTTTTCCTCTCGTAACATCATCTGAGTGTCCGTGGAGTGTCATGCCCGTTCTTCTCCTTAGGAACCTGCTGTGGTTTGGAATGGGCAACTAGCTTCATCTTTCTGACTGACCGTCCCATTGACAATTCAAAATTGCTTGTAGGTGGTTTAATTTCAATAAATGCTTTGAGTTTGACTTTTATCATCATCATTTCAGCCGAAAGACGTCCACTGTTGGACACAGGCGTCCCCTAAACGTCGCCACCTGACCGATCCTATGCTTCAGTTCAAGCATCCGTCATCTCATCACAATTTGAGAATACCTAACTTATTTCGTGGTTAAATCTATAATTACAATATGATTATTACTTTTTTATATCCTGTACTGTACAGTTGGACTACGATGTGTAGAATATTAAATGAGTGGACTGTATATTTGTGATGATTACGTATATATTACATTTAGAACATAAACGGCAAACAAGTAATTAAAAGTTTTATGATGCGCGATCACGGCCGTTCGACGTAGTAGGTGTTGTCGGGCACATAAACTTTTACTTGTTTGCCGTTTATGTTCTAAATGTAATATACGTAATCATCATAAATATACAGTCCACTCATTTAATATTATACACATCGCACTCCAACTGTACATTTGGTCCTTCGAGCCGGATGCGTCATGTCGACGTGCGTACACAGATACTGTCCTCAGGACTCGGGAACTCTGCCACCTCGAACCACCCTCGCTGTACGCGTCCAAGCACCCTAATTGCGTAACAATTATATCAGTCTCATTTTAAAGAACATTGTTAATCCGGGATCCTGCCGTTTTGCCGAAAAGATTTTGCCAAATTTTCATTACCCAAACAAATTTTAGCAACCTTTTTTTATACCAATGTAATATTTGGAATAATTTTAGTACGCACATTTTCATTTGGTCAAATGTTTACTTGGCAGATTATTACCAAGGATAATGTCATTAAGGCTTTTGGTCTTTAATCAAATGATTTATTACAGCAAACAAAATTAAGACAATAAACGTTTAGTCAAATGATTTGTTATGACAAAAAATATAAAGGCAAAAATAAGATTTTTTTGGGAATTGTATAATTAAAAATGCAATTTTATTTTAATATAGGTAATCATTTATTAACGCGACTACAAAATAGCAAAAGCTAGTACAAAATATTTGTAACTTACAATTTTAATTTTTTTTGCAATGGACATTAGCAGATTTATTTCGGAGTATTCAGACTTGTGTTGCAGAACTCGATTAATTCTGTCGTCTTTATCCATATATATTTTTTTCTTTTTTTGTGGCGGTTCACCTGATAGTATAATCTCAATGCCAGCTAAATTCGAAGAAACTTCATTTATTAATTCTTTAATTAAGCGATACACTCCAGGGTGGTGTTTATCAATGAGAATGTTTATTCTACGATGCCACGCCTTGAAGTTCTAGGTATTTGTTTTTCGTTTACAACATGGCAACTCCAAAAGCTTGGTGGATACTTCGGTTGCGTGTTCCGTGATCCGCTAACATAATTTTCTTTAAACCAATTCGCGATTTGCTTCCAATCAGAATCTTCTATACCTTCTATTAGCTTGTTAAAATATAGAATGATTTCATTTTCTGGCAAATAACTTAAAGCCAATAAACATTTTACTTGTTCGTTAAATTTGATGTCATTTGCGTATTTCTTTGTAAGCTTATGTGCTTGAATTTGTCTGAAACAAGTCAAATTTGTGTTTACTAGACATTAGGTTATTTATGGAACTAGTTACAGTAGGTTATTAATTTTAAAAAAATGGTTAGGTTAGGTTAGGTTAAAACTGTGACCACCTACGCACGAGCCGAGCGAGCGAAGCGAGCGGTGCCGCGGCAGCGGCCGGCGAGTGCCAGAAACGACTAGATTATATAGAAAAAAATATGGAAAAAAGAGATTATTTTTAGGAGGCTATCGAGAGAAATAATATAATTATAATAACATTATTATTACCTGTTTAGAATTTCTTTGTCTGTTTGTAAAATTGACGACACCAAATATTTGGCTTATTTAATTTTGCGTAAAATATGTTATACCAACTGAAATATTTGACTAGATAAAAAATGGTAAAAGTACTAGTTGGTGAACAAGTTATTGTTCAAACGTTCACTTGCCAAACATAGGTTTTCGTAACAATTATTTGTAAAGAGATTTTTTGGTAAGTAATAATTTGGCAAATGAAATTATGCGAAAATTTGTTTGGGAAGTGATAATTTGGCAATTTCTTTTCGGTAAAACAAGGGAGACCCTGTTAATCCATTGCGATCCAATGCAATGAATTTTGTTGAACTGTCCAAATGAAAGTCACTGATAGTGTGTTAAGCAACTATTTAATAGCTGAATATAAAAGTTTATCTCGGCTCGTCTTCTAGTTTACAAACAAAGCTACGTTTGTTCATGTGTGTTACCAGAATGTTTTGTGATTACATGATGGATCGGAAACACGCGCTGCTCATTTAATTTTAGATTAACGACGCTCCAAAGTACTTGATTTTCGGCCTACTAGATTTAGCTACAAAGGTATCTACTGGCGGAAAAGAAAATCGTAGGAAGCAAGTGGATTCATTCATTAGATGCGCTGACTATACATACAGGGTGTAAAAAGAATATTCACGAAGCCGTCCGTCGTCTACGCATTTGTACATACATCAAACTAAGGAACTATGCAAACATAATTGTTAGGAAACGACTTTTATGTTTGATGTGAAAATTCGGTACTATATTTACGTACTGCGTACTTCCGTAATTTACGATACTGCGCAACGTAATGCACCCTAACCCTACAGCGCATAGTGTCCCACATATGGGACATACCGAAAAATTATATGTAGGTATTTTAAAAAATCAATCCAAGTAGCGTGATCTAGTGTTGACAAGATTAACTATTATGTACCTGTTTGAGTTTCGGATTTAGTACTACATATTTTGGATAGATCTGAATAAACATTTATTTATGTTTTATTCAAATCGGTAGGTACTTTGAATACGATTAACAAGCGGCGTATAATAATCGCAAAAATAATATGACAAAATTGAAATTTTCAGTCTCGAAATAATTAGTAGAGGTAAGTTCATGTTCATATTTGTCATTTTACGTGTAATCTTGTAATTTCATTGATACGACGTAACACATATTAACATTATATTGCATGATGTGCCATATGTGGGTCACACCTACACAAAAACATACGTTTCTATTGAATTATGATTTTTCTAAATATTTTTCGAGAAATGACATCATATTTGCAGACTAATGTATTTTTTTTAAGCCGATAAGAAAAATCATGCTCTGTAGGGCTAAAGATTGTGCTTATAGCATCAGTGCATGCAAAGGTACAGAGATCGTGGGAGTATTTTTATAAACTTGTTTTCGTAAAAAAAAAACGTTAAAAAGTTGGAACTTTCAATGGCTTCGTAACCATAAGTTTCCCAGGTATGGTCCAGTATAAAAGGTGAAAAAACTTTTTATATAAAAAAAAACAACGGACTTCCAAAAAAAACACTACAAAGTGAAAAATAACTTTAATTTTGGAAGTCGGTGTCGTTGGTTTCGAATTTTCGTTTTTTTGACACCGATTTCCGAAACTCAAGTTTTTTTCACTTTGTAGTGTTCTTTTTTTGGAAGTCGGTTGTTTTTTTTTTTATAAAAAAATATTTTACGTTTCACTTTTTAGTTATACCTAAGTTATGCCAGAATTTAATTGCAAGATTAAAGGTACACCATTAACAACTTTGACAGAAATGACGGTGTACGGTGGTATAATGAACACATCTGCGTACTGCATCTGCGTTTATAGGGTACAGACTTGATGTTATGTTGTGCTATTCCGTAAACAATGCATACGTATGCGATAGCAGCAATCGCGGTTGTTTTACTGGTATTTATGGAAGAGTTCCGTTGTCTGTCTCCGAAACTCATCACCAGATCTTTACGAAATTTAAATGGGACCATTTCGGGATAAACCTCTATCAAACAAAAAAGAATTTTGCAAATCCGTCCATATATGACGGAGCTATGCCCGAAAATACATAAAGAAAAAAAAATAGTAACATCCGAATTGATAACCTCCTCCTGTTTGAAGTCGGTTAAAAAACAGTGGCTCTCGGCTTCGTTGGTATATTTTTACACCCGTTATAGCAACTTGGATATATGAAAATTCTAAATAAGTATTTCATTCTCTTCCGAAAACATCAACAGAGTCGACGGCAGACAAAACAATTTCACTTGACGAGAAGCATGTTTCATTCTCAACAGTTCACTTAGTTTATTAAATTGTTTCCAAAAACTCATTTTAAAACCAAGCATCTAAAGAACGAAGTACCCAAGTTGAAAATTTTAGTAACAATTTTCCATGCCAGGTGTTCAAATAATGAACTACTTATAATAAATTTAAACCCTATTCTGTTTTCCATGTGACAAAAATATCATAAAGATGACAAAGCAAGGTAAATTCGTTTAAATCATTCAAAAGAAAATCATTATTGCCAAACACAGAACAATGGCGAGCAAAAGTATACATTAGTCACGCATTTGAACAATATATACATGCCATATATATACATAATATATGTATATACTCACACGAGGCTAGAATACCTTGACCGTGACTGTTTTGAACGTTGGTAGGTAACAAACGTAAATATTATATAAGTTGATTATGTTAGTAGGTGAAATAAAAGACGCATAGGATACAAAAGAACAATTAAAGTCATATAAATACTATAAGATACATACCAAGCAATAAGCAGATAGTCAAGTTATATCCAGTGCCATTTTTGGAATCAATAAGATTTTTCCAGATTCCAAGTTGAATATTAATTTAACGAGGAAATAAAAAAGACGTAAACTTTTTAGCCTGCTGGCAGTGACACAACATTGTTGAAAATAAATATTATATGCAAGTAGGTACCTACTTTTGAGCCGATTCCGAGTTTAAGATCATAAGATCTGTAGTTCATAAAGGTTAAAAATTAAGCTACCAAAACGCTTTCAAAAAACGACAAACAACAAAAACTAATTAAACAAGGACATATCTTAAGTTTAACAAACAAAAATTCCTAGCTCTTTCCAAAGGATATATTTTTGTATTTGTTTCAATAAAGTCTCATGTGACTATGTGAACTTAATAAAAGTTCAGACGGATGCAGTTTGTCGTCCGTAGACCCGAGAATTCTACGTCACGGGTTGAATTACATTCTAATTAATCCTCTTCTGTTTGATAAACAAACAAATTAAATCTTAAGCTTATAAAAAAGCTTGTGGAAGGTTTTCTACAAAATCTTGATCAAAAAGCCTCTGTTGTCTCATTTGTAGACAAGTGTTCAACTACAGCCGTCAACACGGGCAGCCGTAGAGGCGTCTACAGCAGCCGTCGTGTGTCGAGAATGTGCCGCTCGTGTACGTGTGTACGTGCTCACTACGTCGTGAGTACGTGCTCAAATACACGACCAGCACATTACCAACAGCAGCGGCAATGGCGCCGTCGACGCGTCTATGTGAAATACAACCAAGAACTAGAACGCATCAAAATGATCACACGTATCACGTGGAGTTCTGCCGGTCGATTCTGTAAAAATCTCACCGTGAAATCATAAGTGAAGTGAGCACTTAATAGTGTTAATCCCTAGCGGCGAATGACAGCTCACTCCACGCTCACTTCACCCAAGCTTTCACGGTGAGATGGTTACAGAATCGCACGGCTGTAGTTACTGCCGACCACCAAGTAAAAAATGTGAGTATGTAGAACCGTTTTATACCAAGTGTAGCCACAAAACAATGTAGCCACTGATTATTTCCAAGGGTACATAAACACATCGACAGTTAATTTTCATACAAATGTACGATTCTTTGAACGTCTGTCACAAGAATACGAACCATCGACCGGTTTGTATATTTTGTATTCAGGACATACAAAATGGTATACCTTGATGAATTTTGATTGGAGTTTCTGGAGAAATGTCTGCCCGATTGTGTTTATTTTTGGCATCTCAATATTATGGTGTTCTGCTGCTTTGAATATTCGCTTACTGAATTTTGAAAGCCATAATTGTTGCTTAGATAGGTACCTATGCCTACCTACTTAGAAAATAGTTTTTTTTTTACCATCCAGTTAGAAAGAAAGCACTAGGCAGTGGTGAAGGACGGGAGTTTTGGGGGACTGCCTTAAGTTTTTATGATCCACAGGTAGCCTTGTGGATCATAAAAACTTAAGTACTTAGTTACAGCAATTTTCTACTCTAATCTTTGTCCCACTGCAGCGAAAATGCCTCCCTCTTCCTTTTCCACACAACACTGTCTTTTACGAGTGTTGGCCAGTCCTTTCGGTAGGAGTCAAGCTCGTCCAACCGACTCCGTCTTGGCCTGTCACGATGTCGTCGTGCGTTTAGTAGGACCCAATCGACGGAATCGACGGTTCTCTTAGCCCATTTGTCATCTAAGGGCCCTTTCGCAGCCACCGTAGGCGCGGGCTTGCGGACGGCGAGCAATGGGCAGTTCGTCGTCCGATAAGGACCAGGCCCGGGTCGACGGCGCGTTGTGTTCCACGCGCGCCTCAAAGAGATGTCAGCAGTAACTGACGGGGTCCGCTAGGGCCGATGCCTGCCAGGGTCGCGGATTGTTCGAAAGAGTTACCGTGTCCCTTGGCACAGGCAACTGAAGGAACACGGGTGGGTTTTAGTCAGTAAAAGTCTGACACATCCTCCCGCTCCGCCCAGAGCGGGAGAAGTTATTTGAAAATTTCCCACCCAAAAAAAAAAAAAAGGCCCTTTCCCACGGCAATATCCCGTTTTTTGCAGGTACGGTTTTTTGCAGGATCCCGTTATGTAGTGTACCTACGTGTCTAAATATATTTATTCACTTATGCATCCTGTTTACCGGATACTGCAAACAGGATGCTTGTGTGAATATAAATATTTTCACACGTACACTACTAAACAGGATCCTGCAAAAAACCGTACCTACAAAAAACGGGATCTTGCCGTGGGAAAGAGCCCTAACATGCGGTAGACATATACGGCCCAGTATTATTAAGTTTAGTGGCTTTCTGGGAAAGTCCGTGATCTTTGTTTTGGCAAAAATCGTGTTAGTTACATACTGTTCTTTCTACTTCTCTTGATCTTGAACTATGTATCTACTTATCCGCCAGTCGATTCTGTAAAAATCTCACCGTGAAATCATAAGTGAAGTGAGCACTTAATAGTGTTAATCCCTAGTGAATGACAGCTCACTCCACGCTCACTTCACCAAAGCTTTCACGGTGAGATGGTTACAGAATCGCACGGCTGTTTTCTTGAATTCTAAGTTGTCGGATGCATTTCGTGAATAAACAGTAATCATATTTAAATTAATATTATTTAAATCCAGTTTTTACTGCACACGTGACTAGCAGTAGTAGGTAATAGGTAATAGGTAACACGGGCTGGTGTCCGCAACTCCACGTCAATGCGCGTATTTTGCGTACGGCGTTGACTAGCAGTAGTAGTAAACACATTCATAAATTACAACCGGTTTCTTTTAGACTACTTAGGACTCCTTTAACTTGCTTGACTATGCGCACACTGTTTCTACTTTTTGTTTCTAAAATCAAGGAAATATAATTACCAAATTCGATGACTATGCAGGGTGTTTGGTAGAAGGACCGACACAATTTTTTGAGGGATTGGGGATGTCTTTTGCTAGCACAAAATTGTTTATTTTTGACAAGGTTGAAACAGTTTCTTCAAAGTTGATGGAGACTATACAGTAGACTTACAAATTACAACGCAACGTAGGGAATTAGATAGAGGCACATTGTGCGGCTGTCATTCGTGGATCTTTGACAGTCGTTACGGGTTGTCAAAAGCCCGAAAGTCTGACAACCAGTCTTATCAAGAGGTATCGTATTACCCAGTAACTGGGTTGTGAAGGTCAGATAGGCAGTCGCTCCATGTGAAATATTGGTATTCAGTTGCGTCCAGTTAGACTGGAAGCCAACCCCAACATACTTGGTAAAAGGCTAGGTAGATGATGATATCCCATTATTCATTGTCATTTGTAATTTGTAACTTTAAAGGAATCCAGAAGAGATTTTGCGAATGGACCACGCTATTTGAGTAGTTTATAATTTGTAGATTACTTCTACGATAGGTAGGTACAACAGGTTACTCAAAAGCGTGCCTAAATATGGTCAGAAACAACACACCCACAAAATTACCATAATGAAGCCCCATTTAGTCAACTCATACTTACAAGTGTACAAAAACTCCTAGCTGCCAGTTTCTTTCCGCGACAAACCTAGAACTTCAAGAACGACCGCCATTTTGAATATTACGTCATTTGTTGTTTCGCAGTCAACCGATCGCACTCGCCAGAAATCGCGTGATAAAAACCTTGAACGTGTTTACAAAAACTGCGTTTTACTTTTCAGTTACATAAGTGCGCGTGAGTCAATGGGCACGCCCCTTTGTTTACCCACGTGGGTAAGCACACGTTGTGGTCGGTAATGAGAGAGATAGTTGACATTGAAAGTATTGCTGTACTATTGTTTTGATTTTTTACATGATCGATTGCGTGTAGATGCTGTATTGTTTTTGTTTTTTTGCCTGTGCGGAATATTTTGGATTTTTTAGAGATGAAAATTATTGTTTCTTGTTTTTGAAGTAAATTAACACCAGAAACAGTCTGTCTGTGTAAATAGTGAGTTGTGACATTTACAAAATTATCTTTGATAATCATAAACTAGTCTACATAATGTATTTCACACATTATTTAAGTTTTGTAAAGATCAAATTCATAATTTCAAACCAGAGCATTCTTAAAATAAAACGGAAACCATTTCCCAAAAAAAAAAAACGTTTGGTACTACTTAGACTTACTTATCCATTCAGGATATCAACAACCAACGATGCTCTCATTGGGGCACGTGCATTAAGGCTGCCTTTCCACCAGAGATGTTATGCAGGATGTGAAAGCCAAGCTACGAAATTATGTGACTGTTTCCACTAAATCTAAGCTATGTAGCGAAGCGATGAGTACCTGGGCTATGAAGATGTGCCGCCGCCGCCGCGAGGAAGCTGTGGAAGGAAGATGCGCAGCTCGAGCTATGCGATGAGTCCACGATAACATGTCTACTATCAGTGACAAACGCGCGCCTAGTGTAGGTACTCTACTCTGCATATAGCTACACACACGCGCGCATCCATAGATCCCATCCATAACACGCATCCTTCCATATAAAAAACACAGCTTATTTGAACCCGTTTCCACCAGTGCTACGAGTTTTGTTTTTTTAAACGCTGCCCCACACTTGGAATTTCTCCTGTATTGTGGGTGCGTTTACAAACGTTTAAAACTCACATACACAAACCGCCAGACCCGGAACAACTACTTGTAGGTCATACAATTCAGTGCGGGAATCGAACCCGCGACACGAAGCGCAGCAGTCAATCGCTTAACCACTGCGCCAACCGTGCTGTCATAATCCCAAAATACGATGCCACGCTCCAATTTAGGGCCGTTTGCAGGTCTTAATGGTTTTAAATTTGGTTCAACAAGTCGTCGTCTTACAGTTCATGGACTTGGGTTACTTCCTCCGATGTTTCGGAACTGATATGTAAGTGCAGTTCCTGTGAGAAAGCGGTTTCGAAGCATTGTGTTGACCAAGTATCGATCTTCTCGTGCTGGGGTACACCTGGCCCTGCCTGTTCCTAGTCTGCGTAGGTTAGAGCCGGTTTCCTCGTAACGTCGGAGGACTCATTGTACAGTTGACAGCGATACACTAACTGTTCTTGCTGTATCACGCTGACTCCGGCTGATCCAGCGTTGTGTGAAATCTGGTGCATTCTTCAGGTGTAAGCGACATTACAACAGCTTCAAAAATGAATATTGAACTGATGTTCAGTATTAATTTTTAAAAAGGTATGTAAACTGCGTTTCTGATGAAACGCAGTTTACATACCGTTTTATACGACAGAATAGAAACAAAAGCAAAAACAGATGCAGAAAATTCGTAGTTCCATTTACAAAATTTTTATTTTGTCATTTTTCATAGCAGATGTATAAACATGCAGATAGAGTAACTAAAAAGTTTTGTTACTTTCATTTAAGGAACATTTAATTGTCTATTAAACACAGTTTATTTCATTGAGATAGCATTCTTAGTTTCCGAGACTCTCGGGCAAAGACTCTTGCTCTCGGGTATCTTTTTGTGACCCTAATTCATTCCTCTCTAGTGTATTAATTAAAATTTATAGCCTTGTGTACTCGCGAACAACAGGAAGACTCCTACGCATGCCTACTTACATTCATAAAGTAGGTAGGTGTCTAGTTTTGAATAAAGGCTACCACAGACAGACCCGACACAACATAATTAGCCTATAATATTCCCAGTGCTGGGCACTTCTCTATGAGAGGGAGTGGGCCGTAATCCACCACGCGGGCCCAGTGCGGGTTAGATTGGTAGATGTCACATGTCTTCGAATTTTTGGTTCTAATACATTTTTCCTTCTGTTACATAATCCCTCAAAGTATTTCTGGATAGAGCTAAAATGTTTTTACACAGAAAGTTTATTACAACTTTGTAAAGAAAACGACGCAATTTTTGTTTTTTCTTTCTGCGCATTTATATGGTCTTATACACCTGCGTCATCAACAGTTGTGTTAATTTAAAAATTGTGTTAAAATACGGAAAGAATTTCACATTTTTTTTTTTGTACACATCGAGTTTTCTTAGGAAGAAACCTCTTAAAAGTATTAAAAAGTTTGTTATCGTTTGGTGGACGTTGAAGTAGAGCCGCCATATACCTTTGTTTACTGGAAATACTTCCACATAAACAATATAGAGTGAATAATACTTTATTACACACGCATATTCCGCCTGTAATGTTCCCACTTTCGGGGACACAGGCCTACTTTCAGTGAGGAGTGGGTAGTAATCCACCACGCGGGCTAGTGCGGGTTGGTAGATGTCACATATCTTCGAATTTATCGTTCTAGGACATACCGGTTTCCTCAGAAGGTTTTCCTTCACCGTCTTTCAAATTTCATTTATTGTTAGTAAAATTAAGAGTTAAGTGTTTGTGTCAGTGCGTGTGGCTATGACGTGTTATTTTGTTTTTCCATCAGGAATTTCTCAGAGGGGCCCGTGGCTAGATAATAACAGCCGCACAGGTAGATCGATCAGGTTAAGCTATACTTGCCGCGGTTGGCCTTTGGATGGGTGACCATCTTTACATATTCTCGGTATGTAAAGATGGTCACCCATCCGTGCCTCGGAAAGCACCCTCTCCGTGCCTCAGAAAGCAAGTTAAGCCGTTGGTCCCGGCTGGCATTCGTGGATCTTTGACAGTCGTTACGGGTAGTCAGAAGCCCGAAAGTCTGATAACCAGTCTTACCAAGGGGTATCGTATTACCCAGTAACTGGGTTGTGGAGGTCAGATAGGCAATTGCTCCATGTAAAATACTGGTATTCAGCTGCATCCGTTAGACTGGAAGCCGACCCCAACGTAGTTGGGAAAAGGCTAGGCAGATGATGATCAGGAATTTCTCAGTAGCAGCCCGGACTCTGGATGTATGCCCAGTTGATGGCAATACATAAAAATTACTAGTGAAATGACGTATACTTAAGCTACACCTCTGCCTTAGCCTTTGGGGATTAGAGGCGTTATGTTATGTGTATAAAAAATATTACGTTTCTACAATCTACTAGTATTTTATTAACTGACCTTGCTCAACCCGTAATAACACGACGAGTTGACAAAAACATGTTTTTTTTAGGGTTACGTGGTCAACAAGGAACCCTTATATTTTCCATTGAGGTAATGTACGTAGCAGAGGCGGCGTAAGGCGTGGGCGACGTGGGCCATCGCCTACGGCCTCGCGCTCCTAGGGGCCTCGCTCCTCGAAGGCAGGACGAGCAAAATTTTTTGTCGCGTTTAAGCTGACGAAAAATATTATTCGTTATATCGACGGGGAAATGATAACAACTCCTAACTTACAAAAACCCAATTTTACAGGAGGCGATAAAAACCGTTTTTAATTTTTCCCAGAAGTTTAAGAAAAAATGTGTAAATGGCAAAATTATTTATTAAATTTTTAATTTTATACTTAAATGGACCCGCTTGTAAAGTAATAATGGAAATTTGCTTGGAATAAGTATTTAGCGAGATAATGTAAGATAGGAGGTATCACCAAGCTGGTGTGGCTGAAAATTTGAAGATAGGGGTAATTTCCACATTTCAAAAAAGTTACAGAAATCTTTGAAAATTATTATTTCTCGTTGAAGTTTTCAATTATATTCGGCGATAATACAACAATGGAATCTAAAAATAACTAAAAATAGACCTAATATGCAAAACAGCCGATTTTTTTGAAGATAGGAGTTTTAGCCTTTCTATATCACCATCATGATCACCATATCGGTTAAGATAGGAGCTATTTACAAAATTAAACACTGTTATAATTCTGAGAAATCAATGTTTATTCATTGCAATTTTTATGTTTACGCTTTTAAATTATAATCCTTTAATTACTGTAACGTTTATCAATAAATACATACAGAATATATTTCCTGCCAAAATTAATCAGGTTGTAATGGACCTTAATATAGGAGATATTTCTTCGGTGCTTAGCTACGTCAATTTTGCGAAATTCAACCTAATTCATAATAACAGTAGACGCGCAATTCAATTCTCTATCAAACTGCATTCATAAGTCGTTTTCGTAAAAAATGTAAGTTAGGAGTTGTTAGCACTTCCCCGTCGATATAACAATAACCCTTACACTTACCAAATTCTTTTTTATTTCGGCTAGCACCATTTGCGTTAACTACGAGTATTATTCAATTCAATTCAATTCAATTTCTTTAATTCAGACTAAACCACCGTCGGGCTAGTGCCAGTAGTTTCTAAAAATTTGTATGGAACCCCTGCACCAACCACCTCGCACTTTACCGGTTTTTTATTAATCGACCGACGAGACCCGCTTTTGTGCTCTTGCTAAGAAACAGACTTAATAAGACTTATTTTGTAAGTACGAAAATTCAGTTTATAAATTCCTACCCATTAATATTAGGTAAATAATTAGCTGATTTCTTATATGTTATCCCTATTTGTTTATTTAAATTGCTTATGGATATGTGATCGTAAAGATGTAAAACTTGCATCTTTTATACATATTTATTTTTTGTTTGTATTATCCAATGTCCACGCTCATTTCTGTTTTTAGATTTTTTTGCATACCGTGCCAACCTCTAATTAAAGCATCACTAAAGCTTTAAACACTTTCATTGTTTCCTACCTATAATAATTTATATATAGTCTTTTCGTCGATTTTTGATTGTCCATAATAAATAAAAATTATTAGTTTCTAATACCAGAGGGCCTCGCAAAATGTATGTTGCCCACATGAAATTTAGGTCGTGCCCCGCCACTGGTACGTAGTACATATTACCTCAATGATATTTTCGCCATGCCCGTCTGTCCGTCCGTCCGTCCGTCCGCAGCTTAGCTCAGAGACTCTTAGTACTAGAAAGCTATGATTTAGCATGGATATACATATTATTCACTCTGATAAACTGGTAAAATAAATGCTTGAAAAAAATTTTTTTTAGGATATCTCCTGTACGGGGGGGGGGGGAGTTTTCTTATAGTCAACTGCGACTCCCCCACAAATACCCCCCTAAATGGTTTCAGGATATATGAAAAATTCACGGTATATAACGAAGTTTAAAGGAAAACTATCACAGCTAAGTAGGCTTTACAAGATTACCCGTAATAGTCGACCAACTTACATTTGCAGTAGTAATGTATGAGAGAACATGATTTTCAACTACAATGTTAAGTTTGTTCTTGGGGACAATTTATTCCAACTACGGAATCCTTCATCGTGCGTGGTCCGACACGCACTTGGCCGGTTTTTTAACTACTGAGTAGGTACACACGGCTACACATTAAGCTATACGTTGTCCAGTTTTAGCTGACCTCGCATTGTATAGGTTTTCCGTACAATGAGAAGTCAGCTTATACTGGTTTTGTGCGTACCTAACACACCCACAGAAACACCGTTCCATCGAAAACAAATAGTAATTTTAAAACGCAAAAACTATAACAGCACAATATGACATCATACGATAGCAAATAGTTTCTATTGTTATTCCCCCATTAAAATTCCTTACCATTCGGAAACGCAATGGTTTCATACGTAGTAAACAAGTTGTTTTTAACTCATTAAAAGTAATGGGTATACCACCCGACTACTAATTAACCCTACAGAGCATGATTTTTCTTATTGGCTTAAAAAAATACACTAGCCTGCAAATATGATGCCATTTCTCGAAAAAATATTTACAAAAATCATAACTCAATAGAAACGTATGTTTTTGTGTATGACCCATAGCACATCACGCATTAATGTGAATTTGTCTTACGTAGTATCAATGAAATTACAAGATTACACGTAAAATGACAAATATGAACATGAACTTACCTCCACTAATTATTTCGACACTGAAAAATTCAATTTTATCATTTTTTTGCTATTATTATACGCCGCTCGTTAATCTTATTCAAAGTACACCCCTACCGCTTTGAAGAAAACATAAATAGTTAAATCTTTATTCAGATTTATCCAAAATATTTGGTACTAAATTCGAAACTCAAATACATAATAGTTAATCTTGTCAACACTAGATTCGCTACTTGGATCGATTTTTGAAATATAACACATTTTTCGGCATGTCCCATATGTGGGACACTATGCCACAGTAAATAAATATACAGTAGGTTATCTAAGGCCGCCCGCCGAGTTATTAGCCTACTCTTGCGTTGATACCCAGGGTTGTCACTTTTACTTTTAGTTAATATTTTCGAACAAGCAGCACTTGATCTAAATTTATGAAATAAAAAGCATATTATGATTGAATATTTTACCAATTTATAAATGTAGTAAATAATAAACAAAAAGAACAGACCTCTTAACACATTTTTTTCATACGATAGGTAAGCGAAACAAAAACAAGTGTCAAGTGGCCGACCCGAACGCCGGCCAAAAAAATAGGTATGTTTACACATCGATACCACAGTAGCTGTGTCGATACCGAGAACGGTGAGTCATGCCTGTTCTATGCCTGTGTTGTTCTATATTCTTACACTATGCTCAAGTATAAACGGGATAGAATTATTTTTGACGAAATTTGTTTACATTTTAGACGACGATACGCGCATCGACTTAATAAGTCGATGTACACACAAGTATTCGACTAAATAAGTCGATCGTCAGACTACCGGAACCATATTTGGATTGAACAACACATCAGACAATAGAAAAAATAATAATTTCAAAAGTAATTAATTTGCAATATTAATTATTGTGAAATTGCCCTTATTACAACTATACCTACGCGACAAATACGTTTACCTAAACGATGTTTCGTACTCAATCCTCTGTTTTATAGTAAAACTAGACTTCTTAAAATAAACTTTAGCTCTAAACATAGTATTCAGAAAAATGCGACTCGGCTACGCTCTTAATAAAGCAAATAAACTGTGAAATAAACAATACAATACCACATTTTCTAATAATATTTAAGTATAAGTAGGTACTTACATTTCTGGCTGACTAGGAAGTATGAAGAATGATAAGTCCGGGTTTGCGAAATCATTATTGAGGCACCCGAAAACACTACAATATTTTTTTCCCCTTTTTGAAGTCATGATACTCGTAATTTACGAGTAAGTGGCCGCCGCCGGCGAGAGTTGACGAACGCAAGCGGTCATGTAGCGTACGCGCGTGCTCACAGTCGCGCTGCACAGCCCGCACTGCCGCCACCTTATTCCCCCATATATTATGTTAGCGTGTGCGTGAAATCGCGTGCCGACATGGCGCGCGGCCCGCACGCACACATTCAAACCGAGAGCGGCACGTTTGTATGAAGATGTTTTACTGTATATTTATCTACTGTGACTATGCTCTGTAGGGTTAACTAATTTAACTGAGTGGGTGGGTTAGGTGTAAGTAGGTACGTACCTCTGGAAGTCGTGATAGCCTGGGTAAGGCCTCGCATCTCATGCACGAGGTTGTGGGTTCAAATCTGGCTGACCAATGTGACTTTTTCAATTCATATGTATGAAATGAGGGGCGTGTGGCTAAGTAACAACAGCCACACGGGTCGATCGATCAGGTTAAGCTACGCTTGCCACGGTTGGTCCGTGGATGGATGACCATCTTCACATACCAAGACCCCTCCGTGCCTCGGAAAGGACGTTAAGCCGTTGGTTCTAGCTGGCATTCGTGTATCTTTGACAGTCGTTACGGGTCGTCAGTAGCCCGAACTCAAACTCAAACTCAAACTCAAAGCATTTATTTCAAGTAAACCAATTACAGGCACTTTTGAATTGTCAAGGGGTCGGTCAGTCAGAAAGATGAAGCTAGTTGCCCATTCCAAAGCGTAGGTACCTGTGGAGAAGAACGGGCAAGAAACTCCACGGACACTCTTTTGAATCATAAAAATTGTTACAAAATTTTGGTTACATCATTCAAGTTGAAATTATACATGTGAGAACGATGTAGAAAGACGTGCACGTTAAAAGCGTCCGTACTAAAAAAGATAAAAACAAAAACAAAAAAATAACAATTCAGAAATGAAAATACTTAGATTAAAATTAAAATAAGCCGTGGCGGCTAAGAGATGACCAGTCCCTACTGGCGGCGCCCGTTCACGAACATGACGTATGGATCACCACCATTTAGCTCAACCATTTTGAAGGGAACTCAATGATCCAACACACACGCCACCACCAGCGAGACATTTGAGTGAGCATGACATACCCTCAGCCGCCAGGACACATTCAAGTCAATGAAAGACGTACCCAGTAAATGGTAGCTTTATAGTTTAGTTGCATAGTGCTCACACGTATGTTATGCAATTATACAATATTAAGAGATTGAATTTATACAATACAAAGATAGTTTTTTCAATCTTCAGCAGCTCACAACTATATTTTCGAATGCTAATTAATTAGTTTATGCGCCCTTGTGGAGCAGGACCAGCGGTGAACCAAGCATTTTTGTCAGCGATGTAATCCCCCAACTTATAATATGCTTGGCTGCATAGTGTGCGTTTTATATAAGATTTGAATTTAGTTTCGTTGAGTTGGAGTATGTGGGGAGGTATTTTATTGTAGCATTTTAAACAGTACCCCATGAAGGATGAGTCTACTTTAGCCAGTCTGAAGCCTGGTTGAACTAATTGGTCCCTATTTCTGGTCCTATAGGTGTGTCTGTCACCTCTTTTAGTGAAAATATTTAGATTTTTCCTTACGTACATGATGTTTTCATAGATGTATTGACAAGGTACCGTCATGATATTAATATCCTTAAACAGTTCCCTTAGAGAATCGCGCCTGCGGAGGCCATATATTGCTCTGATGGCTCTTTTCTGCAGAATAAAAATAGACTCGATATCTGCAGCCCGTCCCCATAGTAAAATACCGTAAGACATGATACTATGAAAGTAACTGAAATAGACTAGTCTCGCGGTATCTACATTAGTAAATTGACGGATTTTTCTTACAGCATATGCTGCTGAACTAAGCCGTCCTGCAAGAGATGTTATATGAGGACCCCATTGCAGCTTTGAGTCGAGCGTGATCCCCAGGAAAACAGTTTTATCGACGAATTCTAGTTTCTCTTTATTCAATACTATGTCACAATCACTACTTTTAACATTTGGTAAAGCAAATCTTATGCATTTAGTTTTTTTTCCATTTAACACTAAATTATTAGCAGTGAACCAATTTTGCACCTGCAGTAAGGCGTTATTTACGTCGTCAAGATTTGATGCACGTCTATTTATCTTAAAAATTAAGGAAGTATCGTCAGCAAATAACACCATTTTTGGTTGGTTTTTTAATAAATGGGGTAGATCATTAATATATACTAAAAAGAGGAAAGGACCTAACATCGAGCCTTGTGGAACACCCATTTTTACTTTTAAACCAAGTGAATTGACCCCGTTTATTTGAACTTTTTGTTGTCTATCATTTAAATAAGATTTTACTAAACTGAGCGCAAGTTTACCTAATCCGTAATGCTCAAGTTTCAAGAGCAAGGTTTCATGATTAACGCAGTCAAATGCCTTGGAGAGGTCACAAAAGATTCCTATGGCATCTTGGGCCTCCTCCCACGCTGTAAATATGTGTTTTAATAAAGTGACACCGGCGTCGGTTGTACAACAGCCTTTGGTGAAGCCATATTGCTGGTCGTGTAAGATTTTGTTGTTGTTAAAATGATTAAGCATTTGATTGAGCATTACCTTTTCGAATACCTTGCTGAATACTGGCAACACGGATACTGGTCTATAATTATTGGTGTCTTTGCTGTCCCCAGATTTAAAAAGTGGAATAACCTTACTGTATTTCATTAAATCTGGGAAGACTCCTTGATCTACACACAAATTAAATACTAAAGCTAAGTATGGTGCTATAGTCTCGATTATGGATTTACAAACTTTGATAGACATACCCCAAATAGATATACATACCGAAATATAATAGATAGACATAACCGAAAGTCTGACAACCAGTCTTACCAAGGGGTATAGTATTACCCAGGAACTGGGTTGTGGAGGTCAGATAGGCAGTCGCTCCATGTAAAATACTGGTACTCAGCTGTATCCTGTGTATGTATGTTAGACTGGAAGCCGGCCCCAACATAATTGGGGAAAGGCTAGGCAGGTGATGATGATGTACTTTCTGAGTTTATATCCTGGACATTACTGCTTCTTAGCATGTCGAAAGCAATCTAAATGGACTTGGCCCAGAATTCGGCTACGTGTTTGGCGCCATCACTGGCGTCCGTCAGTACCTGTAACGTGCAGCTGACAGTAGTCTACTATGAAAATTCTCCAGCGTTGAATTTTTTTTAAAATAGCGGTTCCAGACATTTTGATCTTTTCTATGAAACAGCAGATTTTTTTTTGTGATAGCTGGCGATAAATGTCTGCGCTAGGGCAAGTAGCTAGAGGGTGTAGAATCATATGCTGAATATATAGTTTCAGTTTGCGCGTCGATGTCCCTGGTGTCACCTGAATCTGAAAAGAGTTTCATGGAAACACCAGCCGGTCGATTCTGTAAAAAACTCACCGTGAAATCATAAGTGAGGTGAGCACTTAATAGTGTTAATCCCTAGTGAATGACAGCTCACTCCACGCTCACTTCACCCAAGCTTTCACGGTGAGATGTTTACAGAATCGCACGGCTGCGGCTGTTTCCATGAAACTCTCTTGGAAATTTTCAGTTTTTTTCCACACTTTCAGAAGGCACAGGTTTTCTTATTTTTTACAGTATTTTAAAACTACTTTGTGTTACAATTTAGCACATTTCATACCTAACTGAGAACTTCTGAAAAAACCAAAATAGTTATTTCCTAACAGCAGTCTTCTTTTTAGTCTACAATTTCAGAAGGCACAGGTTTTCTTATTTTTTACAGTCTTTTAAAACTACTTACTCTATGTTACAATTTAGCACATTTCATACCTAACTGAGAAAAAAACCAAAATAGTTTTTCCTAACAGAAGTCTACAATTTCAGAAGGCACAGGTTATCTTATTTTTTACAGTATTTTAAAACTACTTTGTGTTACAATTTAGCACATTTCATACCTAACTGAGAACTTCCGAAAAATTCTAAATAGTTTTTCCTAACATAAGTCTTCTTTCATAGCTAATACTTATGTGGCATGCCTATACTTCAGGCTATCAGAGATGCCTACACAAGCGTGTCGCAATAGGTATGCAAAACAAAATGGCTTCTTTCATAAGGCGGTCATTGCCAAGGTCGTTCGGAGTCTAGCATAACTAATTGTTTTAAACGCATTCTTATGCGAACATTGTGATGTGTAATTTCTATTGTTTTCTCGAAATGAATGGAAAGTAAATTGAATTTCCGTTTTCCTTATTTTTCTTTATGCTTTTGCGTTGTATACAGACGTTATCTAATATCTTATGTGAATTATGAGAAAATGTAAGCAAAGTTGATTTCTTGCAAATTTTACAACGTCACTTTGTTTACATTCAGGATGTAAACAAAGTGATATCTTATGTTAAGGTTGATTAAGATTGATGCAAGTGAAATTAGTCATCTTAAACTCACTAGGTTACATCATAAGTGAATTGATAAGCCACTCAGATTTGCTATGATACCCATCGACATTTGTTGCGAAAGTTATACAGATTTGTACGAAATCCATCGATATTTGCTACGAACCCATTCAGATTTGCTACGAAACCGACGCAGGGTAATTGCGTAACACACTATCAGTACGGGTAGCAATCGGTTTCATTTTGACAGTTCAACAACATTCATTGTGTTATTTACTTTATTGTGCAGATACATTTTTCGAACATATGGAGCACTGGATATGCTTCAAAATTATTCAAATAGAGAGTAATAGTGTGTTACGCAATTAGGGTGCTGATTTACCAACCAGCACCCTAATTGCGTAACACACCTTAATCACAATATTAATCATTTTGAAGGATATTGCTAATCCATTGCTTCATATGTTCGACAAAGTCTGCTCTACAACGTAAATAACCCAATGAATGTTGTTGAACTGTCAAAATGAAAGCCATTGCTACAGACTGTGAGTGTGTTACGCCTTTACCCCGCAGATTTGCTACGAAATCCATGGACATTTGCTACGAACCCATTCAGAATTGCTACGAAACCCATCCAGATTTGGTCGAGGTAGCCCAGTACACGGAGAGAAAACTCTTAGAAAAATTACTGTGCTCGTCACTGTAAAGTGAGTGCAAGTGACAACTACAGGAAATTTTCTGAGTGAGATTGGGAAAAGTTCACTATTTGTCCAATAAATTTTAATGTACAGCATAAGAATTTTTACTGTGCTAGTATGGTCATTCTTCCATTACCACTCAAATGCACTCAGATTATGAGACAGCACAGTAATTTTTGTAAGATTTTTCTCTCCGTGTAGGTACACAAACATTATGTATACCTATAGAAACCCGAAGGATATGCTTTTCGTCAGAGAGAAAGCAGTGGTGGTCCAGTAGTATCGGCCTTGACTTTGGGGTTGTAGGTCATGAGTTCGAACCCAGGCAAGCACTTTAATGAGTGTAGGTATTTAATTTCATCACCACTGCTCTCAAAACGTTGAAGGAAAACATCGTTTGGAAACCGGCATGTCCTAGAACTAAAAATTCGAAGCCGTGTCATCTGGCAACCCGCACTGGGCCCGCGTGGTGGATTATGGCGTACTCCCTCTCACAGAGAGGAGGCCTGTGTCCCAGCAGTGGGAACGTTGTAGACTGGTTATGCGTGCTTTTCGTCCACTATACGACTTTACGTCGTTTATTTGATTTGGTGAACACTCAATTGCTTTCCTCTTACCGACAAGAAAACATACAACGTGTAACGTTAAATGCGCAAAACCTCAGACACCCCAACTGATTTTTAATTCAATTGACCTATTTCAGAGAGAAAATAAGTGATTAAAAAAATTGTAAAGGTTTTATGTGCTGTTTTAGTTTCACTGACTATTCTGATCGTTTCTTGCGTCTCCGACGACGCTTTACCGAGGGAGGAGTCGTCACCGGGCCACTGCGCCGCGCTGACATTGGCTTGCTTGAGTTATTAATAAATAGACACGGCAACGTTTTTAATGAAGATTTTTTGAAAAATGTGACCTATATTAAAAAGTGGTTCAATTAATTCTGCTCGTTATTCTGATCAAACTATTTTCAGGTTTTGCGCATTTAACGTTACACGTTGTATACACTAAACATATCGAGTTGATAAAAGAAACTGATTTCCTGAACAGCATTAGTTTAAGGGTTTAGGCAGGCTGCCAGCTCGGCAAGTCGACTTATTTTTGCTGCTGCGATCAATGCAGTCTGGCGTTGGCAACTGGCCGATATGAAAGAAAATAAATTGTCTATGCTATAAAGTGGTTGGTAGATATTCTCGATGTTTCTCACGGGATGCGCCATGTTAGGGCCCTTTCCCTCGGCAAGATCCCATGGTGTACGTGTTTAAATATAAGTACATATTCACACAAGCATCCTGTTTGCAGTGTCCGGAAAACGGGATGCTTGTGTGAATATGTTTATTTCCACCACTAAACGGGATCCTGCAAAAAAACGTACCTGCAAAAAACGGGATTTTGCCGTGGGATAGAGCCCTTGAGTTTGAAAACTTAATTTTCTAAATCATTATTGTGTACTAGGGTTGTTCAGTCACGGAAACAAAGAGAATTTAAAAGCGAATATTATAAATGTAGAAGTTTGTGTGGTATGTGTGTTCATCAAACTATCTGTGTTCATAGAAATCTTCTTCAAGCTGTTTTCAAAAACAGATTTGGATGATATTTGGCACACAGATAGTTTATACCTACGTGGATGGGAAGAAACACACAGGATACTGTTTATCTCGATGGTACGTTTTCGTAGGTCAAACCGCTGGTAAAAGCTAGCACGAAATAAAGAGAAAACCTCAAATGAGGATGGCCCTATCGGTAGGTCTATTCATTACCATACCATACATATTACTTACATATATTCCTATTCTATTCATATTCATTGCCTTTTCCCTACTATATAGGAGTCGGCTTCCAGTCTAACCGGATGCAGCTGAGTACCAGTATTTTACATGGAGTGACTGCCTATCTGACCTCCATAATCCAGTTACTAGGTAATACGATACCCCTTGGTAAGACTGCTTGTCAGACTTTTGGGCTACTGACGACCCGTAACGACTGTCAAAGATCCACGAATGACAGCCGGGACCAACGGCTTAACGTACTTTCCGAGGCACGGAGGGGTCTTGGCATGTGAAAATGCTCACCCATCCACGGACCAACCGCGGCAAGCGTAGCTTAACCTGATCGATCTACCCGTGCGGCTGTTATTACTTAGCCAGAAGCCCCTCGGTAGATCTATTCATTTTCATAATTAATCGTATATCCAAGACACAGAAGTTTACGAATTTGAATAAAATAAAACAAACGTAGGCCCACTAAAAACGTATTTGATATTATAGCATTATGCTGTCTCTCTCATCTTCAAACAATTGACAGTAATAGAACGATGTTTTAAATTCATACATTTACTCATTTGTGGTACATACAAGCGGGTTTCACGAGTACAACAACATTAAATACATTAAATAACAAAAGGAAATCCATACGTTCTGGTTCGTCGACTAGACGGAAAGCAATTCACTGCCAAGGTTGCTCCGTCCACTGCCTGACTGGGCCAAGGTTCGAGTTCAGTGAACCTCGCATCACGATGAATGATCACTTCTTCACGATTAAGTTCTGTAAACAAAGTCTTATAAGTACCTAAAGTGAGTAGGTGGAAATATGGAAGTGTCGTGGTTATAGAAATTGTAGAGTATAGTGCCTCGGAAAGCATGTTAAGCTGTGGGTCCTAGCTGACATTCGTAAATCTTTGACAGTCGTTACGGGTACTCAGAAGCCTAAAAGTCTGATAACCAGTGTTACCAAGGGGATCGTACTGGGTTTTAGAGGTCGGATAGGCAGTCACTCCATGTACGCCAGCATATCAAGCTACCCAAAACTGTCAAATTTTCCCAAGCAACTTTGAACCTTATACTTTGGCGATAAAGTTCAAAATCTATTAAAGAAATTTGACAGATTGTAGTAGCTTGATGTGCTGGTGATTGTACAATACTGGTATTCAGCTGCATCCAGTTACACTGGAAGCCGACCCCAATATAGTTGGGAAAAGGCTAGGTAGATCAATTGTGGTCTATAATAATATAAAGTTCTAAGCACTAAGTACAACAGCATCTGGCCAAACGTGTTTAGATAATTACTTCACTTTTTTTTACGGACACTACAAAAATTATCTATTTTTGTAGCGTCCGTTCTCTTCTTAGTGCGGGCGCCCACGAGCAACTTAGTTTCCCAGCAACTTTTTGTCTCTGTCGCTGTCTGCTCGCCGAGATTTGTAAGATGCGCACACGGCAGCGACAGCACCGTTACTTTTTTTGTTAAATTTTAGGTTGAGCGGCAACTGGCCTGTTGTCGCCGTGCGCGCATTTGCATTGCAACCAATAGACGGGCGACAGTTGCGTCCAAACCCGCGGACAAAAAAATCTCCCAGCTGTCGCGTCGCTAGATGCGCACACTTTCATACAAACCCGTAGACTTGATGTGAGAGACAAATTAGTTGCGGAGACAAAAGTTGCTCGTGGGCCCCTGGCTCCTTTAGCGACATAGATGTAGGCCTAGGTACAGTCACCTCGTCCGTCGCCCCCCACACATTAGGACCCGAGGTGGCGGCGCGTAGTGTTCCACGCGCGCCCCTCTTAGACGTCGCGGGGGGAGTTTAACACCTCACTTCCCCCTGACACGAGGAGGCCCGCAGTGGCGGGCAGGGGATTGCGGAAATATCGTACGTTCCCCACCCCGGCGTAGGTGTGAGACGGAACACCGGGGTGGTTTTTAGTCAGTAAGATTCTGACAGAAACAGCGCGACGGACGTCCATGAGGATTTTCACCACAAGAACAAAAAAAAAAGTTAAAGTCACCCGCACATCAGTGAAACGTGCACTACGACTTATAGGTGTTGTCAATGAAAAGTGGTTACCTCTGATGCGGTTAAGGGACTGACTACAGAGATGACGGCTAATAGGAATGTATGAAAAACAAATGCCATGTTTCGTATGAATGATTATGTCTGCCTGTATACCTATTATGTATTAAAATACTACTGACTATAAGTCTAAGTACCTGGCTACTTGTTGTACGGGTTCTACTAACGCCAATCTGGCCTTGATCCCATTTTATACAACGGAAGAGGCGCGAATATAAATAAGTAACCAAATTTAGTTTATTTAGGGACCTATGTCTTACACAAATATGTTATAATAACCGACAAAAAATTTAAACGCAGGATTATAAATAAAATCAAATCAAATCATTTATTTGCTTAAAACAAGTTCAGAGGATGTTTCAAAAGGAAAAAAAATAGGTACACGAGTATAATATACAAGTAGATATTCACATAACATTTTTTTCACAAAATGCATAGCTTGATGCGTAGCTTAAAATGAACAGCTTAAAGAGACTACATATAGCCTCGTAAAAAGATAATTTGTCCCAAATAGGTACCTACCCTATTTCTATTTCTTGATAACAATTTTACTAAATCATGAACTAGGTATTATTTTGTTACAGCTAATCCTAATCGCAACAAAAACAGATTGATAACTCAGTTTACACTGGTTTACATAGTTATACCTGATAACAGTGATAACCAATCTAGGTAAAGTACATTACATAACCACTCTTATTTACATTAGGTATATTTTTAACACCACAGACAGAGAAACTCGAACAAGTAGGTAAGTATACATATATTATTAAAACAAACATTAATTATTTATCTTATTGACATAAGTATTTCGATAAAATAATTGACCGAATTTCAGATACACGTGCACCAGATGTGTGGACACACGTGTAAACTGCTTGGCTGTTATATATACATATATTTTAGGGTTTTTAAATGCTCCGTTGGTCTCGTGGTTGCAAGCGCGACTGCTGAGCGTGGGGTCCAGGGTTCGATCCGGACGGACAAAGTGTTATTGGGTTTTCTATTACGAATTTCTTACTAACAGTCCGGAGTTTGGAAGTCAGCGGTGTGATACCCCGTGCCTCAGAAAGCACGTTAAAGCCGTTGGTCCTGCGCCAGATGTCTCCCCGGTCGGATTGCCGTCCCATCGGACTATGAGAGTAAAGGAACGAAAAGTGCAGTATGTTTGCACACACACTTGTGCACTATAATATCTCCTGCGTATACCTGGCTAATCTCCGTTGAGATTAGCCACCGTGACCGATATCGGTCGGGAGGATATTATTTATATGTTTTAGGAAAACGTGACTATCAATATCTTGCTTCAAGGCTGATAAATATAATAATAATAATATTCCACAACTTTCACACAACGCCATCTAGTCCCAAACTAAGCAGAGCTTGTGCTATGAGTACTAGACAACTGATAAACATACATATATATTTCTAAATACATACATATTATAGATAAATTACACCCAGACAAAGAACAAATGATCGTGCTCATCACATAAACATTTGTCCTAGGTGGGAATCGAACCCACGACCTTGGGCATAGCAGTCAGGGCCACTGACCACTAGACCAACAGGCCTGTCAAAATATAGATATTAAAGTATCTGAATGGTAAAGGTTAATTCTAAGCAAATGCTAATCTATTCTTTTCAGTTCTCTATAAATCGTGTTTTTTTTTCCTGTTTGCCGGATACTGGTAACGGAATTCTTGTGTGAATATATACCTATATTTAAACACGTACACCACTAAACGGGATCCTGCAAAAAACCGTACCTGCTAAAAGCGGGATCTTGCCGTGGGAAAGGGCCCTAAGTCCGTCAACGAAGATATGTATCCGTCAACGAAGATTTGTGTCTGGTAACGAAGATAAGTTTCCGTCAACGAAGATACGTGTCTGTCAACAAGATATGTGTTCGTCAACGAAGATACGTGTCCGTTCGAAAGAAGGTGATCCAACGAAATAGTGTAAAATACAATTTTTCGGACGGGTACAACTACATACTTTGAGATTGGGGACAACTGTCAAATCGTGTTTTCATTCACTCTTACTTGTATGTCCGTAAATGATACGGAAATGGAAACGCAACTTTAGCCGAACCTACGGCCGGAAAGCCGTAGATTCGGCATAAGATTAGTTTAGTTCGGTAGTAATCGTTCGGTATACGATTACTTCTCCTGCTTAGACCCCAGATAGATGAAGAAAAGAATGATGGAAAACTGATGCCATTAACCACAACGTTGGACAGGGCAATTTCTCCTGGCTGGAACAACTTAGAAGTATCCAGATCAATGTAGCAGAAGGAGCGAAATCTGGTGAAAGAGCTGGGACCAGAGCCGTGCTAAGATCCTCATTCTTCACATATTTTCGCCATGCAATAGTAGGTAAAAATTAATATAGTATCTGCTCTTCGATAGGTCAAGGAAATCCGCTTAATAAGACAAATGAGATAGTTTGTATTCATTTATTAATATTTTGTCGATCGACCCGTCTCACGAAATAAGCTATGAGTTTGTGTCAGCAAACTTATTTTAACTTTGAACTTGAGCCGTTGAATGGACCAATCGGCAATCTCAATAGCTATTCACAACCGTTCGATACGCTTCCTTGCCGAATCGAACGTCGCGTCGATCAAAAGAATCCTCTAAAGGCTGTTCACAAATCCAGAACCCGAAAATTTTTGTCAGTTTACATCAAATAGACAACCGCCATGCTTTGCCCAGCAAACAGCTGTAGGGGCAAAGCAAATTAATAATTGGAAATGTGTCATTTTCGATTCGAGAACCTGTAGAATGGTTGTGAATAGCTATGCGGCGGCGCAATTGTGTAACACACTATCAGTATCAAAATTATTCAGAATGACTGTGATCGAAAGAGTGTTACGCAGGTAGGATGCTGTTAGGTTAGTGTATGATTTGTGAGTCGTCTGTGAATTTTCTTTCACAACATGTGATGCGTCCCAGATAATATTGCAAACATACCAACAAACTAGGTAGGTAGGTAACTGCAAACTAGGTAGGTGATTATCGGGACAGGACCATAATATCGACAACAGCATGTCGATTCTGTAAAAATCTCACCGTGAAAACTTGCGTGGAGTGAGCTGTCAGTGTCATCCCACTGATGCTAGGGGTTGACCAAGCAAACATTTACAATCATAATCGAGATTTTTTATGCTAATTCTATTGGAGCTGTTAATTTATTACGTAAGACGATCCAACAACCGAACAAGTCCGAACAAGACAAGTCCGAAGTTGTCCGAACAAGTCTTATTTCTTCTTACATACGGGTGGGAGGGGTCTAGATTATTCTAGATACTAATGTTACGTAAGATTCAGAGGGGGGAGTGGTTCATTCAAGTCTTATTTTTTCTTACGTAGGCGGGAGCGGGGTCAGAAATTAGTTGAAATTGTCTTACGTAATAAATGAACAGCCTCATTGATCATTTTATACAATTTCAAAACTAATATTTTAGTTATTTGTGGGGTTGTAAAATACAATAAGCAAAACAGAAACTTAGTCAGAATATCATTTTTTTATTCTTTTTTCCTAGACTAGTCCTTATTGTACAAGGACTAGTCTTTTTTTTCCTAGATTAAAACCCCCCAAAATAGTAATGTTTTGACCGTTAAAATACTAACCTTGAAATTATATAAAATGATCAATAGAATTAGCATAAAAAATATTATTAAAATCTCGATAATGATTGCAAATGTATTCTTCGTCAATCCCTAGTATCAGGTGGGATGACACTGACAGCTCACTCCACGCTCACTTCACCTAAGTTTTCACGCTGAGATGGTTACAGAATCGCACTGCTGATTGCTTTGCAGCACGTGGTAAATGCTAACGTTAAAGTGGCCCTGAAATTCCATAGTAAAAAAATAAATGATGAAATTCTTATTTCGGACTTTTCATTAAATTATATCCTTATTCATTACTAATATCCATTATTACCTATAACACGAGCATGCGTACAAGACCTTACACCCGTACGCTGCCTATCAACACAGTTAGTTTTATCGTCCCAGCGGCCATTAATAAAGTAAATAAAAAATGTTGTAGTGCACACATCAGTGTGTGCACTACAACAGTCGTGGATGCGTGATGTGATATCACGCATCACGACTGGCGACCTTGGCTGAACAACTGCGTAGTTCGCGTTTGCTGTTACCAGGCGACCGGATTTCGACGGAAAAGTTCTGCGTTTCGTGACTGACGAGATTTTTGATGGTCATCTAGAATGTTCATGCAAATACTGCAAATAGGATCAGAATCGTCGTATTTTTTACCGTCTTTACCATGATTCATGTTCTATTTAAAAACATTTTATCTGTCATATTAGGGTCATATTATTTCACCTAACTTTTATACCCAGAATAAGTCCTATCCTGAGAATAAATTTTGAATTTTTGTACGTTTTTCCATACTAGAACTGTCAGAAGTCAATTATATCCCACGGATAAAGGATATCTGACTTTAGTAAACTCAGCCCTTACATGTAGGTATTACGTTACTCTTGAAAATAATGAGTTGTGTTAAATTGCGTATTAGTCTAGGCTAGTTCGTAAGACGCTAGCATATCAAGCTACCCGAAACTGTAAAATTTTCCCAATTAACTTTGAACCTTATGTTTAGCGATAAAGTTTAAAATCTATTAAAGAGATTTGACAGATTGTAGTAGCTTGATGTGCTGGCGTCTGTACATTAGGTACATGTCACATATTTATACGTGCAGAGCGGCTGACAATAGTATGCGTTCTTGACACCTGTCAGTTTCATACAAACCAAAACCTACGTGTTTTGTGAATTTGATCTTTTTAAACTATTAGAATTGTCGCACTGACGGGTGTCAGGAATGCATTCTCTTAACGGCTGGACCGTAGCCCTTTTGATTGGTATACCTCTTAGGGAGGGCGCCCACCAGCAACTTTTGTCACATCAAGTCTACGTGTTTTTATGAATATGCGCGGATGTAGCGACGTGACAAAGACAGCACTTTCATACAAACCCGTAGACTTTATGTGAGAGACAAATTAGTTGCGGAGACAAAAGTTGCTCGTGGGCGCCCTCCCTTTTATAGGTGCAGTCTTTACAGGCAGCAAGCCTAGGTACCTTTCATAATAATAATTATAGTCGACCATCAGCCTGTTCGTTAATCGATACCAAATCCAAGGCTTTTTTTTTTCAGGTTTTTAGTAGGGATTTCCAAAAAACATAGTCACCCTACTACTGCCACGTTACATAACGTGGAATAAAACTAATAATGCCGTGTATTCGTTACACTGCCCTTTATCTAAGATAACGCAAGCAACACCTTCGAACTAACACGATGATTGATACGGAACAGAAAGTTATAATCGAGACGTCAAACTAGTACGAGATGACGAAAATATTGGACTCTTTTACATCATTCTAGATTGACGCAAACATAGACAGTTTTGTGTTTATTTAGTTATTTAAATTTTTCTCTTTATTTTTGATACCTTCTTCCTGGAAACCGACTTCATTGATTGAAGCTTAGCTTACTTGTAGAATAGGTACATATTATATGTTTATACCTTAAAACATATATCTACCTATTCTACAAATATATAGATATGTATTACTTATAATCTAAATCCTTGAATGTATTTGTTGTTTATTTCCCCTACACAGTCTGAATGTCTGCGAAAAGTTTGCACAATTGCACATAAATACACATAGCAGTTGTGCAAACATCATCAACTGAGAAAATACGCCGTAATTTCACATAGTAAAAATAATTAATATTACCATTCCTTTTCACGGGTTCGACGCATTTGGTGCACATCTCAACTTGTACACCATGCTCAAATGGTGAACTTAGCAACTTGTGCACTTCTCATATGGCACACTTCGCAACTGGTGCACTTCTCAATTCGCAAAAGGAGCACTTTTTAAGATGAGTGGAGATTATTATACTACCATCATCATTGGCAGCATTGCTCCACCCACTGCTACTCAGTAGTACGGCTTAGGTAGGTCTCGTCCATTTTTTGCCATTCTTCCCTGGCCTGTACAAGTCTCATCCAGCCGGTCGATTCTGTAAAAAATGTCACTGTGAAATCTTGCGTGGAGTGAGCTGTCAGTGCCATCCCACTGATGCTAGGGATTGAGCAAGCAAACATTTACAATCATAATCGAGATTTTAATAATATTTTTTATGCTAATTCTATTGATGATTTTATATAATTTCATAGCTAGTATTTTAGTTGGCAAAACATTACTATTTTGTGGGGTTTTAAAATAAAATAGCAAAACAGAAACTTAGTGAGAATCTCAATGTTGTTATTTTTTTCTTTTTTTTTCCTACACTAGTCCTTATAAGTATAGCGAAGTTTTGGCAACTAAAATACCTACTAGCATTGAAATTATATAAAATGATCAATAGGATTAGCATAAAAAAATATTACTAAAATCTCGATTATGATTGTAAATGTTTGCTTGCTCAATCCCTAGCATCAGTGGGATGACACTGACAGCTCACTCCACGCAACTTTTCACGTTGAGATTTTTACAGAATCGACATGCAGCAAGTACAACTAAACAAGAATGTAAATTGCAGGCAATCATTGCAAATATGGAAAGTTGACAACAAATATTTCCATAATCATAAAACATCATTACGATTATTGTGTTTCAATTTGAAAGGGCGCACCTTACTGTCCCTTCAAAATGTGCTCCGACTACATATTTGTGTTAGGTGGAGCTGCGCCTGCGCTTACCTTGGTCCACCGCCCTTTAGCCCACACTTTAGAAAATGGCGTTTGTTGTTTGGATTTAGAATTTGTATTGTTTAGATAAAATTATGCAGTGAATCTAAATCGTTCGTGGGTTTTGGAATGGTGTATCAACATGACAACATCGGCTGTTTTAACTTAACTTAAGGACCACGCTAGCGCATTAGGAACTTCCTGTAATGGTAGTTGTGTGTTTGTGATAAATAAATAACAAAAATAAATAAACTTAATATTTACTGTCTGTTTGCCGAGACCAGCCTAGACCAACTATTCAATCACCTATTAGCATCTTACACGGAGAGAAAATTTTTAGAAAAATTACTGTGTTCGTCACTGTAAAATGAGTGCAAGTGACATCTACAGGAAATTTTCTGAGTGAGATTGGGAAAAAATCACTATTTGTCCAATAAATTTTATTGTACAGCATAAGAATTTTTACTGTGCTAGCATGGTAATTTTTCCATTACCACTGAAATGCTCAGATTATGAGCCAGCACAGTAATTTTTCTAAGATTTTTCTCTCCGTGTAGGAGCTGTTCGTTTATTACGTAAGACAATTATGACCACTTTCGGACCCCCTCTCCCCCTACGTAATAAAGGATAAGATAAATAAATTGGATAAATAAATAAATCGGATAAATCGCCTCCCCCTTTTTAATCTTACGTAAGATCAGTAGGTATCTACCATAATTGCAAAAAGTAGCAAAAAAATGAAAACTTACAATTTTTGCTTACTTTGGTGATCTTACGTAAGATCAGTCTAGACCCCTCGCACTCCATTATCTGCCTAGCCTTTTCCCAACTATGTTAGGGTCGGCTTCCAGTCTAACCGGATGCAGCTCAATACCAGTATTTTACATGGAGCGATTGCCTACCACAACCCAGTTACTGGGTAATACGATACCCCTAGGTAAGACTGGATGTCAGACTTTCGGGCTTCTGACTACCCGTAACGACTGTCAAAGATCTACGAATGACAGCCGGGACCAACGGCTTAACGTGCTTTCCGAGGCACGGAGGGGTCTCGGTATGTAAAGATGGTCACCCATCCACAGACCAACCGCGGCAAGCGTAGCTTAACCTGATCGATCGACCTGTGCGGCTGTTATTATTTAGCCACGGGCCCCTCCCACTCCAACGTAAGAAAAAATAAGACTTGTTTGGACCCCCTCAATCGTCTTACGTAATACATGAACAGCCCCTTATCATCATATTACCTATATTTGTTAAATCGTACGAGGCTTATACTTTGGTCTTTGAGGAGAATTTAGTGATCTACAGTAGCCGGCACATAACTTGGCAAGAGTACTCTCCTTTTCCTCTCCTTTCTTTAACTTTCTTCTAAACAGACGTGTTTAAAATAAATTATGGAAATAACCATAGAATAATTACAAGCAAAGTGATCATTTTTTTGTGGCATTAAGTGTACATGCGCAAACTTATTCGCACTACGCCAAAACCTTGCCAAGTTATGTGCCGCCGACTGTACCTACTTACTGAAAAATAATTGTAAATACTTACGTGACCTCAGGGAAAGTCGGTGCAGTGTACAAGTCTTGCCTTAAACACTTGCACAGTTCGATTTCGGGAAACCCCCTTTACAGTTTCCCCCAGAAATGTGCCCGGACAGGTGATGCACAGTGGGAGTTTCGTGCCCCCTTCCATGTGAAGATGGCGGCTTATCTAATTTAACAAAGAAACATGATAGGTATTCCGTCCGTCTGAAAGTAATTTTTCGCTGACCGCTACTACGCTCAGCAGTCGAAACCTATATCTAATGAATCATTAGATATACAAGTTGTAACTTAAATAACGCATAAAATCATAAGGGGTCACTGTACTCATCATTGTGAACAACTTTTACCGTGGGAGCAACCTGAAATCGCGAATAAAAACTCAGCTGTTCCACATTTGGACGAGTTATGCTAACATAATTAATGTAATTGCTAATCCATTGCTTCATATGTCCGAAAAGTTTCTCTGCTCAGCAACGTAAATAACGCAGTAAATGTTGTCGAACTGTCAAAATGAAAGCCATTACTAGGTACCGATAGTGCTCCGCTGATACCTATGTGACGCTCAATTGACGGCACGGTTGGCGCAGTGGTTAAGCGATTGACTGCTGCGCTGCGTGTCGCGGGTTCGATTCCCGCACGGAACAAATATTTGTATGACCTACATGTATTTGTTCCGAGTCTGGGTGTTTTTCTATCTATAATATGTATGTATTTACAAAAAAAAAAAAAAAAAAATTATATAAGTAGTTTATCAGCCATCTTGTTACCATAACACAAGCATTAGGTTGCTTAGCTTGGGACAAATGGTGCTGTGTGAAATGTCCAGGGATTTATTATTTATTATTATTATTATTGCCTTCAACACTAAGGCCTCATTTACGGAGACGCGGGCCGTCGCGCGTCGCGTGTGGCGTGGCGCGTCGCGTGTGGCGTAGCGTCTCGCGGCGCGTCGGACGTTTTTTCTGTTCACGTTCTGTTTTGCGTGAAGCGTGTTACGCAAGCATAGCCGAGGCAAATCGCTATAGTATGCATCGCTCGGACTCCACATAGCAACATAATGCGCAACACCTAGGAGCTGACGCTGCAAACTTGCCTCGTGTCGAACGAAGCTGACACCGTTTCCGCGAGCCGCTGCCGATTTCAATATTCATGGGAAATGTACTTTGAAGTCAATCGTTGACTAAGTAATACATAATTTTAGTTATTAGCTAGATTTAAACTATAATTGTAATTTGGTAATTATTAAACTTTATTAAATAAAATCGGTTTTTTTTGCATCCTCTGCTGCCACCGAACTTAATTGGCGCAGCCGGTAGGATACTCGAAGTATATTAGGTACGTGACGCGTCAAGATTTCCCCTAAAATCGGACCGAAGTCCCGCGTGACTTACCGATTCTCGAGTATCCTGAATCTACATACATCGTGAGGCGCCAGCAGAGGTGAATCCAGACATCGATTCGGCAAGAAGACCATGTTGTAAGTGCTTTGAATCTTTCAAGTCCTTACCGTCCTATTCTTAACCTTGATTCTTACCTATCATTTACTATAAACTATTTTCCTTGTAATTCTTCTAGTATAACATTGTAAGTGCATGATTTATTATTAGTAATTTTACATATTAGCTTTCAAGATTTTCCACCCAAGAGTGTCGCGTAATCGTAGTTTAGGCAGTAGTAGGTCAAATAGGCTTATTACTATAGACGAGCATAGGCAGTTGGGTGAATCAGTATTACCGGATACAAATATGTCTCACGACAAAGTAGGAGAAATTTTTAATTCGCTCCGAATTCTGCCTGAATTCGATGGAAACCCTAACGTGTTAACCCGTTTTGTAAATCTCTGTGACCAACTAGTACTCGCATATTTCAAAACAGAACCGGGTAATGAGTTAACCAATTTGGCACTCATAAATGGCATATTAAACAAGGTTACAGGTTCCGCGGCTCGATTAATAAATAGTAACGGTATTCCCGAGAATTGGATTGGTATTCGAAGCGCGCTAATTAATAATTTTGCTGATCATCGCGACGAGACCGCTACGATTTGTCCTTACAGACTCAGGGGTCTTCTACCCCACAGGAATTCTATGAGCGCTGCCAGAATTTGTTTAGCACAATCATGACTTACGTCACATTGCATGAAACTGTGCCTACTACAGTTACGGCGAAACGAGACCTGTATAAGAAATTGACCTTACAATGTTACCTACGCGGTTTAAAAGATCCCTTAGGCTCTAGGGTTCGTTGCATGCGTCCCGAGACGATGGAAAAGGCACTCGAGTTCGTTCAAGAGGAGCTTAATACACTTTATATGCAGCAGCGTACCGAAATCGGGTCTAATAAGAAAGATAATAATCAGCAGCCTTCCAAGCCTAATCCCAGCCTACCTCTAAACCAGTTTATGCAGCAACTCCCTACAATGGGCATACCCGATCCCTCAAAACCACACGTATATAGCTCGCCTGGTCTTCCGCGTCCCCAGCAGTTCTTCCCTCAACCTAATCAGGGTTGGCGGCAAAATATGCCTCAACTACAGCAACCTCGTGGCCCTGGCACTCGGACTCAACAGATGTTCCGAGCACCACCTCCAAACTATAATGCTCAGGGCAATGTCTTTAGACTTCCGAATGGTTTACCCGTGCAACAAAGTACTAACTATAATAATACGCCGCGTCCCATGAGTGTCGTCAGCCACTTTGTGCCTAAACCCTTACCTTCCACAGGACACGACTGGCGTACAGCTGGCAATCCGCCACCTAACAATTATTTTAAAACGCGGGAAGTTAATAACTATGATTGTGCTTATGATCCCTATTACGATTTAGTATGTGCAGCTTATAACCAGGACTATGACGCTTACCAAGAATACTTAGACTTTTATTTTAACTATGGGCAATACGAAACCCCAGTGGTAGAAGAAATTAAACCAAATGATGAAACCGGAAACGAAAACCGAAAGCAAGACGGAAATTTTCCCGAAACCCCGAAATCAGAAAAGCCAAAATAGACGTGAATTTTAACATACAGAGACAACTGGGGTATATACAAATCCATAACCCACCTTTAAAATTTCTTATAGACACTGGAGCGAACCAGTCGTTTATATCACCGCAGGCAGTTGAAAAATACTTTTTTAATGTACCTCTCAACTACAACCCGTTTGAAGTAACTAACGTGCGCACCGTTTATAAAAATAATTATTCGATAACCTTGCCTAGCTTTCCCGAATTTAAAGAAGAAGGAGATATCACTTTATTCATCCTAGACTTCCATAATTATTTTGATGGGTTAATCGGTTTTGATTTATTGGATTCATGGGGTACTAACATTGACTTAAGGAACAAAAAATTAGTCACTAGAAACACGGAGATACCCATTACTATGTATGACTCTCGCAATGCTAATCTCTATGAAGAAATCATACCAGCTCAGACATCTAAGTTAGTAAGATTGCCTATAAATTCCCACGACGGCGATGTATTCGTTCCCGACCAAATAATTAGTAACTGTTTAATTTCTGACTGTTTCACCACCGTAAAAAATAATAGAGGTTGGGTACAAATTTCAAATAAATCACCTAATGACGTAATTTTCTCTATGGATCGTCCCGTTACTGCCGAAATATTTAACGTACAGAGCGAACATGTAGAGCAATTAAATAACCGTACGCAGGAAGTTTTATCGCACCTCCGGACCGACCACTTAAATCCAGAAGAACTGGCGAATCTGAGAGCTTTATGTGCTCGGTACTCCGACGTTTTTTATCTCGAAGGAGAACCTCTAACATTTACAAACAAGATTAAACATAAAATTAGGACGACTGACGAAATCCCCGTCCATGCTAAAAGTTACAGATATCCATACATCCATAAGCAAGAAGTTAAAGATCAAATTAATAAGATGCTCGAGCAGAATATAATCAGGCCTTCGGATTCTGCGTGGAGCTCTCCCATTTGGGTGGTACCCAAAAAGGCAGATGCTTCGGGTAAGACCAAGTGGCGCCTTGTGATAGACTTTCGTAAAGTCAACGAAAAAACTATTGATGACAGATATCCTATACCAAACATTTCAGACATATTAGACAAATTAGGTAAATGCCAATATTTTAGTACACTCGACCTTGCCAGCGGATTTTACCAAGTTGAATTAGACCCCTCTGATATACACAAAACTGCTTTTAATGTGGAAAATGGCCACTATGAATTCCTGAGAATGCCGATGGGATTGAAAAACTCTCCGGCAACATTTCAGCGTGTAATGGACAATATCCTGAGAGACCTTCAGGATATCTGTTTGGTATATTTGGATGACGTCATCCTGTTCAGTACATCCCTGCAAGAACATATTATTAATTTAGAAAAGGTTTTTAAAAGACTACGAGAATCCAACTTCAAGATACAAATGGACAAGTCCGAGTTCTTGAAGCTGGAGACAGAATTTTTAGGACATGTCATCTGTAAAGATGGGGTTAAACCAAATCCAGATAAAATCAGCGCTATAAAAAACTACCCATTACCTAAAACTACTACGGAAATTAAGCGTTTCCTTGGTCTACTTGGCTATTATAGGAAATTTATACCGGATTTTGCACGTATCACTAAACCCATGACCCAATGCTTAAAAAAGGGATCTAAAATAGTCTGTGATCAGAATTACGTAAGTTGTTTCGAGCATTGTAAGACCCTATTGACAAATGACCCAATTTTAGAATACCCGGATTTTACCAAAGAATTTTTATTGACCACTGATGCTTCTAATGTTGCATTGGGGGCCGTATTATCCCAGGGTCCAATAGGTTCGGATAAACCCATTGCATACGCCTCTAGAACCTTGAATTCAAGCGAACTTAATTACAGCACAATAGAGAAAGAATTGCTTGCTATCGTATGGGCTTGTAAATACTTTCGACCGTACCTATTTGGCAGGAAATTTAAAATTATTACTGATCACAAGCCTCTGCAATGGGTTATGAGCCTCAAAGAACCTAATTCCAGACTTACAAGATGGCGTTTAAAGTTATCAGAATACGATTTTTCGGTAGTTTATAAGCAGGGCAAATTTAATACCAATGCGGACGCCCTGTCCCGCTTAGAGCTCCACAATGAAGAAGTAAGTTCAATAATTGCAAACCCGTCTGAGAAGAATCAATCAGACGACGATTCTAGGACGATTACAGCCTCAGAAGCCGCAAATGACTCCAACACCTTAACAGTCCACACCGACAGCGAAAACCCTTTTCTAGAAGTCCCAATAACAGAGCAACCACTCAACAAATTTACTAAACAGTTAGTACTCACTATCGTAGGCGATATCAAAGGGAGACCAACAGTCACAAAACCCTTCGAAACGCACACGCGAACCGCCGTTCAACTGTCAGAATCCAATCTTGAGGAAGATGTCATTAATGCTATTAAAGAATATGTCCACCCCAAAATCAAAACAGGCCTGCTAATAAATCCACCATTAGCAATGTACTCAGTTATTCCCATAATTCAAAAGACATTTAAAAATTCAGCCATGAATCTTACGCTAGCGAAAATCGAACTCGAAAATGTAACAGACTATCTAAGGCAACAAGAAATAGTTAACAAATATCACGACGGTAAGACAAATCATAGAGGCATAAATGAATGCTACCTAGCCCTGTCTCACAAGTACTTTTGGCCAAAAATGAAAGAACACATTACTAAATTTATTAACGAATGTACAGTTTGCGGCCAGGCCAAGTATGACCGGCACCCTGTAAAACAACAGTTTCGTCTTGTCCCTCCACCAAGTAAACCGTTTGCAACCGTCCACTTAGACTTGCTAACAATTCAGAGCGAGAAATTCCTCACTATCGTTGACGCTTTCTCAAAGTATGCTCAAGCCTATTACTTGAGAGATGGGACAGCAGTAAGTGTAGTGCAAGCGTTATTAAAATTCTGTACCCATCATGGAGTACCTTATACAGTGGTGACAGACAACGGACCAGAGTTCACGAACCAGCTGTTTGCCGAGTTCGCAAGACTACATAAAATCCAACACCACAAAATAGCACCCCACACTCCCAATGAAAACGGAATTGTTGAGCGATTCCACTCAACAATCTTGGAACACCTACGTATCTTAAAGATAGAACAAAAGAATGAACCCGTTATAAATTTGATAAATTATGCCCTTTTGGCTTATAATAGCTCCATACACAGTTTGACAAAATGTAAACCAATTGACGTTATTACAGGACATTTCGACCCACGTGACCCACTGGACATAGATTTAACCACCCATTTGTTACAACAGTATATAGTAGAACATAAGAACAAAATGACTAATGCTTACAATTTAATTCACGAGTCTAGCCTGATCCAACGTAAAGATTTAATAGATGCTCGTAATAAGTCTAGAGAGACGGAAAACCAGTACTCACCCGAACAACAAATATTTGTGAAAAATCCCCTTGCTTCTAGACAGAAGATAGCACCTCGCTATACGCATGACACCGTCATGGCTGACCTACCAATACACATATACACGCGCAAAAAGCGTGGACCAGTTGCTAAATCCAGGTTAAAGAGAGTGCCTAAAAGTGCCCGATTGTTACAGGAGTCTCCTAGTACTTCATCTGCTCCTGCATTCGGCTCTAACACAGGAGATAAAACTTGAAAATCTCGACGATGGCCCAGGTATACTACCTTTTAAACTAGGTCCCTGTAGCCTAATATCCCATTACCATTCGTTTTTACAACACGTAAATCTTCAGGAATTACAAGATAAAGTTAATGTCGTTCATAATCAATTAAGACAAATAAGTCCCGATCTTAATAATCAAAGCCTTTCTTTATTCCAGCCTCATATTGAATATTTAGAGGATCAGCTTCAAACCGTCCTTGACCAATTGCAGTCATTTGAAACTACTCGTTCTAAAAGAGGTCTCGTAGATGGTCTCGGTTCTGTCGTTAAAAGCGTAACTGGTAACCTTGATTATACGGATGCAGTACATTTTAATAATGCGATCAAATCTCTTCAAGATAATGAAAACAAGTTATTAACGGAATTTAACAATCACGTAAGTCTGACCAAAACTTGGGTAACTCAGCACTCTAAAATAGTAGATAACATGGTAATTAATCAAAACAGATTAGTCAGAAATATGAGTCGGAGTTTAGAGAAAGGAAATCATGATTTAATTCAATATGCTCACCTAGGACAAACAATCTTAATAGTTAGTGACAACGTTGACAGGCTGTCGCGAGAAATATCGAAGTTACAGAACGTACTAGCGTTTATACGAACGTCTACAGCACACCATGACGTTATTAGTTTAAACACTATTAGATCTATAATAAGTAAATTAGCTAGTCTTTATGGTAGTAATAAGGTATTAGATATAGGAGCTCGAGAATATTATGACGTCATACAATTAGGTTCATATTATATAGGTAATGAAATAGTTATAGTATACAGATTCCCGATCATCCTACCCCAGACATATGATCTATACAAAATATCCATAGTTCCTAACAAAAACCATGAGATTCTTGTTCCAATTCCTTGCGATCCATTCGAAAGATTTCAAGTACATAGAGGCTGAATGCCCGAAGTCCACTAAAGGGTATCTATGTGAAGAGATACACAACGTACAAAGCCGAACGTCGCCGGACTGTATTGGAACCCTCATCACTCAGCAGCAAAGACTTCCCGAATGCAAACCAGTCACAATATCTCTTCAAAAGCCAGCCTACGAGAAACTCGACGACCGCCATTATACCATCAACTTCCCGACTCTGACGAAAGTACGCCTGTCCTGTGAACAAGATCTCCACAAGTTACTGCAAGGAAGTTACCTCGCCATGCTTCCTCGCAACTGTTTTATTCAGACAACAGAGTTCATCATCTCAAACTCCAATGACCGATTGAAAGGTCAAGCCTTGAAGATAATAGATGTCCCTAAGGAAGATATACCTAGCCCAACAGCATACCCACTATTCAAACTCAACTCTATTAACTTGGATGATCTACACGCGACCAATAAAGAGATTTCACTGCAGTCGCCAGTACTTTTCGACACACATTCAGATAGCAGCCTCTATCATACAACTATACCGCTGTACGTGTTATTACTCAGTGCATGTGCACTAATTGCTTACTTCATTTATCGAAGATACCATCTGAAACAGATCAAGCTTAAGAAGGAATCCTCCAGTGACAAGGAAGTTCAACAGCAGAGCATCTATGCCATTCCAGAAACTCAAAGAGATAGAACAGATCATCTCCCAGCGCAATTTACGACCAAGGTCTTCAATAGTCGCTGTTCTTCGGGGGGAGATGTTACGCAAGCATAGCCGAGGCAAATCGCTATAGTATGCATCGCTCGGACTCCACATAGCAACATAATGCGCAACACCTAGGAGCTGACGCTGCAAACTTGCCTCGTGTCGAACGAAGCTGACACCGTTTCCGCGAGCCGCTGCCGATTTCAATATTCATGGGAAATGTACTTTGAAGTCAATCGTTGACTAAGTAATACATAATTTTAGTTATTAGCTAGATTTAAACTATAATTGTAATTTGGTAATTATTAAACTTTATTAAATAAAATCGGTTTTTTTTGCATCCTCTGCTGCCACCGAACTTAATTAGCGGCACTTATCATCGCACGCGTAAACACAAACATATGAAAATGTAAGATGTTGTTCATAGATATGCGAAACGGGAAGAGTGGCAGTGCCCGCCGCTGCGCCCGCGGCGGATCCTCAAGCGTGTAGCAAAGCACGTGGCGTGGTACTCAATGTCTCAATCAAACCGACTACTTTTAGGTAAGCGATAGAGCGCACGTGTCGCAACTTGCAACATGAATGACGAAAAATTGGAACCAGTTATTTTAGCAATACAGGAGCGACCCCAGTTGTGAATGACTTGTCGTTCACAGCATAAAAATAGTGATAAACAAACGAAAGTGGACGGAATTGCCGCTGCGTGCGCCGCTGCGATAAAATCCGCGTGAGACGCGCCGAAGCCATCCGCGGGCGCGGCCGCAAAAACGCTCCATTTCAAGCAAACGCGTGTAAAATCGCGTCTCCGTAAATAAGGCCTAAGCATGCACATCTCTTGTCTTCAGCTCATCATAAAATTTATTTATATCTTGACAACAATATGGCAGCTGACGGCGGCGCCGCGGTCACGTATACTTGCCAAGATGTCATTGACTGTCTGACGCAGCGATGAAGTCACAGGGTAGCTCAGAGTATTTTGTTTAGCCCATAATACCTTTATGTCATATTTCAGGGCAAGGGTTTCCACATGTTCTTCAAAACTTCAAAGTAGTTCTCAAACCATTTCTAACAAGGATTCATACTCAAAACTTTCCTCGTTCCACCGTAACACAACTGCAGCAAGGCCAATTTGTTTCAACGTGTGTTATCATTGGTACCGCCATAAAAAGCTTAGAAATTCAACGATGTTGAAGGAAGAGCTATTCAAATCCTTACCGTACATAAAAACTTTGGCAATTGCCTGATAGATCAAAAACAAAAACAACAAAGAGTAGACGGTACAGTTGTCACGTAGTCTCGACTAGCGAGTATTCTCGTAACCCACTCACCTACATATCTACCAGAGGTTAGTAACCGAACAGGTAGCGCTAACAGATGGTATTTTCAGTTTGGCGACCGTCGCTGTTTCACGATGCTAATTACGAGTAGTAAATACAAACAGCCGGTCGATTCTGTAAAAATCTCACCGTGAAATCATAAGTGAAGTGAGCACATGATAGTGTTAATCCCTAGCATTAGGGAATGACACTTCCCGCTCACTTCACCTAAGTTCTCACGGTGAGATTTATACAGAATAGCACTGCAGGTATCTACTAGCACTTATAAAGATCTACCCTCTTGGTCTCATGCTCGCAAGCGCGACTGCTGAGCGTGGGGTCCTAGGTTCGATTCCCAGGCAAAGTGCTAATGCGTTTCTAAGAGAGCCCGGACTTTTCAAGTTGGCAGTGTGATACCCACGTGTCTCGGAAAGCACGTTAAGCCGTTGGTCGTCCGTCTGATCTGGCTCCAGCCGACGTGCCGTCCCATGCAAAAAAAAGACAAAGAGAGTAAGGGACGAGAGAGTGCGTTTATGTCTGCGCACACACTTGTGCACTATAATATCTCCCGCGCCGAAGGCTAGTCTCCTTTGAGGCCGCCATGGCGGAAATATGGTCTGGTAGACTATTATTATTATGACGAAGCCAACGACGAAGACGACGATTAAGACGAAGTAAAACGAGTATATGCGATGTATATGTATAGGGACACCTTCTATGTCCTAACATAAATTACACGCAAGAATTGGACAAAAAAGAGTAAATCTGCGAGGATTTTTGGTATAGAATTCCTCAAGGATTGTTTTTGGCTAGACTAATCTGCCCTGCTTTCGGCTACTGACCATGGTCAATCACACGAAGGTATTCAATTTGTTACTAAAAAGCGGAGCAGCGCCTTCTGAAATATAATAGCTAAAAAGTATTTGATGTCTACGTGTTATTGCTATGAGTATTTCTGCAGGCGCGACGCTATTCATTAAAAGTCTGGAAGCTTACTTTTGTAATATAAAAAAAGAAAGTCACTGTTAGCGCGGGAAACAATGAAAGATTTAACTGTATTTTATTTAGACAAAGGTTTAATGCCGGCTGATCTTTACAAATATATAGCTTCCCGGACAAACAATTAACTATTAAATTAGAGAGGAGGATCGTCCGTCGTGGTGGAGTCCGTTGAAGCGGCGAAGCGAGTGGTTAACGGGCCGAAACGAGTCGGCGCCGCGCCGCGCCTTAACTTGCCGACGATGCGCTGATCACGCAGTCTGCGCGTGCAGACCGCGTGCAAGGTATTGTTGGGTTCGATTTCCAACGAGCACCATGATACTCTTGACCGTGCTAGTGATCCGTAGTTAAGGAATGTTAAAAATAAAACAAAACCGATTAGGATTGAAACAGTTTTAATGTGTGTTCATCTATTTGGAAGTTGCATTATTGTTAATTAATATTGCGTCTACATAGAAAAAGTGACACATATTCCGGTAGCGCATTTTCCAGGAACCAAAGAACACATCTTTGAGAATCTTTTTTTCATCTACTAGACATTGCTAAAGTGTGCGCTTTTTGTAAAGCGACTAAATTCAATATTACTAGTCAATCAGTTCCCGGAAAACACTTGAATCAAAAATTTCCACCCACTGCTTATAAAAAATAAATAAAATCAAATACACGATTTTTGTACTTAAACAATAAAAAATAAAAAAAGTTCTAAGTGCAGTCTTTTCATTTTTCCTCTCTTAAATATAATTAAAGTACCGATGGAGATATGTAAATGGCATTAGAGTACAATTAGTATCATTAGTGATTAGCAGTGATCGGAGTAGGTAGATTGAAATGGGGTCATTGATCCGAAACGTATATATTAATATGGACTTTCCTCCGTAATTTCGGAATTGGTTGATTATTAACAAAATTGTTTTTATTATTCGAATAAATAATAAATGAGTTTTGATACCTACCTTTAAATTTTGAATTGAGTAGTAATAATATCACTACCAACATTAACAATATTTAAACGGATCCGGAAATACCGGAATTGCTTTCCGGGAAAATAGCTTATCCATGTTATTCTTTCTGTGGGCATTTATGATACAAGTACCAAAAATCAATCTACCTACTCCGATCACTGGTGTTTAAGAAATAACCGTCTGTATATGAAAAGTGGTTTAAATGTGTGAAAAAATGTCATTGCTGTGTACAAAACACGCTTTAAACAAGCGATGCTAAGCTGTGCTGCACGCTTTAAACAAGTGATGCTAATATGTCAAAAGTTTTTCTCACAATACTGGATGCTTTTTTTACAGGCTCCAAATCTTTACAGGATGTTCTACTCATGAATATGAACAACTTTCACTACAGGACCAACTGTGAGATAACGAAAAAAAAAAAACAGCTTTTTCATACATTTTGGTCAAGTAGGTACTGAACTTTTGTATTAAACAGTTGATTTTGTTTTCGTGATTTCAGAGTTGGTCCCATAGTGAAAGTTGTTCATATTCATGAGTAGAACACCCTGTAAAAATTTGGAGCCTGTTAAAAAAAGCATACAGTATATTTAGGTATCTGCCGTATAACTCGAAGCGAAGAACCAGCAACTAACAACGATTTGGCGAGCAACGAACAGACGAGCGATTACTGGCTGGTATGAGAAGAGTCTCAGCGTGTGGTCTGCTGAGCGAGTACTCTCTTCGATAGCTCTTGTCGCTGCCAAAAACGAGTTCTTGCCGGTGACGTGAATAAATAATGAATAATAAATAAATATATGTATCTCTTTTACTTACTTACACGAGACCTACAATCTTCTGTACGTTCCTTGAGCGAGTATATCGTTGATAGCTAGTCGCTTCTTTCCCTTGAGTATACGCTCCTTAATATACTGTGTTCTATTTAACCAATAATGATACTGACAGTTTTAAAGTAAAATTATATTTTACAATATTTGGGGTACAGTCCTCACAATAAGTCACAAGTTTTGCTTGTGCGTGTGTGTATAGACGACAAAAGTTGTAATAATAATTGTTCAGGTCAGGGATGAACTGGGTTGAACCGAAATCGCGTTAGTAATAATAAAACAACGATACGGTGTGAACTCAGTAGGATTTTTTTCTAATCAACAAAAAAACTAATATCAAGAGCGTCATTAACTGCGTGCAAATCTTAAAACCGCGATTCAGAAATCGGCGGTAAATGTAAAGCGCCATCTATTGGTGAAAGATTGGAATTAATCCTAACAATAATAATTAACGTTACGCATAACGAGAAGCTCGCGAAAGCTGAGAAAGAGAAACAAATCAAATATCTCACACACGAGGTTGCTGACGTGTGTAATGTGAACTCGGCTGTCATAGTCTTGTCGTAACGGCCAATTGCCTGATGACCTTAAACTTCGATCAACATCTCTAGAAGCTCTCATTAGGCGGTTGGATCATGGGCCTGGTTGAATGCCGTAATTACAGAAACAACTAATAAAGCCATTGTATCTCGCGTGGATCCACGTTCGATACGAAGGGTTAAGAAGGCAGTACTCGGGTCGCATAGTAATTCGCGAGCAGGTTCCTGTCTCTAAAGCCCTAATCACCGGTAGCTTGGGGTTTGACACCGGCGGACCACTATCTTTATATTTTAAAATGTTTTTTATTTCTTTTTTTTAAGAATGTTGTGTGAAATATTTAAAAATGTATTTTATATGGTAAATAATGAATAGACGACATAATGATTATGTTAAAATTGTAAATCAAATTACAAAGAACGTTCAGACACTTACGTAACGCTTAACTAGCATCTCATTAGGAGGACTGTAACTCGTTTAAAATAAATAAAACTATAAATATAATGTTAAAACGAGATCAGTTAAAGCTAAGTTTGTAAAAATAATCACAAGGATATAAATTAGTCTTGTAAGTATTAAAATTGATATGCTTCTATTAACTACACTAAATAATCTCATTAATTCATAAAATAATCTCTTAAATGCCTCCTGTACTCTTTAGTTATTTTGTGTTTATTTGTAACTAACACGGAAAAGAAAAAACACTGGAAATAGCAAGTAGGCGTGGCAGTGTCGCCGCTAGTAAATACTGCAGTACGCACTTGCTGTTCAAGCGCTCTCATTCGCAAACTAGACTGCGTCAACATACAATTTAAGTTAAATATTATTAAAATGCCTTATTGTGCCATACTGGACTGTAAAAACCATAGTCGGACTAAAAATCTAACTCGTGGAGTTGTATCATACCACCCGGTAAGTATTATTTACGGATTTATTTTAATAAAATGAAAAAATAAAATTTCGTCAAATATTGCACAAGATATACAAACAAAAATTGCCCTTAATGTCATGACAACAAAGTTGATTTTCTTTTCCCGGTTATTAGCCTTTCTGGAATATTTGCTTGTCTACCTATACTTTTAACGCTATCCAAATAGTGCGTGACTTTATCGATAAAATCAATCGATATGTATTACATTGCCTTTTTAAAATAAAAGTACGGTATTTAAATATGCATGTAAGTAATATAATACAGTTAATATATTATATTATACCTTTATCCATAGTACGTTTGTATGTTTTCCATAACAATTTAAAAGTGCCCGTAAATGTTTTTAATAAATTATTTTATTTTGATGTTGTATAATACTTTTTTTATTGTTTTATATTGTCTGAAACTCACATAGCAATCTAATAATAAAATATTGCGAGGTTTTCAGCGTTTTTTTTCAATTACCCTGTAATAATGAAAAAATGAAAAAAAAAAGGTATTTCATTTACATGCAAATACCCTTTTTAATACGTTTAAAAATTGCCCTACGTCATATTAATTTCATTATTTTAATATTATCACACTATCGCATACAATATTTTTTTCGCATTATATGTTTTAAATACGTTTATATACTATCGATAATATTTCGATCGAATTAGGTTACATCGCTATTTGAGTAGCAACCTGCATTCGTGTCAGTGATACACCATTCAAATACCACCCTTATTTTTACGTACTTACAGTTCATACTGAACAATGCCATCTAGCGACGAATGGCAGTACTTGGTAGACCAATATGTATTTCTTTCTTGTTTTTGTCAATTTGATTTATAGGTTGTTGAAATTAAAGTTGCATTTCGTATAATATTTTATTTTGCATTTTGTTTACGCCCTTATTTTTTTTTAGCCAATCGTATCTTCGGGTTTGTAGTAAGAGTAAATCGTAAATGTATGAGTTTGGCGACACCGGTTCTGGTACAAACATTTTCTCATGCTAATTCCAGTTTGTTTTTTCTGTTTCGTGGTAACTAACATCTTTTTTAATTTGATCATACTTGAAAATGTAATCACAAAGGGCTTTTAAGGTCCCTGTCCGTCATTTTGATTTAAGTTTCAAACGTGACCGCCATTTTGAAAAAAAAAAAGAATAGAGGAGGTAGGTATGCCAGACTCTATATATAAATCTTCAATCCCCTTTTGAAGAGAAGTTACAAATAAATGCACAACTAAAAACTTATTAAGATTTCATCCCAAACCACTGCACGTAAGTACACAAAAAATAAATAAATTGCTCCTAAACATCAAAATTTAAAACCTAATAGATATGCTTCGAGTTCCCATAGCTTGCGCATGCGTCTTTAAAGTTAGTGACGTTAAAACTAGCAAAATAATCGTCGTGTATAAACCTGACTATGTTTTCTATAGAACAGAGATATGTATTGTAAATCTTAACATCATCTATGGGGTCTACAACTTTCATGACCACATTCTGCCGAGATTTGCAGAAACTTAATTTATTTGTGACATCTTCGCCATTATAGACCACGCGAAAGTAAAAATCTTGTGCGACCGCTTTTCGTTTTGTGAATTTGAATTCGTCGCGTAAATCCTTCTTTCTATAAACTTCAAAGATCATGCGCGATGCGTATTGTATGTTGTAATGTTGGTAGTTGTTCAGTCCTAGGGCTAATATCAACGCTTGCAGCGTCTTGTCGTGGCCAGAATATACGACAAACTTCGGCTTATTTTCGGAGATCATTCGTATCATATTTTGGACTATATTATGTATTAATCCATACGCTACTAGCAGCCCTCTTCGTCTGTTATGTACGTTCTTGATTTCCTGTCGATAACTCCACTCTAAATACGCAAATAAAGACATAACATGTTCTTTCTTAATACAGAAATCTTCTGAGCTCTCTGGAGTTGGTTCTTTGTAGTCTTCGTCGAAGTCCGTGTCCATTCGGGCGTCGTTCGGGAAATTGAAATCGGCGTCTAGATTCTTTTTGACAATTACCACGTCTTCATAACCGTCTGCATTGTCTAGGTACCTTTGTTGGTAGTAAAGTAACTTCTCTCTTTCCATTTGAGCGTCAAAATCTAAAGGTGCTTTCTGTTTACTGTCGTAATACTTCCCGATTATATCTCTAGCTTTCCTTCCAATTTCATTATTAAAGTCCATTTGGTTGTTGATGTAGTCTAACTCCATGTTTAGCGTGTCAATATCTACATCAAGAATTTTACGGGAGGGGATGGTATTTGTACGAAATGTTCGGTGTTTTTTGTCTAAGGAAAGTTTGGTCTTACTTGGCGTTTTCGGTTTTTCTGAGCAGGGCAGGGGGGCGTCGTGGCACATATAGGCGAGGAGCGCGTCTCTTACGACGTCTGCGTCGGGATGCTCTTGAGATTCGAATAATACTTTGGACAACTTGCTGACTAACTCCTTAATCGCTGGATGAGATTCGAGACGGTTCTTCGCTTGTGAGTTTATTTTTCTGTAACGTGAATCATATTATGTTAGTTGATTTTAACAGTAATAGTTATTGACACATCAGCACCCTGATAGGGAATAGGGAATATGCCTGTATTTTTTTATTCGATAGTTTACATCGCCATATAATAGTAAAAAAATATTCAACTCCAAAAAAGCTATTGAAGGTACTAAAAAAATTAAAAAATTGCCAACCGACACGGGCATCTTAAACGCTCTCCATTTTGGCACACTCGGTGTGACGTCAGAGTATGTTGACAATGGACTTATCGCAAACACTCCTATAAAACATTGACATTTATTGTTGTCATTAACTTTCACGTCACAATCGCTCTGAGCAATAGCGTTGCTTTTCAAATATTTGAAGTTCCCAGTTTTATTGCACTTTTTAAAAATAATTTCTTCTACAAAAATAAATTGTTGGAAGCATAATTCTAAAGTAATACAGTTTATTAAAAACAAACATTTTATCCTTATTTGAATCACATGCATATTCCCTATTGCGTAACACAATAAACCACAATATGAGGGTTTTGAAGAAAATCCCTAATCCACTGCTTCATAGTTTCGAAAAACTCGTCCGCTCAACAACGTAAATAACGCAATGAACGTGGCTGTACTGTCAAAATGAAAGGCATTGCGATCAATTGCCATTTTATGTGAATTACGGAATTACCCCGCTGATATTGAATCAGGCTGAAAATGAGCCACCCCAAAGATAAGGTGGAGACCATGTATGAGGATATTTCCAGAGCCATGCAGTTATGCAGGGCTCTAATACTCACTTCAGCGTTGTCATGGGGGACTTTAACGCGAACTGGGCAAACAAACGGTAATGAGCTGCAAGTGGGGCAATTTGAAGTTGGACATCGGAACCACCGGGGCCACCTACTTCATGCATGACCGCTATTTTGAAGAGAGAAAAAAAGATAAATAAAAAAAAAAATGGCGCGACAGTAGGTATGTCAGGCTTCATATACAAAATCTTCAATTCCCTTTATAAAATAGATTCTCATACTATTAAAAATCAAGTCATTTATTCAAATTAGCCACCAGAATCAGCACATTTTGAACGTCAAAATTACATAAGACAACTCCCCTAAAACGCCTGAATTCACCACTTCCTAGTGCTTTAGCTGGGAAGAAGAAGTGGCGCAACAAACTCCCCAGCAATTTGTAAGAAATCTCCCACACACCAACACTAAAGCTACACTATACTTACTTGTTGAGCGCATGGTGTGCGGCACACGCGCAGTCCCGGAAGCAGAAGGCGACGGAGTGCGCCTCCCGCGCCCCCTGCGCACGCGCCCCCGCGCCCGCCCGCGCCGCGCCCCACCACAGCGACACGAGCGACTGGTACGTGCGCCGGTACCGGGTGCTGTATGATACGACCTCCCCTGGGGAACAACAAAATCGGTATTTTTCTCTCGTTTATACTACAAAACTGTATTATAAATCTGTAGCAGACGAGTCCAGCCGGTCGATTCTGTAAAAATCTCACCATGAAATCGTAAGTGAAGTGAGCACTTAATAGTGTTAATCCCTAGCGAATGACAGCTCACTCCACGCTCACTTCACCCAAAGCTTTCACGGTGAGATGGTTATTGGTCGGCTGGAGTGGAGATTGCGTATCGGCAAGCGTAGTGTGGGACGCCCTCCGGCTAGATGGACCGACGACCTGAAAAAGGTTGCTGGGACAGACTTGATGCGGAAAACAGAGGACTGGGTGTTGTGGCGCAGCCTGGGAGAGGCTTATTTCCAGCAGTAGACTGCGATAGGTTGAATTGATTGATATTAAAATCAGCTGTGCCATACATTTTGATCATGTAAGTATGACACTTTTCATATTTCATTCAGAGTTGGTACCGTTTATTAAGTGCACCAAACCTACCCGCATCTTTTTTCCCTTGTGACTCCACAGTTTCCAGGTTCAATTTCTCCCCATATGCTTCCCTTAAAATGTTACCTGAAAGGAGATATAGATTTTATTTTTAACTGGGCTATTAAATGCGAAATATTTTTTCAAATCCGACTTCCGAGTTCCAGAGTTTAGCACGTTCAAACAAACCAACTCTTCAGCTTTATTTATTAGTATAGAGTATAGATTACACTTTGTCTATTAAGTTATTCGTTTTTTGACAGCTGCCTTAGAACGTAACTATTCCAGATTACGTAAAGTTAACTTTAAAATGTGTAATAAAATAAATATATAAACTGCCTTATCTAATTGAATTATCTTATTTAAGACTTCTTACAGATATTATAATATCGTACGTGTATCAGTTTTGACAAAAAAAAAAATATAATTGTTATGCGTATTAAATTACATTCTATCGTACTAAGTGAAGGGATCGAATGTAATCGCTTCAAATGAATATATCGAAAATAATCATTTTATATTATAGTTTGAATCAGTATAGAAAAACCTTGCATCCACTCTTCATTATCAATAAAATACATACATTATTTGTCAGGATACCGATTTGCCACCATAAACAAGATGTTTATGTTTTATTTCGATTTTAAAACTTTCATAAAATGTTATGTACCTATAAAAAACATTGCGTTTTAATATGAAGTAAACCCCACATTTTATGTGTATACACTGCAACACAATGGATACGGCAAACTAGTGCATAATATATTTTTTAGCTGATTTCCGCTATAAAGACTGTAGAATTGAAATGAAAGTAAACGAAGCGGCAATTTTGTTTTGTATTTAATAATAATAAACATAGCCATACAAAGCACACCATTTTTTATTCGACAGCAAAAAATCGATAGTTGATACTACATACATTGCTGCAATCACTAGTTCCCTCTGTCAATAAACGGTTAGCCTAGTGGAAAGAGTGTAATATATAGATCTGTCACTCAAATCTGTGTAACTTTCTGAAGTTTAACACGTTCACGCCGGGGCAAATATCTACGTTTTTTCGCGTGAGGCGGGACTCTCTTATCTCCTTACGCTTCGTGGGGCGGGGCAACATTATTGCTAGTTCGAACGCGCTTAAATGCCGCGAAAAAAAGTAACGACATATTGTCGTCGACCCACTAGTGGGTCACGCCGCCCCACGGAACAGTCAAGCGTGACCCACCGGTGGGTCAAGCCGCCCCACAGAACAGTCAAATGTGACCCACCGGTGGGTCACGCCGGCGTGAACGTGTTAATGTGTCATATTTACGGTACTGTAATAGAATGATGACTTACCAACGGTGATCATCTGCAATAGTCCTCTTGGTGTGAGCTGACCGAGCGCGCAGCGGGTGCCGGCTGCGCGCGCTGGTAGCGAGGGGAAGTTGTGGAACGGACCCGCCACAGACACCCACCACGCTCGCCCCGTGGAACTCCCGTTAGCAACGAACTCTTCATAGCTAAATACTTTTGGTTTATTTGTCTATACAAGGTGTAACGTTAAATGCGCAAAACCTCAGACACGCCAACTGATTTTTAATTAAATTGACATATTTCAGAGAGAAAATAAGTCATTAAAAAAATTGTAAAGGTTTTAAGTGCTGTTTTAGTTTTACTGGCCATTCTGATCGTTTCTTGCGTCTGCGACGACGCTTTACCGAGGGAGGAGTCGTCACCGGGCCGCTGCGCCGCGCTGACATTGGCTTGCTTGACCTATTAATAAATAGACACGGCAACGTTTTTAATGAAGATTTTTTGAAAAATGTGATCTATATTAAAAAGTGGTTCAATTAATTCTGCTCGTTGTTCTGATCAAACTATTTTCAGGTTTTGCGCATTTAACGTTACACGTTGTATATTATCATACAGCGAAAGTAAATTTAAACAGGGTAAGGTCTGAATAGTTAACGATAATTTTCGCTAATATTGCAAACCGAAATGAAAAATAACCGGCCAAGTGCGTGTCGGACCACGCACAATGAAGGATTCCGTAGTTGGAATGAATTTGTTATCCCAAGAACAAACTTAACATTGTATTTGAAAATCATGTTCTCCCATACATTGCAACTGCAAATGTAAGTTGGTCGTCTGTTACTCGTAAACTTGTAAAGCCTACTTAGCTGTTAGCTGTTATAGTTTTCCTTTTAACTTCGTTATATACCTATACTGCTACCGTGATTTTTTACACATATCCAAAAACATCCATTTAGCTGGCAGGGGGGGACACTACTGCTACCGTGAATTTTTTCACATATACAAACAACCATTTAGCTGGCGGGGGGGAAGGGGGGGGACACTTGACTCTAACAAAAATTACCACTTTAAAGCTGAATACTTCACAAAGGGATCCCTGAATCAAAAAATTGTTTTAAAAACCCGCAATATTTGAAAGACCTATCCAATGATACCCCAAACTATGGGGTAGACATTACGTGTAGAGGAGGTAAACATTTTTTTTCGTAATTTTATTTTACCACTTTGTCGGCGTAATTAATATGTATATCCAAGCCAAATTATAGCTTTCTAGTAATAAGAGTCTGAGCTTAGCTGCGGACGGACGGATGGGTGGACGGATGGACGGAAGGATGGACGGATGGATGGATGTATGGATGGATGGATGGACGGACGGACGGACAGACGAACATGGCGAAACTATAAGGGTTCCTTATAGTTTCGCCATGTCACTACGGACTTTGACTACGGTTGTTGACTACGGAACGAAAGTGTTACTTTTCACGGAAAACTACTAAACGGATTTTGATGAAACTTTACAGTAATACAGCTTATACATCAGAATAACACATAGGATGCTTTTTATGCCGATATTCCCACGGGATCGACCCTTATGCGGGTGAAACCGCGGGGCTCTGCTAGTAAAAAATAGTATGTAAAAGGGCCTGCCTTTTCAGAAGAGGCGAGACAGGCTCGGCGTCGCATGGTAGTTTGTCTCCGTTCTTGAGATGTGTCAGTGGCCCTCTGTCACCGTGCCGCGTCACCACTAAAGCTCCTTGCAGCAACCATGTGTCACTGTCAACTACACCTGCAACAGATGGTTACATCACTACATAGTATAAAACAAAGTCGCTTCCCAGTCTGTCTGTCCCTATATATGCTTAGATCTTTAAAACTACGCAACGGATTTTGATGCGGTTTTTTTTTAATAGATAGAGTGATTCAAGAGGAAGGTTTATATGTATAATACATGCATAATATAGTAGAGAAACACTGATAATTTTAGAGGTTTCTAATGTAATGCCGTAAATAAACACATTTTTTGCGCGTACATTGTAAACGCTGGTTGAACCCGTCGAGATAGATCAAAATAATGTACTACAGTATTGTACACCTTAAAAAGGTCTACAAAAAAGTCCGCGATGGTATATGTCTACAGTGTGAGTCTTCATAAAGTGCACATATTAACCTTCAAGCGGGCGCGCGGTAATTTGTAACGCCAGCGGTCGCGCGTAACCTTAAAGACCTATAGGATATTTCAGGGATTTAAAACACTAATTATTTAATATTTTTTGTATTTATCACATTATCATCATGTTAGGGCATAAACAAATTTATAAAATCAAAATAATATTCTAATTTTCTTTGGATTTGTATGCAATTAGGAATCATAAATGTATCGAGAATCGATCGAATCGCGGTCGATTCGACGCCGCGCGACTGCTTGAAGGTTAAAAAGGGTGAAAATATAAACAATTTTACCGACGGAAAAAATGTCAAAAAAAATCTAAAAAAAAAATTGAATTTTTTATGGGCTTTTAAATTTTTTTATTCTCGTCTTGGTACCCCATGCAAACAAACTGTTACTACTTTTAAACTAAATGTGATATTAAAACAAAACAAAATTAATAATGATCTCTAATAATAGGCCGAGCTAACAAAGCCATAATTTTTTGAAAAATAAACCTCATAAATTAATTATTAATGATTTTTGAAGAAAATTTACCATTTTTCTACCAATTTTTGCAATAAATGTAAAATTTATCAAAAAAATGTCCCCTTTACCCTACTTTTTTCTTATTTTATGTTATTCTACATCGTATTAGCTATTTTTTGGTAAAAATCCCATGGTTGTAGCTAAAACACAACATTTGCTATCAGAGGCTAAAAAAGAGGCTCACCGGGTGTGTTATTAATTCGGTAGGATAAATTACTTTCTTATGAAGGCTATGTGATTCATAAAACAAAGAAGCGTAGGTTAGGTTAATCAAAATCATTTATTATTTCACATGAAACTTAAAACTAATGCATTAATTGCTCAAAATGTCCGCCACGCTGTTGTAAACACAAAAACGCGCGAAGGGAAATTTGTTGTGTGGCCCTTCTTATCATTTCGCGATCATTGCAAATACCATTCGCGCAGTTTATTATGCGATCTTGCAAATCAGCCTCGGTTTCGATAGGGGTGTTATAAACTCGTTGCTTCATTGACCCCCACAAAAAGTAATCAAGTGGCGTCATGTCAGGCGAACGTGCAGGCCACCCTACGGGCCCTGCTCGGCCGATCCACCGGTTAGGGTAATTTTCATTAAGCAACGAGTTTATAACACTCCTATCGAAACCGAGGCTGATTTGCAAGATCGCATAATAAACTGCGCGAATGGTATTCGCAATGATCGCGAAATGATAAGAAGGGCCACACAACAAATTTCCCTTCGCGCGTTTTTGTGTTTACAACAGCGTGGCGGACATTTTGAGCAATTAATGCATTAGTTTTAAGTTTCATGTGAAATAATAAATGATTTTGATTAACCTAACCTACGCTTCTTTGTTTTATGAATCACATAGCCTTCATAAGAAAGTAATTTATCCTTCCGAATTAATAACACACCCGGTGAGCCTCTTTTTTAGCCTCTGATAGCAAATGTTGTGTTTTAGCTACAACCATGGGATTTTTACCAAAAAATAGCTAATAGGATGTAGAATAACATAAAATAAGAAAAAAGTAGGGTAAAGGGGACATTTTTTTGATAAATTTTACATTTATTGCAAAAATTGGTAGAAAAATGGTAAATTTTCTTCAAAAAATCATTAATAATTAATTTATGAGGTTTATTTTTCAAAAAATTATGGCTTTGTTAGCTCGGCCTATTATTAGAGATCATTATTAATTTTGTTTTGTTTTAATATCACATTTAGTTTAAAAGTAGTAACAGTTTGTTTGCATGGGGTACCAAGACGAGAATAAAAAAAATTAAAAGCCCATAAAAAATTCAATTTTTTTTTTAGATTTTTTTTGACATTTTTTCCGTCGGTAAAATTGTTTATATTTTCACCCTTTTTAATATGTGCACTTTATGAAGACTCACACTGTATATCTTAGGGATAACCCACACTAACCATTTTTTATCCTATACTTTTTACGAGAAATAATGGCTCTAAAATTATCAGTGTTTCTCCATTGCACCCGTGCGAAGCCGGGGCGGGTCGCTAGTGATGTAATAAATCATTTTCCAATGCATTTTTGGAATGTTAAATATGTAATAAATGCTAGCCGAAGTGAGGGGGCCTTCACCCCTTCTTGGTGAGTTAAAGCTGGAAACATAAAGTGGAAGAAACTCCTCAGCAATATTGATTTATTTAGGCAACCAACAGCGATACATTTAGTATGATACAGAGTAAGTATGTGTATTACAGTATTGTACGGCTAATACTCGTAATAGGATTTCCTGTATATTAAATACTAGCGGCCCGCCCCGGCTTCGCACGGGTGCAATGGAGAAACACTGATAAATTTTAGAGCCATTATTTCTCGTAAAAAGTATAGGATCAAAAATGTTTATTGTGGGTTATCCCTAAGAGATAGACATATACCATCGCGGACTTTTTTGTAGACCTTTTTAAGGTTTACAATACTGTAGTACAGACGCCAGCACATCAAGCTACTACAATCTGTCAGATTTCTTTAATAGATTTTCAACTTTATCGCTAAGTCATAAGGTTCAAATTTGATTGGGAAAATCTGACAGTTTCGGGTAGCTTGATGTGCTGGCGTCTGTACATTATTTTGATCTATCTCGACGGGTTCAGCCAGCGTTTACAATGTAAGCGCAAAAAAATGTGTTTATTTACGACATCACATTAGAAACCTCTAAAATTATCAGTGTTTCTCTACTATATTATGCATGTATTATACATATAAACCTTCCTCTTGAATCACTCTACCTATTAAAAAAACCGCATCAAAATCCGTTGCGTAGTTTTAAAGTTCTAAGCATATATAGGGACAGACAGACAGGGAAGCGACTTTGTTTTATACTATGTAGTGATTTAAATCCAAAAGGCAATTTCAGAAAAAAAGGTATTATTAAGAAAAAAAATGTTGAATAGCTTGTCATTTGCCTTTGTTTATGGTTTTTATTATTGTTTTTTTTTTATGTAGGTTCATTACAGTGAAATCTGTGTTATAAATAAGAGAATCTAGTAAAACAAAGCCGAGGTAAAGAAAACTCATAGTTTTATTTATTTTCATTTTTGTGCAAGTATTGCAACAATAAACCAATTTTTTTTTTTATCAATCAACCAAATATCCATAACGTACCTTCAGATCCTCTCACAATACTGTCCGGGGGGTTGCAGGCTCTCAAATAGATCTTCCTAAACTTTGCGTCACTTTTTGATATGTATTCATTTCGTATTATCTTCTTCACCGCTATTGTTTCTTCTCCCAGGGACATGTATTTATACATTACTGGAACAAAAAAGTTATAAGAATGTTTATGGTTACTTCTGACCTATAAACACGGCCTCAAACCAGTAGTGGACAGCGGTAGGCTGACTTTAATGTACAGACACCAGCACATCAAGGTACCCGAAACTGTCACATTTTCCCAATCAACTTTGAACCTTATGCTTTAGTGATAAAGTTGAAAATCGATTAAAGAAATTTGACAGATTGTAGTAGCTTGATGTGCTGGAGTCTGTACTTAAAAAAAAAAAAAACACTTTATAACTCATCTGCTTAGCCTTATCCTATGTTGGGGTCGGGTTCCACTCTAACCAGATGCAGCTGAATACCCGCATTTTACATGGAGCATGTAACCCATTTTCTAATGGGTGATGATGATTGAATACAAAGAATTTAGGATTTTCTTTTTTAACTAGACTTGACTTGATTTTTTTTTTTATTAACATGTTCTGTGTCTTAGCTCTTTGGCTAGTTTAATTATTAAGTATTATTATTTCCTTTATTTGGTTATTCCGTTTATCCGCCCTAAGGTGGATTTGTGAAAACGCATGTCTGAGAATCCATCCTAAACCTATAAATTCCCGTTTATCCAACTAGGCCTAGGGTGGATTGGATATGTATTTCCGCGTATCGACCTTAGTGTGGATTTTTTAATGTGGATAAACGAAATTATTTTTATTCAATAAATACATGGATTAATTTATTATTATCTACTATCATCATTATTTATGAGTACTTATCACATTTATTATTGTGGACACCACTGCTCTTTGTTATTGTGGTTTATTGATCTATTCAAAAGGCAATGCAATACCTTGTGCATTAGGAACAAAAACTATATAGTGGCATACTCTTTGATTAGAAAGTGCACTAAGAAAATAATAGGAAATGCATTTATTCCACTGTCCATTTATTCCGCAATGTTACCACTGCTAAAATTCCTCCTCCCTGTTTGAAGAACAAGCGAGCAAGGCAAGCTATGCACTTTAACAAGCAACCTGTATTAGATATTTATAGGATCTTTAATCGCTCTTAGCTGCCGTGGTTGTTGTAATTAGAACTTTAACTTTGTTGAAATAGAGTTCGAAATTCAAAAATGGCTCCATGGTTTAAACTTGAGTCTAAAGATAATCCTTGTTACAAAACAAGGATTATCTTTAGACTCAAGTTTAAACCATGGAGCCATTTTTATAAGGCTGTTTGAATTTGAATATGAATAAACAAGTATTAGAATTTGTATCAAAACAATATAGCCGATGAATCATGGCCCGTCTGAACATAGGCTCTCTGAACTTTCACTTGTGTTCTCCCAATCACTTAGCACAAAGACTTCATTTACCACAAAGGTACTCTGTTTCTCTTATTCAAGGTATTGGAGAATGCCAGATAGAACAGACAGTTTCAACATGCAGGCATATGGTAGTCATAAGAAGTATCTACTTTTTTCCCATTTCATCCAACCTGTAATTGAGGACAATATCACTCATTGGCAAAATAAATTACAAGTAACTAAAAAAAAAAAAAAATTTATTCCTTTTGCTACAAAAATGATGTTACGCTAAGCCTAAAAATGAAGGAGGTGGAGAGGTTGTGAGTTTTTGCTTTATCACACTCTTACCGCTGCTTTTAAACTTTTAAATAATCATACCCAAAAATTGCTCTTTTTGAATTATTTTTAGCTTCTCGCATTTGAACTATATGCAAAGAATAATGTCTGATTGTGAGATGACCTAAAATTGCAATTGTAGATCAGAAAACTAGTTTGGTCCTGCCAAAAGATTCAGATTCTGAATGACAAACTCAAATATGACTTCTTATCTCAGTGATAAAAAGTCAAATAAACTTTTTTCTTATCTTTTGTAAAGATTAAAAGATCAAATTTGCTACTTTGCTTGAGATATGCCAATCGACAAGAAATAATATTAAAGCAGGCCGAAATAGAAATAGGTAATTTTAAATAATAGAATAGTATTTACCTGTTATTAGAAAGAATATCCAAACACTCATGCCAAGGTAACAATAAAAGGCTCTGTGATGAAACGAAAACTTCATAATTTCTGTTATGATCTTACTTCTATTTGCGAAAGTTGTAGACATTGTAGATCTTTTTAATAAAATATGAAAATTCCATATACAGAGTTCACATTTTTGAATTGAATGAATAAAAGGACTTATATGAACTTATAACCGACCCACAAAACAAACGAGACGAGACAAATATAAATGATCATTGTGATAAAGATAAACGTTAATAGCGTTTCTGCTTTTTGTAAACAATTTTCCCAACAACAATCGATTGATTTGATGTAAATTTTGACGCCTACTCAATGACATTAATAGAGGTGCTTGTCATCCAATCGTCGAACTAACCTAACTATATGAACCTAACTTTGATAACTAAAAAAACTGTAATTTTCTAAAATGGAATCTATCTGGGAATCCGTTCATTTATTTAACTACTGCTTCTGAAAAATGGTTTTAATATAAATTGGTCGTACTCGTCAATACCTTAAAAATAAAACTAGTCTGACAAAGACAAACTGGCAGGCTGAGTTGAGGTCAAATCAATGAGATATATTATTTTCTGTCCATAAGGGAAAAAAAAATATATTATATTTTCTGTCTATGTTACGAACTCTCTGTCCTTTGAAGCTGTTTCTGTCATAGGCAGCATGGTCTCAGACCTTAGCCTGTTCCGTCAGGAACTAATATATTAAAAAAAAAAGCTGTTTCTGTCAAAACTTAAACTGTGTCAAACTTGTCGGAACTTGTTTGTTACCCTGTTATGGTATAAGTTCTGTGTTTGTTACCGGGAAAAAGTGAAAATAAATTAATTGTTTTCTTTCCGATTTAATTCGTACAACAAATCGGTATTTGGCAATAGTTCAAGATGGCTCAAGGTACTATCATTATTTTGGATATAGGACGAAATGTTTCTACTGTAGACGAGAAAGACCAAAAAAGTTTTTTCGAATGTGCGAAAGAATGCACTGCTCGTATCATAGAACGTAAAATATTGAGCCAGGGCAAGAACTTGATTGGTATTATTCTGTTGGGATCTAAGAAAACCAAGAACAACATGGCAAGTCAGTACGAAGGAGCCTTCAGACACATAGAACTATTATCAGAATTGCAGACTCCCACTTGGGAAATGATAAGGAATCTACCAGATAAGGTAATTGTAACAATATACAAATTTCTAAAATAACATTCCTGGGAGTCCAGCTAAGTATTCGTTCTTGTGACCTAACTTTTCAAATTCTGCCAATACTCACTTTCTATAATATTCATAAAATATCCATAAGCCCCATTCCCATAGGGGCTAAAATATCGCAGTGGGATTTTGCATTCGATTTTCAACTCTTGGTGTTAAGCCGAGCATTGAGAATCCAACAGAGTGTGTCCCAGCCCATCGAGAAAACACACTGTTGGATTGTCATTTCTGGGCACTAAGCTAAAACCAGTGTGTGAAAAATAATTGCAGAGGGAAAATATCGCCTGCTCTAACCTGGGCTAATAGTTTCTAATGTTCTGTTTCAGGCATCAGAGAAAAGAGGTGACTGGTTTGATGCCCTTCTAGTAGCAGCAGACTATTACAAGAACTGCGTCAGAGGTGTCAAGTTGGCAAGTAAGAAGATTATACTGATGACAAACTTCAAGAAGCTGCCATCTTTTGATCCTGATTGTGTTGATGAGGTACAGTATAAAATACATTGCTATTTCTTTGCCTGTCACTCATTTCTTTGCTTGGTTACCTTACGTGTTACCTGTTTGTTTATTACTTATGACAATTTATGTTTCATATATCCAGCAAGACTATTCTTGTGGACTATATCACACTAATATACACCGCATGGAACAAATATTTGTATTACCTACAAGTAGTTGTTCTGAGTCTGGCTGTTTGTGTATGTGCGTTTAAATGTTTGTAAACGCACCCACAATACAGGAGATATTCCTAGTGTGGGGCAACGTTTTATATAAAAAATACTTAATAATAATATTATTAATGTGAAAGTTTGTGTGTTTGTTACTTCTTCACGCTCAAACGGCTGGACCAATTTTGATGAAATTTGGCACACATATAGTTTATAACCAGGATTAACACATGGGAAACTTTTCCCGACATTCCCACGGGATCGAAACTTATGCAGGTGAAACCACAGGGTGCTGCATAAAAATGTATCTGAAATTACACTATATATAAATCTTTCAGGTTCTAAATGGCTTCAAAGAGGGCTATGAAGTTGATGTTATTGGACCAGACATTTACTCCAAAGAGTATGATAATGAATCTACAGAATTAATCAAGCAGTTTGTGGAAGCTACTCATGGTGCAACAGGCACATTGGAAAACATCATGAAGTATGACTTACTATTCCATAGAAAGAAGATTGCCAGAGCCATTCCATGGAATATAGACCTAAGCATTGGCCCAAATATAAAAATCCCAGTTTCTTGCTACTCTAAACTAAAAGATGAACCTGCTGTTAAAAAGTGGCAGAAAGCTGTTAAAGACCCTATTACATCTAAATCCAGCACATCAGAAGCAGTGTTGAAAACAAAAGAATATGTAGATCAGGAAAGTGGTGTAACAGTTGATGCATCTGAAAAAGTACAAGGCTACCACTATGGACAAAAAATTATACCATTTTCAGAACATGATAAAACAATGCTTTATCAACCTGGGGAAAAATGTTTGTCAGTGTATGGCTTCACTTCTGCTGATAACATTAAATGGCAGAGCCTAAACGGAGATGGTTTGAATTACATATTTGGCAGGAAAGATGATAAGAAAGCACAGAAAGCTGTCAGATGCCTCGTAGAATGTCTTCATGAACTGAATCTTGTCGGCATTGTACGGAAAGTACATTTCAATAACACAGCAGCCAAAATGTTTGCATTAATGCCTGTTATTGACACAAATAATTATGTGTGTCTCTCATTGGTTGGTATATGTTACAAGGATGATATAAAACAGATGTCATTCCCAGCAACCAACTTAAAAAAGCATAAATGTTCACAAGAACAAGTAGATGCTTTTAAAGAACTCATTAATGCTATGGACTTGACCAAAGCTTATGATGACACATTTGATGATACTGAAGCATTCCCTATAGCTGAGTGTGTGAGCCCTTCTGTACAGTATGTTCTGGACTGCATTGCATTTCGTGCCCTGAATCGAGACAAACCTTTACCTAAACCTAGAGAGGATATAATGACTCTGTTCAAAGTACCACCCCTTCTGGAAGAGAATGCAAAGAAACCTTTGGAGAAATTGAAGAGCTTATTCACTTTGACAAAGGTTGAAGTGAAGAAAAGGAAAAATAAAAATATTCCATTGGATATTGATCAATTCAAAATTCCCATTGGGGACTTGCAGACAGATAATCCAAACATTCCAAATGTACCTAAAATTCACTTGCCTACCAAAGATGCTGTGGATGAAGTTAAAACTATAGGCACTATTAACCCTATTGAGGACTTCAAAGCCCTACAAAACAGGAATAAACCTCTGTCAGAGTTGGCCACAGGAATGATCAAAGCAATTGAGAGTCTGATCCACAATAACATTGATGGAAACTATTCTAAAGCTATAAATGCTATGAGGCATTTGAGAAATGAATTTGTGAAGACTGATCCCACTGATTACAATGATTGGGTAAAGAAATTGAAAGCAGAACTGGTGGATTGTGACAAAACTAAGGTAATTGATCTGTTGACAGAGAAACAAGTGAGCTACATATTGAAACAAGAAAATAGTATGAGCACCTATGAAGATGAGCACAGTCATGAAGAAAGTCAGATGTATGAGAATGATACAATACCAAATTCCACAGAATTTTCTATCAGCACTGATGTTCAGAATATGTTTGATGATTAACACTTAACTTAAGGGGTTACGCTAGGTAGCCTGTCAAGTTCCCACCCTCGAAGTTCATATAATCCTATTGAATGAATATATTAATCAATAGGATTATATGAACTTAGATGGTTGTATTCAAATCAAATCATAAAAGTCATTTATTCAAACAAGGCTGACAATCAGCACTTTTCGAATGTCAAAATTACAAAAGACAGTCCCCCCGAAACGCCCGCCCTTCACCACTTCCTAGTGCTTTCGCTGGGGAGAAGTGGCGCAACAAACCAGCAGCACAGCTGTCTGTTTGGTTAGAAAATACTTGAATTAATACAATACAAAGTATGCAAAGTAATTATCATTACAAGACAGAACACTAAATTAAATTATTTGCTGTATGTCAGCTAGCCACCAGTATTGATGATTTTAATGATTATAATTCTGTAAATCATATTTAAATCAACATTCAACATGACACACTTGCAAATTGCAAATAAACAAGTATTAACACAATTAAAAATTCTCTATGATTATGTACTTTGTTTTTTTTTTTTATTAGAAATAAATATTCTTGTAAAAATGTTTTTGTTTGTTTTAATTCCTTTCCCTAACTTTGGAAATAATAATACAAAAATTAGGCCTGAATATTTAATAGTACTTCAATAAAATCTAAAATTCAAATTTGCACACAATAAATTCATGTAAATTTTGTCTTATGGTTAAGTTCATGGGGATGAGCCCATTGAGCAATCATTGTACACCCGTCGGACTAATTTTGTTTTGCGAGTGCAACAGCTCAAGGAATTCTTGAAGAGAGAGATCTTCCTGGCAGTCTGTGTCCAGGTCGTGTTCTAGTTGTGCCTCCATGGAGTTAGCCTCTGGACTCAAAACAATATTTTCATCCAAAACGACGTGGTTGAGCCGCGACTTGAGGCTCTGGAGGATCTCTTCCAGTTCCAAACACTTATTTCTGATGGACGTGCCGAGGTCCGACTGGGGGTCTATATCATCTATTATGGCATTCTCAGAGAATGAATTTGCCGGAGTCCGCGTCCTCGGAGGTTGTATCATACTAAATAGATTCTCTGGTAAACCGTTCCCATTTCTCGCAGTATCGGGAGACCGCGACTCTGTAAACTCTGCAAGTATTTCGTCGATAATGTCCTCAGCATTTTGCCGCGGATCCACTACTTCTTCGGATAAATCAGCGCCGCTCTCGCTGCTTATCATTTTATTATTCGAGTCCAGTTTCATGATTTCGTCGCTATGTTTGCTCCAAAATATCGATTCGTTATCAAAATAAATAATAAATATGAAAGAGACGTCGAAGTCGTCCAGGAAAGTCAGATGATTGTTATTTTTTTTTTTTGTAATGATTTATTAAGCTGTAAAGCTGGGCTTGAATTCTGTGCCTTTTGGCCACTGAAAAATTCTTTTTTAGTGTTGCTAGTCTTTAGAGTCAAATAACTACTACCAACATACAGTGCCCTATTCTTCAAATTAAATACAAATTATCACTAAATTACATATTGTCACAAAATCGACGTTGTGGGAAAAATAGATCCAGATAAGCTTCCTTTCTCAACTTCTTTACTATCTCTTCGGACTTCATTATCTTCATGGCAGCCTTGCAACTGTTGTGTGAGTGCATGAAGAAGCAATCCCTTACCGACTGTAAATAAAACAAATATTTTATTAGTTTATCGTCACAATTATTTGAAAAATCTATCCAATCAGAAAAATATTTCTATAAGGACTATCATAAATCATAATACCTTGAAATCAGCAAGTTTAGCGCCCTGGAATTTAGCCAGGCAATGTTTGAATAATCGATCATAGTGTTTTCTGCATAGAAATATTCTATTTTCGAATTGCCAGTAATCACCTTGTTGTGAGCACGAACAGCCGCAGTATCCACATTCATCCAAATTATATGGTACACATTTTATCTAAAACCAATCAGCACTTTTGTTGAAATAGCAAATAATGTAACAGGCGGTCACAGCAGATAACTTTATGTATTGTTTAAAGTTGGATGATCATAGTACAAATCGTGCAATTTCTGATTGCACGTGGCCTTAAGTTGTTGGATGTACTAAAGAAGTATCTATCTGTATTAGGTGTCAGGCGTGCATATAACAGCAATTTTCCTAGCGCAAGTGTTACGACTGATGTGCTTGACTGTACGCACGGTGAAATATCAAGCTATACATTTTCCAGTATAGCCTGACTTCTCACTGAACGACGACATGATGACAATGTGATGAAAACCTATACAATGGGAGGTCAAATAAAACTGGAAATAGCTTGATGTGTCACCGTGTGTACAAGCACCGCGCGTGTGAGGGAATTGCAAGATTCGTAATAAAAATAGCGCAAAAGTTAACGTAAATTATTTACCTCTACGGGACATCTAAGTATCTTTTTCGCAGAGAAGGAATATGCGAATTTCATCTGCCGTTTTATATATGTAGGACAGTAGTCGCAGGGTCTAAAACACCAAAGAGACAGGCTTTCATTTGGAAATTACCTATAAGTAGTTAAATTTAATGTCCTAATGTTCTATTTTGCTGCTGTTGTTTGATTTGACAAGTTAATTCAATTTAAATCCATGAAACTGACTGCGTTGTGCTGTATGCATAATATTAGTTAATTTATTTATCTTAATTTATTTAAATTCTTACGCTGGATAGCTCAAAGTAGAAAAAATGCCCTTTCTCTTAGATGTGGCATTGAAAGGTGCGCAATTTTGCTTGATCGGAGTTTTTGGTCGGAGCTCCTTAAGCGGGGGCTGATACTCGTGTTTCATTATCCAGCGTGGAGATTTGGCACCTAGACCATATTTGCTATAAATCTGAAAAAAAAAACTATTTTATATACCTAACATAATGTCTGACATCTGTTACAACATGACTGATCTGTATGGTAATTTAGTCCAAAATAACCCACTAATCACTATAGAATTTCTTCTAGAAAATGGCTAAGTTTAGACCGTATTTCATTGACGCATCCGTAAAGGGTTACGGTTACGGTTTAAAATATCAGGAAACATTATAGGATATTATTATGTTTTAGCGGTTTCTGGGACTGACGTGATCAAACTTTCGCTGTATAAGGACGGTGAAGAGCGTGCAAGCAAATATAGCGTTTCAAAAATACTTATCTTTAGACACTAATATCGCTTGCAAACTCCAACAATAGTTACTGCAAAATTTGCAAAGCAATACAACTTTGATATGAAGTTTCGGCTCAAATGTTAAATTTTAAGATTTGGAATCTGATTATTACAAAAATGTGGCTCTTAGTTTAGTTACCGATTTAAAGTGAAGTAGGAAGAATTATTGTCTTGAAAACAACTACGACTGGCTATCCCTCCTATCCAGGACCACCACGACATCGAGCATTTAGTTCGATGTGGACCTCGTGATGTTTTGTAGGAATAGATGAGGATTTTTCCTGCAATAGGTCATTACTCTACATTACTTACTCATATACATACCCGGTTTTGAACATTCGAAAACGCATTTCGTTTTTGTTCATACGTGCCGGGGCCTATATTCTCTCTTAATTCTTTTGCCATTCGCCTCATAAAGGGACTCAAACCAGGACCTTTGATTGGCATCACGTCCCGATCTTGTGCAGATAGAAAGCATATGCGTGGTTTAGGCTTTTTAGTTACTACATATTCGAAATCTGAAAGAAAAATAAAACTATTATATTTTCATAAGTAGAACCCTACCTCCAACCTCCACGAAAATTTGAATTTTCGTGGAGGTGGTAGCACATTACATAGTGGTAGCACATTCGAGCCCAAGAAAGTTTAATAACTTTAAATTCTTAAAATAGTTAACATTACACTTTACCCGCCACTTTGTGTGGAAGGTAAACCCCTGAAAAACATGCTTTTCATTTAATAAGAAGAAATAAAAAGTTTTTGTTTCCTCTGTAGTAAACAGAGGAAACAAAAACTTTTTATTTCTAGCACTAAGCACCAAACACGAACAATTCTTTAACTACTAGTAGCTTTTAAGTGCAGCAACCTTTTATCTTACAGAATTTGTATCTGTAACTTCACTCTACCTAGAAGGTAAATAATCAAAACTTTACCGCCGTGGAAGGCCTCTGCCATATTATTGGGGGCCAAATATCGACGCGCGTACGGTCGCTGCATGTTTATTTGCCGCCTATACTTGTGTACACTGCCTGCTGACTAGACTAACATTCGCCGTTCGCGAAGCTTTCGTGATTGTTGGGATAATAAAAAATATGACAAATCCAACCATATTACGGTTTATTGAGGCGCACGCTCGGTGCCTTTGCGAGTGTGTTCACGTCGAATAGTAATTTGGGACATTCCTCTTTTGTCGAAATTATTTCCCTAGTATTCTTTTATGAGGACGACGATGAGGGTTTACGTCAATTTTATAGAATGGTTGCGGTATAATATTCAATAACATATCCATGGACCTCTTCATTATTGTATGAACTGAGCTTGGAGTTTGCACTTTCTGATTTAAATTCAATTTTATATTTACTTAAATTCTAGTTTTTGATCATTTTGCATGTCGTAAGGTAAAAATGTATAGGGACTATTTATAAAAGCTACTACACTCTGCCATATTTCTTTAATAGATTTTCAACTTTATCGCTAAAACATAAGGTTCAAAGTTGATTGGGAAAATTTGACAGTTTCGGGTAGCTTGATGTGCTGGCGTCTGTACTTATCGCCTTGTGCATCCTGTCCATCCTGACTTGAGCAACAGAAGTCCAAACTCATGATTTGCAAACGGGCAATGGAGCGCAGCATAATAGGTGTCAAGCTTACAGATCGACTTAGAAACACCACTCTGCGCTCCATAACTCAAGTTGAGCGGATGTTGGAGAAAAAGCAGCCTGGCTGATGTGGGAATGGGCTGGACACGTAACACGAATGCACCCGGAGAGATGGGCATAGATCATCACTCACTAAACGCCTGAGAGAGGACATCGCCGTTGAGCTAGACCACCACGAAGGTGGTGTGACGATCAGACGGCCAATTTTCGTAATTAAAAACGTTTAAAATCTAGTCGCAGTCTCATCTCGGGGACAAACAAATGTCAAAAACTGGTCAAAAATGTAGGGAAATTAAAGGTATTTTTGAGAAATTGAGACTGAGATCAGACTTTGAAAGTTCTTAAAATTACGAGAATTGCCCCTCTGATAACGTTTGCGCGGCCATTATGGCCAGAGATCGCAAAATTTATGCATTATTCTCGATATAATTGTACATACATTATTTGAGGCTTGGAAATAAAAAGGGGACCTTTGCTCAGCTGTGGGGCCAAGTATAGGATAACCTAAAAAAAAAACTGTATACTTACATTCTTAGCAAATAAATGATTTCTGCTTTCTATTTTTCACTAGTCTAAGTCAGTATTTTACGAATACGAAAATTTTATTTTTTTTGTCTGGCTAAATACAATTTTTTAGTAGGTATTAGCATTTTTTCTAAGAAAACTCCCACAAAATCCCTTTCGGTTTATAAAGAAAGTATTTAATTATCAGAAAATCTGGTCACCCAAAAAAATCAGGAATCGGAACAGTGGAATCATTTGTTTACGACATGAAACTGAAAGACATGAAAAAATGGCAAAGGTCGTAATGTCGATGCAAAACATAGTTGAACGTTTATTTATTACTTTATTATACGATATCCTTCGTATCTATGACCTCTTTGACCTAGTTTTGACTGGAATTATTTTCGACAAGTTTTTAAATTAGGTGTTACGTGATGATATGTAGCAAATCAAATGTACCAAAAAAACTTTAAATCGTACCTAATGTGATATCCCAAGTCATGCTGCCGTTAATCCAAAACCGATTACACGAAAAGTGTCCCAAGTCCCAGAAAAGAAAAAGCTGAAAATGAAAACAAAATAATACGTCATTAAATTCAACCTGTGGGAAAGCGCAAGTGTGGACAATTATTTGAGGGAAATTGAGTTATGAACGACGAACCAAACTATTAGGTTTGACGGCTGATGGAACAGGCTTCGTGCAATCACAGTCACGCGATTTCATGAACAACAGTAGAACTCGCATTACGCTTACTTATCATTTTCGTATAAGCAGAATACCAAGGTGGAGGCATGATCCCAGGTTAATAGTTTTTTTTCGGTATTGGATGAAGGTAGGTTATTAGGTATAATAAATAAATACTATGAACCATGTAGAAGCCTCTCCTTCTGCTTTCAATGTGCCTTTGCCTAGGAATTACTTAGTTTTGAAGATTTTTCACGATACCAATACCGATTTATTTAGTCTAGGCCTGTCTAAGCTAAGTCTAGGCATATTATAAAAATAATTTATACCTGTTCCTGTTAAACCAAGAGCTAAAAAAAATAGATAAAGATTTTAAATCCTCACTATTGCACTATACAATACAATGTCAAATTTATTTTTCTGATATAAATCCATTATAAATCTGCCATTTTGTCATTCAATGTCAAAATAGGTGATAAATTACCTTGCGTAATGAAACCTTTTTATGCTGGAAGTAACGAAATCATTAGGAAAAGTGCCAAAATCAGTCTGAGTTTGTTCACCGACAGCGCCACCTGCTACCACCATTACCAGGCCAAATGGTTGTGGGACTGTAATATTTTTAGACAGTCTATGAACTCATGTGGACTCATAATTATTATATCAATACTCTATCACCATATTTTGATTGATCAAGGGTCACGATTGTCAGGACTTATCCATTGTTCTAGTGGTATTGAGTGTTTAATAGGACGCAAGGAGTGGCGGCAACAGCTAACTGATGCTATTTTTAAATTCGTTGACTAATCTATACAAGGTGCAGTTTTGCATCCTCGTCAAATTTCAGGAGGCTATTAGAAAAGACATAAATAGTCAAATTAAATTACGATACCTGTTCAATAATGAATACATACTTGTTTTTTAGTTATTTAAGTTTGACAGTATTTCAGAATAAACCACTTTCAAAGAACAGAATCGCCCCATTCGCCCCGTTTGCTTATTAGTGTCGCTGTGTGCGTGCATGTCGATGACCGGCAGTGCTACCCCTTGTCTTTGTAAAATTTTACCATTGTTTTAAAATTGCGTTTGGGCATTCCCCCGGGCCTTTTTATGGTCGCCAGCTGATGAGGACTAGCACTGTCTGTTAAGATTAGAAATTGTATGATTTACTGGTTTTACTTTTATTGTTTTCTTCCTGTCCGGTTTTAGAGAATTTATGTATTCGTTAGTGGCCGGTTTCAAAATAAATAGGTAATAATAAAAACCTGTAAGAGGAGCTACGTAGTTATCCCCTGATTAATAAAATGTTAGTTTTGCATTAAGTATACAATTTATTTGATTTTGGATAAACGAACAGTAAACAATGAAATTGTAAATCTTAGATCTTACTAATAAAAACGGCGCCCTCTCGGCGCGCGGTGTTTTGATACATAATAAAAGTAAGTAATAAAAACCAGAGGGCCTGCAGTTAGTCAATTGAAAGTCATTAATTATCTGTGCATGAAATTGGTTGATTTGAAATTTTCCTTCCTATTTAACGAGTCTTAGGAAAACCAAAAATACTTCACTTCGTGTACATATCTACTAAATCTAAAATGGTTTTTACTTTAAAAAATGGAAAGCTTCGCTAGTTAAGCATAGGTTATGGTTTAAGAGCTAATTTTGTTTAGGAGAACTGGTATGAGCAGGAATTTTAGGTATTTTTGGCGTAGTTAAAAATTTGAAATCAACTTATTTTCATCAATTGATTTAACTAACTACGTATTTACAAATTATTGTCTATGTACAAATAAATAAATTACCTAAGCTAGCCGGAAGTATTGTTCGAAATGTCCACCTTCACGTTCTAGACACAGTCTAGCGCGACGTTGCTGGTTTTCCTTCAGCTTTCGCAACACAAACACATTCGTTTTTACAGTGTCGAAAGTACTAACCACTTTTTCCCTTCATTCTCTAACACTTGTTATTTCGTCTGTGTACACTAGTTTTTTAATGTCTCACCACAAATACGGGCGTTAAGTCCGGAGAACGGGGAGGCCAGGCCACAGGTCCAGGAATGTGTGTTGATCTTCCCTCTTCAATAGACGACATGCTTTGTAGTGGTGCACTCCAAACTGCTGACCAGCATCTCGCGTGCTCGCCCGTGGTTCTCGCTGCAAGGCGACAGGCAGACCAACGCTGCCGCGAACTTGAGCGTGCCCAAGGGACGTCTAAGTGGCGATAATCCCGCAATCTCTGAGTAGCAGCGAGCATGACGTTTTGGGACGGTGGTGGCCGATTGGGAAACATTTCTGCGTACATCTGCACAGCTCGACGAAGGCTGTCTCCACTTATTGCGTATAAGAAAGACGTGCTCACGACGGCGACATCAATCACACTAGTTGGTGTCTGGACGTGGCCGGGTGGGGTTAGGGAGGTAGTAGGGTTGTGGTGCGTGCGCGCAGGGGTAGGTAAAATTATGGTATTGTTTCTACGGCCGTGTTTTTATGTGTGTGTGTGTGAAAGGGCAGTTACAGTGCGGTATCACACGGGCCGCGTTTTAACATGCGTGTCCCACACATGCCGATTTCCGAAAATTAGAAAAATATAAAAAAAAATACCTACTCATTTTATTATTGATTCGTGTCGAGAATCATTAGCATAGTTACCTCCTTGAATTTGACTAGGATGCAAAGCAACACATTGTATAAATGTGCTTCAATTTATGGAAATACTAGATTCTGCCCGTGGTTTCGCCCGCGTGGATGGAGCCTATCCCATGCAAAAGTCCTACCGGGCAAACAGTAGCCTTGGTCCTTCTCCAGGATACCATTTATCACCTTGTTCAATTCCTTCAAAATCCGTTCAGAGGTTTGGCGTGAAAATGTAACATACAGACGGAGCTACTTTCAAATTTATAATATTAGTAAGTAAGTATAGTAAGTATGGAGTAGGTGTGGATTATTGAGTGAATGTGATTTTACGTGGTGCTTTGCTTGGTCTGTAAAAACAGGACTGTAAACAAAATCCTACCATCTTATGTTTTTACTTATATTGGCAACATTCATTATATTTTTTTTCTTTCCATAAACATTTTTATACAGATTTCATTTCACAGATAGACATAGACATTATTCAAAATTAAAAAAAACAGATTATATGCTGTCAATTTCTGTCGAAATGCCCAAGGCCCAAGATTTGTTTGTTGAGTTAATAATACACGTGAAAAATCGCATTTGAAGTGAGTTATTCTGTTGGTGCAATTTATTTTTAGTTGGTGTTGAAGGCTGAAGGTAAATAAATGATTTAATTCTTGTGGACGACAAAGTATCAAATTACTTGTGTGAAGTAATTTTTACTCTCGATATTATGTCATAGCTGTTAATAGATAGTTTTATGTAAAATCGGCATCGGTACAAGGTAATTTGTACAACAACCTATTTTCTATTATGATTGTAGCCCTTTAGAGCTTCTAATTTCTATACTGTGTGACTGTTTTCTAACTTTCTTTAAACTTACAACCAAAAGATTGAAAGGGTGATAGCTTTTCCAGTAGGTGTAAAATTGCGTTGATCTTTGCAATAAAATTGCAGCGGTTTCTCATCAAACTTTATTACTTGTCTCATTGACTGACCTTATATTTTGAACTGTTCATGTTTATAATATAAATAACCATGAACTTAAAAATCTATACAATTGTGTATACACAATTGTCTAAACACAATTTTATAGATTTTTATTCCATTCAAAAGTTTTGAGATGTAACATTAATGTGGCAATCCCACCAGTCTTTTGTGCGTGCTACCAGTCAACAGCAATGCAGAGTAATATCTTGATTCCATCTTTTTCTTTTAGGATATTTTATTTATTCAATATAAAATCGCAGAAGAGTTTACATAGAGTTCATCTATGTAAAATATAAATAATAAATAATGTATGTTAGTAAAATTTTATTGTTAGTAAATAAATAGCCCCTAGAATCTGACTTACAAGGAAGGTATCCCGACGTGTCACCTCCGATTTTTTTGTGGCTGATATATGTTATTCTCCATCAAATTTTAAGAGACACATATTTTTTTGTTTTGCCAACGTGCCTTTTTTGGGGGTGAAATAGCCCCCTAAACATTACCACCTTTCAGGGCAGTGCAAAGACCAAATGGATACTGCTAGTTAATATTTTTCCAAAAGACCAAATGGATATATTAATATCCATTTGGTCTTTTGTAAAAATATTAACCGGAAGTATGTAAAACCCTCAAACTGCCCCGAAAGGTGGTAATGTTTAGGGGGCTATTTCACCCCCAAAAAAGGCGCGTTGGCAAAAAAAAAAATACGTGTCTTAAAATTTGATGGAGAATAACATATATCAGCCACAAAAAAAATCGGAGGTGACACGTCGGGATACCTTCCTTGTAAGTATAAATGAATTCAATTCGGCACGGTTGGTGCAGTGGTTAAGCTATTGACTGCTGCGCGCGTGTCGCGGGTTTGATTCCCGCACAGAACAAATATTTGTATGACCTCCAAGTAGTTGTTCCAGGTCTGGCTGTTTGTGTATGTGATTTTAAAAGTTTTTTTCTGTTTGATATGATAATCACTACATAGTATAAAACAAAGTCGCTTCCCTGTCTGTCTGTCCCTATATATGCTTAGATCTTTAAAACTTCGCAACGGATTTTGATGCGGTTTTTTTTAATAGATATAGTGATTCAAGAGGAAGGTTTATATGTATAATACATGCATAATATAGTAGACAAACACTGATAATTTTAGAGGTTTCTAATGTGATGTCGTAAATAAACACATTTTTTTGAGCTTACATTGTAAACGCTGGCTGAACCCGTCGAGACAGATCAAAATAATGTACTACAGTATTGTACACCTTAAAAAGGTCTACAAAAAAGTCCGCGATGGTATAGGGATAACCCACAATAACCATTTTTATCCTATACTTTTTACGAAAAAAATTATCAGTTTTTCTCCATTGCACCCGTGCGAAGCCGGGGCGGGTCGCTAGTTTAATATATTTGATTATATGTTATACTGTATTATATACGATTATATATTATATTGTGTTATATATGATTATATATATGTTTTTTTTTGTTTTATAAAAAAGTTGCCCACACTAGGAATTTCTCCTGTATTGTGGGTGCGTTTACAAACATTTAAACTCACATACACTAACAGCTAGACTTGTAGGTCATACAAATACATATTTGTTCCGTGCGGGAATCGAACAGCAGTCAATCACTTACTACATGTGGAAACTTGTAATTGGCCTTATTTTTGTATAATTTTATCTGTATCTGTTTAGCTGTACGTTTTCCTAAAAATAAATAAAAAAATATGTGTGTTCTTTTTTTGTTCTAGCACAATGCAGTCAAAGTTACTGGTACCTATAGCCCTGGGCCTTTCTTTGGTCACAGTCAGTGCATTTGTAGTGTACTACTTATTCAAAAAGGATGAGGAGGAAGAGGATAACAAACGAGTGAAGTCTTCACGAGTGAATGTCATTGAAGTGTCGGTCCCGAAAAGCATTGTGCCTGCTCTGATTGGTGAGTCATATTGTATTGTTTATTGTTTCTATTTGAATGTTATGCGGTTGTTTTCTTAGCCAGATATATATCAAATATTTATAGTAAATTTTTAAATGTAGGTAACACAAAATGTTTTAAAAAAGATGCATTAATGAAAAAGCATGGTCTATGCTATTAAGAAAGACTCATAGACTGATGCTAACTTTTACTATATTTTTATCTGTTACGAGCTTCAAAGCAAAAAAAATCCCTTATACGTAGAACCCATTGAAATTCTTTTTTAATAGTTGCATTTACAGTATGAAACAAGTTACAAAAACGTTTTTGTAAGTATCTGAATTATTTGCTGTTTTTTAATGGTTTCTGGCAATGATTGTGGAAGCGTATATAGCCAGCAATGGACACCTTTTGACTGAAATTGTGATGATGATACTGAAAAGTATAATTCTAGAATTATCTCAGTTATTAGGTCATTTATCATTTGAAGAGTGAGTTCACCATTCTTATCTACTTACCTAATTAGTCATCTGTGTTTTAGTAAAACTATGAAATCATCTCATAAAATATCTTGATAGGCCACAAACATAATAATTCCTTATCAGAACAGAAACTTCGTTATCAAAGCTTGCAGAAGGCAGCCTATTTATTCAAATGTATTTATGTAATAAGTTGATCCAACTTCCGGAATAGGCTAGGCGGTAGGCCGCGCCTTATCTTCGCATGTTGTAGCCTTGCAGGGCTATTAAATCGACGAAAATCCTGCATCGCGCAAGCAAAGTTGAACGAGCAACTGACATAATTGTATACAACGTCTCGACTTCAATCGTTGGGCAGTTGCCCACCAGACACGACACCGGTTTGACCCGTATGAGGATCCTCCCTTTTATAAGGAGGATGATTGATATCATTGATTCCCAAAGCGGTCCAGATGGACCCCAGGGGTCCACGGGAGACGACGGGGGTCTACTTTAGAGAATCTTCACATTTTTTGTCAAGTTTTGGGAATATGGTAGAAATGTAGCTCAAAAAGTGATAGTTCAGTCACATTCATTGCGTTAGTTACGTTGTTGAGTAGACGAATTCATTTAACCTATGAAGCAATGGATTACAAATATCCTACAAAACTTTCGGTTTTTGATTGAAACTGTGTTACGCAATAAGGGTGCTGGTGTTTAGCCCACAAAAAGATAAAAAAGGTAAATCTATTAATCAAAGAAGAAAATAAACAGAATATAATTATTCTTACCAACAATAATACTGGTGAACTGGCATGCACTCAGTTTAAAATAGATCCATGAATGAAACGTATCTTGAATATTGTATTAGCGTATCTGCTTCGGCCTTAATGTTGAGCCAAGTCATTCAGAAACTTATCGAACTGGAGAGCCGGTTATCCGTGGCTAATACTATAAACATAATAGTGATACATCTGTCTGTTGCATACGTTTTCATTGAACATTTTCTGTCTAGGCTATAGGTTGCGACCTGCAGTGAAACAATGTAGATCCAAGTCATTCAGAAAGCTCCTTATCGAACTGGAGGTCCGCTTATCCATGGCTAATACTATAAACATAATAGTGAAACATCTGTCTGTGTGATCAATTTGAATGATGTAACCAAAATTTTGTAACAATTTTTATGATTTAAAAGTGTCCGTGGAGTTTCTGGCCCGTTCTTCTCCACAGGAACCTACTACGCTTTGGAATGGGCAACTAGCTTCATCTTTCTGACTGACCGACCCCTTGACAATTCAAAAGTGCCTGTAATTGGTTTATTTGAAATAAATGCTTTGAGTTTGAGTTCTGTCTGTTGCATACGTTTTCTTTGAGCATTGTCTGTCTAGGCTAGAGGTTGCGACCAGCAGAAAAACAATGTATATGTATCTATTTGTATTTTAAGTAGCCACCCTTTCACTTTGCTTGTCATGTGCCTCATCCAAAATCTACAACACAATATCTCTTTTGGAGATGTGTTGTAGAATTTGTAAGAACCATAAACTGCTATTCTTTTATCAGTACCTACAATCAAATTTGGTATTCAGAGCTCATTGATTAAGATATAAATATCGGAAGTACACGATAATTATATTAAGAATAATTTTATAACCGCTATAAATATGCGCTAAGCGACCTATAAATATCTGAACGTAAACGACCGTTGCGCGTATCACTGAAGCGTGCATCCACAGAACTATATACAATAGAACGCTCACAGAACATATATACCCTAAGAGGGAAGAATAACTGCTCCGTACAAATTTTAGGAGGAAATTTTTCCTTACCGACTGGCGCCATCTATATTCCGCCCACGAAAACTAAGGAGTAGAAGCTAGGGCGGGAATTTTGAACTACAGTGCATTTTATAGATACTTTGTATTGCATTTTATGCACAAGTACAGCGCGTTTCTCGACAGTTTCCTACAAGATGGCCAATTTTTGCTCAGCAATAATTGACATCAACAATCACTATCGAGAAACACACTGTACTTGTACATAAAATGCTAAAATTTATATATACAGAGCAGTCTAGTAAAACAAAGATTAGTACTTGACTTTTTTATTTAGCATGTGATTATAATTTACATAACAGATTAATTATTATATTATGACTGATTTTACATGAACTACGAACTCATCACGAAATTAAACACAAAATCAAACAAGAGTCACTGTCTCAACACCGAGTCTATATCTCACAAATACGCACTTAATTTCACCAAAACACAGGAACGCAGGAGCAAGCTCGACTCAACGCTATCAATGTTTGTAGAATTAAATGGAACTAGTTTATTTATTACAAATAAATAAGTAAAAGATAAAATAGTGCGCAAGCGGTGGCAGACATTTTTCTTGTGACGTCAATATGACGTGCGGACGTTAGTGTTGCCACACATTACCCTCCATATCATTTTTTTATTATGTCTTAATCAATTACATATGTTATATTTCTCAATAAAATATATTTGTGTAACATCAGAATAATAGCTAACGGTTTTTTCAAGGGTAATTTATTTTAAAAATCAAATAATAAGCTCATCATTATGGAAAATACGAAATTGTATTTTTAGTGGCAACATTATTATATTCATCTCTTTTACTCTCATGGCGTTGTCTTTTTCTTGTTTTCAAGCCCACCTACATACAGTTCGTAGAACAAAGTTGACAGACCCTGAGAACGCTAGTCTTCGTCCATTCGTACGGGAACCGAGCGTGTAACATTTTTCGTAGGTACTTTGACGTCACGGCTAGAGATGGGTCGAGGGCAAAAACAAATATGGGCAGAATGGGCATAAACATGGCATATTGGGCGTAAACGAGTTTACGCCCAAATAAATGCCCGATCACTGGGCGCAAAAACTAATAACAATGTTTTGTAAAAAATAAAGCAGGAACTTAACTTAAAATGAAACTTGATGTCAGTATTTTGTAAGTAAATTAAAATTTTAATCAAATAATCAGTCTTGTTAAAAAAATCACAGTAGGTAATTATAGAAAATATAATTTTAACTCTCTTTAAATGAAAAATGAAGTGGTCTTGTAATTGGCTTTGATCCTACAATAGTCTTTGTACGTAATATACTACTCTGCCATAAAAATACCGAGAAAAGCGACGTGAGGTCGAGTGTTATCTTGTAGTAAAACTACATTGACTCGTGTTCGTCGGTTTTTCTTGATATCAGCAGATAGTTTGGTGAGCTGGGTTGAATATTTGTCAGCGTTTATAGTTTCATTGTGTAATCAATGTATGTTATAAAAGAAAGTGTGCAATGTGCATGCCGCTAAAACTTATAAATGAGTCCCGGTACGATCAAGGGAGTTATATGGTGTGGTAAGCCTCTATCTCCTGTCCATGAAGAATGTAAAGAATGTTCCCGTTTTTACCAGCAGGGCATACTTTTGAAGATATAAGGGCTGGAGTTTTTGCCCTCTGGAAATTTCTAGAACAGTCCAGAACAATCGAGAGTATTCGAGAGCATTCCACAACTTTCAAGAACATTCTGGAATGTTGTGGAATGTTTGGGAACATTCGAGAGTATTCAGGAACATCCTAGATCATTGAGTAGGAAATTCTAAAAATTTATACATACATACATACCCCGGAAAAATGAAAAATGTTGTTTATAAACAAGTATTGTAGTTAGAATGTATTTTCAATAAAAAAAATGTTAAGTTGTAGTTGTGTGTGTTTGTTGTAGTTGTTGTTGTAAGTTGTTGTTGTAAAGTTTATTCCAACTACCACACAATCTCATATCAACTCCCTGAGCGAAACCGGCTACCCCAGGTAGTAGTTCATAAAACAGCATGCCTTGCGCGTCCCAGAAACAGCAAAGCAGAACTTTTAAGTGGTTCTTTTGACTCAGCTTCGGTTGAGTTGGTGGTGTTTCTTCTCGAGGCAGTCAAAAAGCACGACGTGTATCGTTCTCGTGATGAATCCATGATTCATCTCCAGTAACCCGATCAGACAAAATTTTTTATTTACGTCGGGGTTGCAGCAAAAGTGAGTAAGGATGTGCGGTACCCACCGAGCCAAAACTTTTCGATACTCAAACTCATGCAAATTGTATTCCACGGCGTGGTGACTGCAGTTAAGTGCTTCCGCTAATTCACAACTGGTAGCATCCGGATTCGACTGCTCTTCGCGGCTCGCGGCGTAAATCGTCATCATTCACAGCGGTTGGTCGTCCTGAACGTGGCTGACTTTCAAGGCTCCTGTATCCTCATTTAAAACGGTCAAGCCATCGGGACACCGTCGCATGGCTTGTAGAGACGCCAGCACATCAAGCTACTACAATCTGTCAGATTTCTTTAATAGATTTTCAACTTTATCGCTGAAGCATAAGGTTCAAAGTTGATTGGGAAAATCTGACAGTTTCGGGTAGCTTGATGTGCTGGCGTCTGTACTTCCAGCGCCCAATGCAGTATTGATATTGTCCCCCTCCCACAGCGACTTTTTCTAGCGACGCTGTTCCGCGTTTCGTAAACGCGTGGCAGCATCGCTACTACCGCACGTTAGTCGCATTTGCAACGCGCTACAGAAGCGATGACAACTCGCTACTCGCTACATCGCGACTGTATCGAAGTAAACGCACGACCGTGTCGGACGACATCGCGGAGAGAACGGAGGGAGGGTGGCGCGTGAGTGGAGATGTGGAAAACCGAGCATCAGTGCAACAAAGACAGGTCGAGTGCTGTAAAAACAGCACCAAAGACAACGTGACTAATGTTGCCTCAACGGAGTCCGTCTTGCAAGTCTGGCATTTTTGTGTCATTACTGAAACGTTACGCGTTTGCATCGCGACTGAGAATCGTGGTGTGAGCGAGTGCAAACAGCTAGCAACCTATGGTTGTAAAAATACCGTATAATACCAAAAGGCTAGGTATTAAACAGGTATTTTACCATAACTTACGGTATTATTGGTATTTTGTGTATTTTAGATTTTGATTCACTTTTTAAGATCCTGCGTTATTACGAAGAGTTGTAGTTTAATAAATAAAATATATTTGAAGTTTCGATTGTATTCTATGTATATTTTAGAATGACTAATTCTAATCTAATTTAATAATATAATAATCTAATCTAATAGTCGTGTTACACGACTATCAGCGTATTAGGTTTCTGCTTGAAGGCACCCAGAGCAGTACCGACAATCTACGATGTCATCGTCATCGTGATCGTGATCGTCATTGTCATCGTGATTGTCATCGTCATCGTGATCGTGATCGTGAGCGTGATCGTGATCGTCATCGTCATCGTGATTGTCATCGTCATCGTCATCGTGATCGTGATCGTGAGCGTGATCGTCATCGTGATCGTCATCGTGATCGTGAACGTGATCTTCATCGTGATCGTGATCGTGATCGTCATCCTGATTGTGATCGTCATCGTGATCGTCATCTTCATCGTGATCGTGATCGTGATCGTCATCGTCATCGTCATTGTGATCGTCATCGTCATCGTCATCGTCATCGTGATCGTCACCGTCATCGTGATCGTGATCGTGATTGTAAGCGTGATCGTCATCGTGATCGTGATCGTCATCGTGATCGTCATCTTCATCGTGATCGTGATCGTCATCGTCATCGTGATCGTGATTGTGAGCGTGATCGTCATCGTCATCGTGATCGTGATCGTCATCGTGATCGTGATCGTCATCGTCATCGTGAACGTCATCGTCATCATCGTCATCGTCATCGTCATCTAGTGATGAGCAAAGCAAGACCAAGACCAAGACTGGGACAGTCTTTGTATTGGTCTTCGTGTTGCTTACTCAGTCTTGGTCTTGGTCTTGCTTGTTCGGTCTTGGTGTTGGTCTTGCTAGTGTATAGATAGTCTTGGTCTTGCTCAAATACTTCGAGTCTTGATCATGGTCTTGGTCTTGGATTTTGCTCATCACTACTTCTATCTCATTCTCTCGCACGTTAAGTCCTATAGATGTGTGTTTATCTCTTTTTACCGTCGCTTTTTCGTTTCATTGATTTTCAAATCACAACGATGCTAAAGTTTTCACTTCAAAATACCATTTCATGTTTTATATCTGTGCATTTCCACCGTATTTTCAGTATTTTAATTATTACTCAGATAATTTACTTAAAAAATACAGAAACAATCGATTTATACATAAAATACCGTAGCAAATGGTATAATACCGTATTATACGGTATTGTTTTATACGTTTCAATACAAACGGTATAATACAGCACTTACATCTCTATAGCAACCGCATCGCGACTGTATCGATGCGAAAGCGCGACAGCATCGCTACAAAAAGTCGCCGTGGCGTGGGCGAGAGGCCTAAAAAGTACTCGTATAAGAACAGTGTTCGAACTTGTCGCTCGTCCATTTTTTCTTCAAACTTACTAAACCGATCGCGAGGGCGCCTTTATATTTCCCCACATCACAAGTACCTAGAACATTCTACCACACTCTAGAATACTATCGAAAACAATTGACCAGATAAAGAAAATGTATAGAGTTTTGTAGTGTCTCATTAACAGGAAAAGGAACATGTATGGGGTATTTTCGGATACCCCTAGGTATGAGGAATCGAATTTTTTTGTATTGACGTCGCTATTTGGACCAATTAATCTTTTCTGCACACTCAAATATGAATTTAATCAAATAATTTGAATGAAAAAAGTAATAAAAGTTCTGTTAAAGTTTTTGCCCAGGCAAAAGGCATTTATTGGGCGTTTACGGGCATTTATCCGGCGTTTATTCAAAGCGCCCAATTTGCCAGGGCATAAACCCATCTCTAGTCACGGCCGTAATTTAGTGATGGGATCGCAAGCCGCACGAAATCGATCGCCGGCGGCGCGGCGTCGCGCGCGCTGGTTGTCAGTTTAGCTTCTAGTATTTAACTCATCGAATGCCGTAATTAGAAACACAATAGAAAGACAATTGCTTATGTCGAACTGTGTAACTTAAGACATTCAAAAGGTTAAAGAGGGAGGCCGCGCGGCTTTTTGTAGGAAACCATTTTTTTCCTTATTTTTGATATCTTTCGGAAACCTGAAAAAAGAGCATTTAAGAAGTAACCATTAGCTGTTCGTTTATAATATTTGCATTTCACTACCTACATTACGTAGTTACGTTTTAATTTAAAAATATAATTATCATTTCCTCTGCTTTCAAAATCAATTATAACTGAGTACGAAATCGGCATCGAAAATTGCAGTGTACAACACTAATGACTACTTTTGACCTTGAATGGTTAGATCGCTTATGTTTACATTGCTGGTTTTCAATGCACGACAAGTCTGGCGCGTTAAATTAAAGCCGCAATGAAAAAATATTTGGATACACTACTGTTTGGATGAAAATAACAAAATAAATTGTTTTATAAATAACAACAGATTATTTTAAGACAGATAGTACTTACGGATGATAAGAAATACCTCGATTACCAGCTCCAACTTCATGGGTGGAATTATAACAATTAAGTATCGCACAACTAGCCATTTTGTTTTTATCACCTGACGTCACACGCGGAAAGCGGTCGGAGGCAGACTAAGTTCGCCGCGAGCAATGGTGTCGCACGGCACCATTTCTCCACGCGAGGTACCTACACTTATGCAATCTATTATAATCTATATCTGTGCGTGCATCCTTAGATGGCTAAAAATAAATGTCTCACTGACACACTTGGGCAAACTGCACACGAAGACTGCGAAATACACTTTCAATCACAATTCGAAGGATTTTGAGGAAATACACTGCTTCATTTATGTTTGAAAAATTCGGCTGCTCGACAGCATAAATGACGCAATGAATGTTGTTGAATTGTCAAAATGAAAGGCACTTACCGTTACCGGTTATCCGTCATAATCATTACCCTACTGTCCATACTCCAATATATTTGCGGTCGCTCTTTTTTTCCATAATACCCGACATTAGTGTCCACTTCCTTCCTTGCCATATCGTCTTTCACACAATCCACTATCCATCCATTTTTTTCATGATCTTCCACAATTTCTAAACACCACAAATTTCGCAAAAAATAAAAAACCGGCCTTTTTCTAAAAGCACCGCTTGGTTTATCTTCTGCTTTAATCGATCGATGATTCAATATTGCGCAATGACCGTGCCATCTCAATTTAAATCATTTCATAACCTCTAAACATAAATACTAAAGCAAATGCATTACATCACCTTTAAATGATCATCTTTTGTCATGCTTCAATGTTATCTCACGCGATTCTATGGTTTTCCTGCACCAGTACTGTAGCAAGGTATACAATCAGGCGTTAGGTACTTTGCGGAAATCCATGACAGTAAAATGTTGTGTAACGAAGTACCTATTTAGTATTAATTCCGTAATAACTAGATCCCGTGGTACTCGTTGGTCAAGTGGTCGCAATTGCTACTGATGAGCATGAGGTGTCCTGGCTCGATTCCCGGGTCGAGCAGTGCCATTCGGTTTTTCCATTTAGACTGTTTAATAGCTGCCTGGAGACTGGATTTGTGCCTGGTTGATGGCAATAGGCTGACTCCCTATTACTACTTAAGGGTGCGTTTCCACAGAAGCGGAGCTGGGCGAAGCGGAGCAGAGACGTGCAGGAATCGACTAATCACAATGGTTGAAATCCTCATCGCGTCACTCGTCTCGTCTGTGATTGGACGATTCCTACACGTCTCCGCTCCGCTCCGCCCAGCTCCTCTTCTGTGGATACGCACCCTTACACGTTGAGCGCCGCGTCAGCCAGCGGTGGCTGACACTGGACTTTCCGTTTAGGCCGCGTCAACCACCGCTGCCTGACACTGACCGTTCACATAGGCCGCGTCAACCACCGCTGCCTGACACTGACCTTTCACATAGGCCGCGACAACAACCGCTGGCTGACAGCGTATAACATGATGTAGAACTATAAAATGTACACTGTTTTATGGAATTGCAGAAAATTTATTGAAAATTTACATAATTTTGACACATTATGAAAATGAATCATAATGAAAACAAAACAGACTTGGCGCGTTGCGTGTTCGAATGAATGAATGCCTATAGGCGTCTCGTTCTAAACGTACACTCTTCTAGTGCGACAAGAGACATTGGCCCTACAATACCAACGCTTGTGCGCTAAGATGGCGCGCGTGGCCTGACGGGGACTGCCTTCAAAATCGGCGTGGCGCTCAACGTGTTAAACATACTGGCGAAATGTGGATGCGCTATAGATGCACCGCTGCCTAACCTTCGGGGAACCCTGGCGTATGTTATAACTAGATGTAGGCTTGGAAGCAGAATGTTGCCCGTCCGCATAAATATATGCACATGCAGAAGACGCGGTTATAATGATGCAACATGCTTTCCAAAACTATACTCCACCGATAAACCTATACTTCTGTTGTAATGTAGCAGTTTAGCTAGAGGCAGGGCTGTGTTTGCGCCGGCTATGACATCGGTTAATTTCTCAGGTTTCCATGATTAAAAGAGCCTTCCTACTTAGTAACTTGTTATCCAACTGCCCTTGTAAATATTTTCACGTCTAACTAAAAGGCTTCGTTGACAATGACCCGTGGAAGACGACGTAACGCGAAGGTTTCCGATAATTACTTGTGTAAACGTATGTATAACCGAACCGCTGTGTAAGGCATGCCAATACAATGACGATGCCATTCATTTTGACAGTTCAACAACATTGATTGCGTTATTTTCGTTTTTGGGCAAACGAATTTTTGAAACTTATGAAGCAATGGATTTACTGAATTACACACACAACACACAAACAGCGTGCTCAACGTGATCACAATCGGAAATATTTTAAAGGACACTCAAAAGTTTCCTTCAAAATCTTTGTGATTCAAAGTGCTGTTTTGGTACTCTTATGAGAAGCCACAGTACAGCGAAATTCACGTCCATATGTAGATTGGAGAAACTAGAAAATACACAGCTGCATTGCTGCATTCTTGTAGTAACTATAAACATTTGGATACCTAGCTGCGATAAGCAATCAGTCCGCCAAGCGGTGATAACCAAGCTATACCGATTGTATATTGAGGCCCGCTTGGCGCTTGCACCACAAATCACTTACAAATGTTGCAGACTGATGTTTCATCACATCATCTACATCTTTCTATGTCTGTCATCTTCAAACAATTGACAGAAACAGAACGATGTTTTAAGTTCACATACATAACACTGATATTGTGAAAATGGTCACCCATCCACGGACCAACCGCGGCAAGCGTAGCTTAACCTGATCAATCGACCCGTGCCGCTGTTATTACTTAGCCACAAGCCCCTCATTGTAGTAGCAATAAATAGGTACTAGAAAGAAATATACGTTTGCAGTAAATCGACCAGCAGCTGTCCCGTATGATGCATTCACGCCAAATTTAATACATCACTGCGTTCTTTACTTACTATAATATACACTCAGAGGCATAATTAACCGTCCACTCATATCCAATTCCATATCGTTTGTTTATGATAACTTAAGCTTTGACTACTAGGCGTAACTTCATAAGTGGGTATGTCTGGAATAAACAAAACAATCATACCCGCGTTTTATTTACTTTTGTGGTTTTTATTCAATAATAATGAGTTAAGTCGAAATTTTACAGTCTCGCCCCTGGTTTTGTGTGAAGGATACATTTGTTTTAAATCGTTTTGTTACCATTTTTTCGAATAAATCCGAGGTGTTGGAGTGCCGTGACCTCATTTACACCAGAAAAATGCCATTGGACGCAGCTGGAGCAGCCAGGGTATAACTTTAGAATAGTAGAGCAGGAGGGGGGGGCTGGTAGTTGGGGGGGAGGGGGAGGGGGATGACCCCCTCCCCCTGGCACCACTCCCATGAAGAGGTCACTCACCGTTTCCGAGAAAAACGATCTTTTGTAACCTAACCTCAAAACACTCCAAAATTGCTTAAAAGGCATAGTCGACGGAGCCCCGCTACGCGGGGCTCCTACTTCTGGGTGGTTTAAAAAAAAATAACCTCGAAGGAGGTGGCGGGGTCTGTGTTCGCTCGCTTCGCTCGCTCACTACGACCCCGCCACCTCCTTCTAACCTAAATCTATCCGAGTCGGGGTGCCCCCATGTCTTGAGCTCGCTTCGCTCGCTCTCGCATCTTAAGTTATCCTCGTAACAGTAATAACCTTTTGTACTCGCATATGATCAGTGGAATTACTTTCTTCTAAACAGGATATCTAAGATGATATAAAAACAAATAAAAATGACCGAAACGAATGACAGTGACACAGACACAAATGGCGTCTTTTTTTTACGTTTCGTTTTACCGATGTAGCACGATATTTTACACCACAAGGCAATATATTGGGACAGCTTTGGTTGTCAATGACCCATTTTAACGTTCCAATCTACCTTTTATCGGATTTGAGGTTAGAAACTTATTTTATAAATTTCTCGAAAAATATGCATTACCTCGTAAAAAGAGTGGTAGCGTTATAATCGGGGGCCCAAGCCCTATCAGATTTGGCCCTTTTTAATCCCCATATCCTGCTCTACCAAACTAAAGTCAAGCCGCAGCCAGGGCTGTGGCACTCGCAGACGCTGGGTTCAGCCAGCGTCGGATTGGACGAATGCTTGGATACCCACGAACCACTATTCAAGATGCTATCCGGCGTTACAGAGAGACTGGTTCCTACACGAGGAGGCCAGGGCAAGGTCGTAGAAGTTGTAAATCAAAGAGAGATGATCGTTACATCGTCTCGTACGTTCTTCGAAATCGTTTCACAACCGCTTCTGAGGCTCGTAACCATTTGTTTGAGGTACAAAATGTAAGTGTGAGCCTAAGAACAATAAGAAGAAGGTTAGCAGAGAGGGATCTAGGATCATTTTGACCAACTCGAGTCCCAGAACTGACCGCAACTCACAGAAGAGCAAGACTTGCATTTGCTCGAGAACATTTAAATTGGACTTTGGAACAATGGAAAGCAGTTCTCTTCTCTGATGAATCAAGAATCGCTTTACGAGGTCCAGATGGATGTCAGCACGTGTATAGACGCCGCCGTGAAAGGTTTGCTGAATGTGCTGTGGTTGAAACAGTGGGCTACGAGGGAGGCTCGATAATGCTGTGGGGTGGCATTTGTTACGACGCCCGTACAGCGTTGGTCGTCTTCGATAGAGCCAGCATTAATGCTCACAGGTACGTGACAGAAGTCTTAGAACCACATGTGATGTCGTTTGCGCCATTCATTGGCGATCATTTTGTTTTAATGCACGGCAACGCACGTGCACACACCGCGAAAATTGTTACGGATTACCTGGACGCCGTCAATATTCAGCGATTACCATGGCCAGCTCGGAGTTCAGACCTAAACCCGATAGAGCATGTATGAGATAACCTAAAAAGATGGATTCGGAGTCGTACACCAGCTCCTACGACCATCACTGAGCTAAAAACTGCAGCTGTTGAGGAGTGGGAGAACATTCCACAGAGCGACATTCAAGACATAATGGACGGGCTTTCAAATCGGTTACAAGAGGTCATTAGGGCCAGAGGAGGAAATACACATTATTAATGCGATAATTTAGAGTATACTTTTTTTTTTATTAAATTTTTTCTAACTTTTGTTTTGTAAGAAAACTGCAAATTCTCATTTTTTATTTTTTTTTGTTTCAATTAAACCATTTCACAACTTTCGCATATTTCATTTGTTTTCGTAAAGGCTCACCCAATGTATCATTATAACAAAATTAATTAAATAACGATAGAATTTTGAAAAAATTGACAAAATATAGGTGGACGGTTAAATGTGCCCCTGAGTGTATATTACTGCATTACTGTAAACTCAATCCGTGCGTGTGATGTGAGTGCGCATTGAAGGTTAAAGCAATAGAAAACAGACGATATCCTGTGTGGTATAATTGCATCAAGATCTGTTTTCAAATGTTTATAAAAACAAATAAAACGTTTATTCGAATGTATTTTGAAAACGAACGTCCGCTTGGATTAGCGAATTCTCGGCCGTGCAATCGGCTATGTTATGTTTGATGTATTTACACTTACCGAGAACTCGAACGAGAGCTTTGTCTCGCCACTGCACTTGGTAAGGCAAATCAAGGGAATACTCTACTCAGTAGTAAGTAGAATATTGCCTTCATTCGTCTATTGGTAGATAGTGTAGTTAAAAAGGTTTATGGCTAAGTAATAACAGCCGCACGGTTCGATCGATCTAGTTAAGCTGCGCTTACCGTGGTTGGTCCGTAAATGGATGACCATCTTTACATACCAAGACCCCTCCGTGCCTCGGAAAGCACTCGTTAAGCCGTTGGTCCCGGCTGTCATTCGTGGTTCGTGGGTATTTGACCGTCGTTACAAGCCCGAAAGTCTGACAACAAGTCTTACCAAGGGTATCGTACTACCTAGTAACTGGGTGGTGGAGGTCAGATAGGCAGTCCCTACATGTAAAATACTGGTATTCAGTTGCATCCGGTTACACTCGAAGCCGACCCCAACAATCAACATAGTTGGGAAAAGGCTAGGCAAATGATGGTGTGTGGTGTGGTCTGCAGAAACAGGTACACTAAATCACCTACCCGGAAAAAAACCAAAAATATCATAAACTTATCTATATCTTTCCAAACATGTCAACAATTATGTGTTTTTGGAAAAATAACAGCATTTTTTTTTTGTTTTTTCATAACCAATGAAAAATTTTACCGCGTTGGGCTAACATGTACAGAATATACGGTAACAGATTGCGCGTCGATTTTTTTGCCACCCTTTATACAGCGTGTAATGGAAAGGGGGTATCAACCCTGAAGGAGGTGAATGTGCTCATGAAACTCAACAACTTTCCCCAAAGAACATAGGTCGAAATATGAAAAAAAAATTTGGCCCTCCCATAGTAAGTCAATCAGCTGGTAGTCAGTTTTGTAAGGGAGGGCCAAATTTTTTTTTCATATTTCGACCTATGTTCTTTGGGGAAAGTTGTTGAGTTTCATGAGCACATTCACCTCCTTCAGGGTTGATACCCCCCTTCCGTTACACGCTGTATAGATCATAAAACTCTCCGCAACAGTTCTAGGACTATTTATACAGTGTGTCCGGACATGGACTAGCGATATTCTAAATACTTAAATATAAGCTATTTTAAAGTACAATTACACTATAGGCTTAGGTCCAATATACTTCCCCGCTATGTGGCAGCCATTTTGTTTTTTTTGTTGAAGTATGCTCTATGCGAGTACAAAAAAAATCATATATCTCAAAGTTTTAGTCATACTGAGATAAAAATAGGCTTATTCGAAAGGCAATAATATTGTCTACCGTCTGCACTACAAAGCAATATGTTCACAATTCCATAACTTTTGAAAAAAAATGTGAAAGTCGAAAAAAAAAACAAAAAATTATGCAATTCAACCAATAATTGTTAATTACTACAAAAACAACCCCGAGAGCTTTTTTATTTTTTATACTAGATCGACAGTTTTTGAGCTAAGCTACAATACAACATAAAATTCACAACTGTATGTCTAATACTTTAAGAGTTATTGTTGTATGAACATAGCGTATGCGCAAGCACAAAAGGCCTTTGTCGGAACCCTAAACAGGAAATCATTAAAAAAACATAACATTCATATTGAATTTTATTTAATGTTTTTTCCAATATTAAATGAAGATTAAAATATCTAAAGCAGTTGCTCAAAGTGGCCACCTCCAGCTTGTAGACACACTACGGCTCTCTGTGCCACCTGGGTTGATGAGCGCCTAATTAAATCCAAATCGGATCTAATTTCTTCGGCGGCTGCCATAATTTTTGCGACGAGTTCTTCCCTGGTATTTGGAACTGTAGCGTATACTTTTTGTTTCATATGACCCCACAAAAAATAATCCAAGGGTGTCAAATCGGGTGAGCGAGGCGGCCACGCTACTACACCACCACGACCGATCCACGGCTGTAGATTATTATTTAAATATTCTCTCACTGCTCGAGAAAAATGCGCGGGTGCACCATCGAGCTGGAACCACATACGCCGACGGTATGATAGAGGTAGGTCCATGAGGCTGTCCGCAAACTGTGTCTGTAAGAATTCTAAAAATCTAGCGCCGTTTAATGTAGGTGGCAATTCCAATGGCCCTATCAGCCTATCGTTGATTATGCCGGCCCACACATTTACTGAGAATTCATGTTGAAATGAGCTTGGGCGCACCGCCCTTGGATTTGCGGAGCACCAGAGATGGTCGTTTCTGTGGTTTGTAATCCCAGCTCTTGTAAATTTGGCTTCATCAGTCCACAGTATTCTTTGTAAAAAATTACGGTTCTGTCTCAAATTTCTATTTATCCACGAACAAAACACAGATCTCGCAGCAAAATCTGGTTCGATCACGTCTTGAACCCGTCGAAAATGATAAGGGTGTAACCCTTCTCTTTTCAAAATTCTCCATACATGCCACTTAGACATTCGAAGTTGCACTGAAATCCGTCTAACGCTTAGTCTAGGATCATTGGTTATTAGTCTAAGCACTTCTTCTTCATCTTCGGGCGATACCAAGCGATTGCGTTCATTAACAGCTCTTTGAATACCTCTTTCCGCTAATCTTGAATGCACGTCGATAAAAGTTTGGCGACTCGGTGTAGGCCTGTTAGGGTACCTTCGTCGATATTCTTGTACAGCCAAATTTGCACTTCCATTGCAAAAGCCATACACAAAGTGTATGTCAGCAATATGTTGCGATGAATATTGACGCTGTGCCATACTTTATCACACTTTTAAATACAAAACACTAACGCAGCACGTAAACAGCACGGACGGTAAGTGAAAGTAGCGATAGCGATCACAACGCAGGGCGAGGGACAACTAAACTAACCCAACTAATAATTTGTCCTTAAAACTGATTTTGTTTCAGGTAGTGGACTAATACGTTCTATCTCGCTTACTCACGGTAGTAACGAACAGTATTTCTCGCCTGCTCTCAGATGGAATACAGTGAATGCCATAAATGACACTCTGGCGGTTAACAAAGACGTTTTGTGCTTGCGCATACGCTATGTTCAAACAACAATAACTCTTAAAGTATTAAACATACAGTTGTGAATTTTATGTTGCATTGTAGCGTAGCTCAAAAACTGTCGATCTAGTATAAAAAATAAAAAAGTTCTCGGGGTTGTTTTTGTAGTAATTAACCATTATTGGTTGAATTGCATAATTTTTTGATTTTTTTTTCGACTTTCACATTTTTTTTCAAAAGTTATGGAATTGTGAACACATTGCTTTGTAATGCAGACGGTAGACAATATTATTGCCTTCCGAATAAGCCTATTTTTATCTCAGTATGACTAAAACTTTGAGATATATGATTTTTTTTGTACTCGCATAGAGCATATTTCAACAAAAAAAACAAAATGGCTGCCACATAGCGGGGAAGTGTATTGGACCCAAGCCTATAGTGTAATAGTACTTTAAAATAGCTTATATTTAAGTATTTAGAATATCGCTAGTCCATGTCCGGACACACTGTATAAATAGCGGTTTTGTTATTATGCTGTATTTTACGTAAGTAGTCTTAATGAATTACAATGAACATTTGCAACTGGCAGCCATAAATCATTCGTAGGGACAATCCCGAAGTAGTTGACATCAGTGTAGTAATTAGTATGACGATACAAACATTATTGATGATGACGACATGTGATGACGTGATAAATCGCAATTCTATCGATACTTATCTAACGGTTCCAATCTCGGCCACTCACAGACGTGACAAGCGTCCAAAAAAGTCATAACGTCATCACAGCACAACTAAATGTAGGTACATAACGTCAATATATGCATAATTGTGCTTTTTTTGTTTGAGCTTCACACCAAAACTGCTTTTGAACAGCCGCGCCCGTCGATTTTTAAAAAATATCACCGTGAAATCATAATTGAAGTGAGCACTTAATAGTGTCAATACCTACCATTACGGAATGACAGAGCTCACTTCCCGCTCACTTCACCTAAGTTCTCACGGTGACATTTTTACAGCTTAGCACTGCTGATTTCAACGAAAGTTCCACAGTTTAAACACGCCCTCAGGAGAACAAAGTTTATTCAAATCTTTGTTTCCTTATGACGCAATTTATTTTTTTATTGCTGAATGTGCCTGCTCTTGTCTTCGATCACGCCTGATGGAAAACGACAGATGATGTCTATGATGGAACGAGCGAGTCATGAAGATGCCTGTTCACTCTTCCTTTGAAGGCAAATGGGTTAAATGTTGAAGGGAACACAGAAGCTGGCAGAGAGTTCCACTCTTTGCCTGTAATTTATTTCCACTTAAATAAATTACAACGTTATTCTGCTGTAAATCAAGGCAGATTTTGCACTAATCACTATTCCGAAACTCCAGATAACGCTCCTACAGTTCACAACCATTGTTATCGAAGACGTTGCCAAGCTCTCTCTTAATAGAGTCCGTCTATAAATATGTATTAAGATAATAGGAGGGAGACGAAAACAAGCCTATGTAAATATCGGTCAGTGTGTTTCCAAACACTACGTGGCGCATAGCATGTCGTCTGCCAATAAACCGCGCCCTTGTACTTTCACCCCGTCTCCTAAATAGATATTACTCATAAAGCACTGAAAACAGGCTAAAACACACGAAATTTTCACGAAGAAAGTACCTACATTTATGTATATTTTCATTTTGTAACTGCGTCATAATCTATCGCTATAATAAATCTTGGCACCGCTTGAAGACATGAAATTACATAAGGTGTGATAATACTGTCGACGTCTATATTCTATTTTTTTTATTTCGGGTGCTCATTATTGAGTGTGCAAATCACCCCCTGCCATTTTATCTGTGTGTAATACTCGTATAAAATATGTATAACATAGGTCAAGCAGAGGATATAGTTCTTCCGTAGTTCAAGGTAACCGATCCATTATAACCACGCAAACTTATGAGTTTGCCAATATGTTTTGTTTCCATGTTCTGCAATAGTCCTGCACCAACCGCCAAGCCCCGCCACTTCGACCGATTCTTGCTTCTCGCATCCAGCGGATTCCCGAGCTAAGCAGGGATAGAAATTAGAACACTCGGATAAAATTATTCTATGGCTTAATAAAAGACATGGCACATTTTAGAGTGCCACAAAGATATTTTGGCGCCTGAATAACACTGACAGGTGAAATTGTATTGACAAAACAAGATGGCGACGTTAGTTCCGATTTTGGCCACGGGGCAAAATAACCTTGGAGCGTTGTCTTCGTGTATTCAGCCAAATTTCTTCAAAATCTGTCACATTTAGGTATCTAGCTCACTAATGTTAATCAGCCTAACATGTCGACATTGCAAGGATGCAAGCCTCCTCTCTTCGAGAGGGAGTGGGCTGTAATCTAACACGCGGGTCCAGTGCGGGTTAGTAATGTCACATGTCTTAGAATTTTTGGTTCTAGGACATGCCGGCTTCCTCACGATGTTTTCCTTCACCGTTTTGAGAGCAGTGGTGATGAAATGAATTGCACAAACTAAAGAGCCTACTTGGGTTCTAACCCACGAGCTACTATTCGAAGTCGGGGCCGTTACCACTGGGATACCACTCACTGCACTCAACGCCTCTGACCTATGTATAAGATGACAATAGTGTACAAATGGTGAAATATGTTGCTTTTTACCGAATGTTGCCAAAGACAACATCCACGGTATTTGTTGGTGTCTAGCGCCCTTTTAAGTACCTACTTAAACGATTGTCAGTAAGCCGAAAACACTCATAAAGAGAATGTATGCTTCATCATCAGATCATCTTTGAGTTAAAAGTCATGGCTACAGAATTCAAATTACATTAGCTAGCGAAACTCCACAGACAAGATGGGTATTGTGGTGTTCACTAGAATCACTCATTTGGGGCTTAAGGTGCGTTTCCACAGAAGCGGAGCTGGGCGAAGCGGAGCAGAGACGTGCAGGAAGCGACTAATCACAATGGTTGAAATCCTCATCGCGTCACTCGTCTCGTCTGTGATTGGACGATTCCTACACGTCTCCGCTCCGCTCCGCGCAGCTCCGCTTTTGTGGAAACGCACCTTAAGGGTTTAGAATAAAACCACCGAATTATCAGTAAGTACACAACAACTCAAAGGGAACGCCTAGTCGCCACAGGGGATAGAGCGGGACTCTAATGAGGCGCTACCATCGAGTTGTGTGCTACATTTAAAAGTATATCACAGGTACTGATATATTAACACGATAAAAGAAAAAAAAATCTGCCGGGGATATTATTAAGATTTTCGTAATGTTCTAATTTCTATTACGTTTATGCCTATTCTCGTCAAGAACACGTGGGTTATGTAGGCTATGAGCTCCACACAGCTTTCTGAGAATCCATATTCCATACTAATATAATTGGTTCGATAGTAACTTTGTTTGTATGTTACCTTTTCACACCTAAACCACTGAATGGATGTCCATAAAAGGAGATAGACGGCAACCTGGGGAAGGACAGGCCATTTTTTGTCCCTGGAGCACGTTCCCGTGGGATAATTCCCGACATACACGCAGGCGGATCCGCGGGCAGAAGCTAGTCTTTTGTACAGACGCCAGCACATCAAGCTACCCGAAAATGTCAAATTTTCCCAATCAACATTGAACCTTATGCTTCAGGGATAAAGTTCAAAATCTATTAAATAAATTTGCCTGATTGTAGTAGCTTGATGTGCTGGTGTGCAAAAAATAAATTAAATAGAACGGAGAGCTCATTAGATAGTGACATATCAAGTTGCAGGAATCTAATATTACACTTAAGGAATAAGAAACTCTGTTATATTGTGAAAATTATTCTGTCATGCATAATATTTCATAATAACTGCAATCTGAGTTTTAAGCCAAAGATGTAGATAGCAGCTAAGCATTTCTATCAGATAAAATAGTGGCTGGTTGGTAGACTAGATGCACATGTCTTCGAATTTTTGGTTCTAGGACATGCCGGTTTCCTCACGATGTTTTCCTTCGCTGTTTTGAGAGAAGTGGTGATGAAATGAATATTAGATTGACCCTTAACCTTTTGACCGCCACGGACGGCTATAGCCGACAAACGAAAACGTGCTAAACACGCCACCGACGTCTACAGCCGTCAAGAAAACGACATTTTTTAAGTACAAAATAAATATACTAAATTAGAAAAGATTTATTTTGTACTTAAAAATGTCGTTTTCTTGACGGCTGTAGACGTCGGTGGCGTGTTTGGCACGTTTTCGTTTGTCGGCTACAGCCGTCCGTGGCGGTCAAAAGGTTAATCTGTTTCGGTTTGTCACTGAGGATTCTTGTATGGGTGGTCATTGCGTAACGCACTTACAATGGCAATGCCTTTCATTTTGACAATTCAACAGCATTTGTTCCGTCATTTACGATGTCGAACATTTCGTATGTTCGATAACGAATGGCAATTTCCTTCTAAATCCTTCGGATTGTGAAATTGAAAGTGTTATACAATTGGAGTGCTGGTCACTGAACATTTTGGCTCTCTCTTATGATTGGCAAAAGAAACCCCATCTATTTGTTTGACTATCTTCCTACTCACTCTCCTATTTCTTGTCTCCAGGCCGCGGCGGGTCCAACATAAAAGAGATAGAAAAGACAACAGGGGCGAAAGTGAACGTCAAAGAATTTAGCGACAAAGACCACGACGTGTGCGTCATCAGGGGTCGCAGCGACGCAACGCAGATCGCCGAGACCCTCATACACGACTTTATCAACCAACAGCCTGTCAATGTCGAAGAGAGTATGAGTGTACCGGCGTGGGCTTGTGGCAGGATTATCGGTAAGTGGCTTATGACTTTTTTCACTAACACTAAATAAAAACTCGGTGTTCGATTTTTAACGCTACGCTCTGCGTCGAAAGTTGAAAATCCAATAGCGCCCTGCGGGGTAATTGCGTAACACACTAACCGTAGCGATGGCTTTCATTTCTACATGGTCCTCAAAGATCAAAGATTATATCCGGATTTTTATATACACATTGACATTGATGAATTTTATATAAACAATGACATGGATATTTACTTTGTAAAGTATCTTATTTTTTATTATTATTACTGTGAGTGTGAAGACTATGTGGGTCATGTCTTTTTTTCGGTTTTCCTTCTTAGTTAGTTTTAATCATGATCTGGCAGTTTGAGTCATTTATGCGGCCTACCCAAATGTCCTTTCATTGGTATTGTTCGTCGAATCGTAAGGCTCCTCAAGTTCTGAGTTGAGCTGCACGATTTTTGACAAATGCGTGCACTGACTGGACAGGTCCGCTCAATCTGTGTGGTTCTTTACTCAAAAGACCATTTCAGACACCAATCTACATGGTCTTCACATTATCTGACCAAGATTATGTCTGGACTTTAAAAGAGACTGTGACCTCTGAGTTTGTTTCGGCCTTTCTTCTCAGAGTAGTCAGATAGGAAACGCCGACCTCATCTAGTTTAAAAAAATTGATTGACATGTAAAAGTGTTTGTACAAACCTACTTACAGAAATAAATCATTTATCATTTACAGTTCAACAACATTCATTGCGTTATTTACGTTGTTGACCAGACATATTTTGGGTATGCTTTTCTGTGTCAGGCGAAGAGTGAAATGAGCCTCATTAGCTAGATTCTGAACCATTTTCCTTCACCAGGAGCTCAAGGGGAGACGATAAGTTCAATAAGCCACCGCAGTGGAGCGAAAATCAAGGTCATCACAAACAACGACAAGGGAAACGAACGGAAAGTCACTTTCTTGGGCACTAAGGAACAGATCAAGATTGCTAAGGATCTCATTGAAAACTGCGTGAGTGAAACTTCTATTCCTACTAGGTCAAATTTAATTAGCTAGCGAAACTCCGCCAAAACTCAACGTTGACATACTTCATGTAAAAACATTACCTACGGTCACTGACCCCAGAAAAGTCATTTAATGTTTTTTGTTTCTGTTTTATCGTGTTTAGATATCGATACTCGTTTCGTCTGCAGAGTTTCGCTAGCTAATTAATTTGCCCTAGTATAGTTTCCCAACTATGTTGGGGTCGGCTTCCAGTCTAACCGGATGCAGCTGAATACCAGTATTTTTCATGGAGCGACTGCCTATCTGACCTCCACAACCCAGTTACTGGATAATACGATACCCCTTGGTAAGACTGGCTGTCAGACTTTCGGGCTATTGACGACCCGTAACGACTGTCAAAGATCCACGAATGACAGGCGGGACCAACGGCTTAACGTGCTTTCCGAGGCACGGAGGGGTCTTGGTATGTGAAGATGGTCACCCATCCACGGACCAACCACGGCAAGCGTAGCTTAACGTGCGGCTGATATTACTTAGCTACAAGCCCCTCAAAAAAAGAAAGTCCCTAAAAAAAAAAAAAATAAAAATCAACATTTTACAATTACAGGTAGCCCAAGAGAAATGTCGTCGTGAAATCGAGCAAACAAAACGCAGTCCGCGCCACGTGCAGTCGTCATCGAAGTCGCCGTCGCCAACGCCCTCTGTGACAACCAGTGACAACACTGAAGACGCGTCAGGTGACTCTAACGTGCAAAGGCATGTCAAATCTAAGAGGCCTGGTAAGATTTGCTAACAGCATGCTTTTTATACACTGCACACAACTTGACCATACTTGGAACCTTGTCATATGTTATGAAGCAACGAGCGACGTCATAAATAATGCAAATTGGTGATGAGTTTAAAGTGACAAGGTCCAATAGTGATTGTTTCCTCCAAAAGTCCAGGATATAAAACATTAAAAAAAATACAACCAACTTCCAAAAAGTAAACATTATAAAATTACTGCAAAATAGGATATCGTGTTGGAGTATAGCAAAAACAAATCGATCCTACTTCAACACTATCGTCTATCTCATTCTAACTCATAAATATTATTTTTTACTTTCCGAGCGCGCCCTTACCACTAGACTGAAATCCTTATTTTCTCATACTGACTACTTTCATTTTAGCCTTCTCACAAAATATTTGTAAAACACACCTTAACTATAGTTTTGAAAGTCGGAGTCTCTGGTTTTATTTTATTTCTTCAATCAGCTCAGCCTATCGCAGTCCACTGCTGGACATAGGCCTCTCCCAGACTGCGCCACAGCACCCTGTCCTCCGCCCTCCGCATCCAGTCTCCCCAGCCACTTTTTTGAAATCGTCTATCTATTTAGCTGGGAGGCTTCCCACACTGCGCTTGACGACACGCAGTCTCCACTCCAGGACTCGTCTGCTCTAACGGCCATCGGTCCTTCAACAAGCATGGCCAGCCCATTTTATTTTTTGCTAGTTACTATTGACTTCCGATAATTAAGATATTTTACACTTGGTAGTGTTCTCTTTTTTGAAGTAGGTCGTATTTCCTGAAAAAAAAAAAAACAACTGTTTTAGTTGTGGTTCCATGCTCAGTAACTTGTATCATTCTCAGTATGATAACCCAATCGAAATATAATAATTGAGGAGCGTCGGAACGAAAACCGATATATCGAATTTACCATATTTTTCACAAATTAAAAAAAAAGTTTGTAAGTTTTTTAATGTTACAAAAGTGGAAAATTATAGCATGTCAATTTGCAGTTAAAGTGACATCGATTGATGTGTGAAATTTGACGGAGGGTAGATACTTAATTTAGGGAGATACTTGGCGGACAAGTATGGATATATCGGTTTTTGACGCGATCATTTGGATATATCGGTTTTTGACGAAACCAAAATGGATATGTCGGTATTGAACTGAATTGAATTTGAACCGACCATTGTTGAATTGTGTCAAACTTAAAAAGAATTATCGGTTTTTAATCCTAACGAGTTTGGTAGGTACCGCATTACTTCTTCCGTACTATTACCGTTCGTTATTGAAGAATTCCATTGTCTATATTCGAAGGTCTTCATCGGATCTTAAACAGGACCACTTCCTTCGGGAGAGTACTAATTCCAAACAAAGAAAGAACCGTCAAAATCAGTATACGATTGGCCAATAAATCGCTGAACATATAAAAAAAAAACAATCTTTCGAATTGAACCTCCTCCTTTTTGAAGTCCTTTGAAAGTCGGTCAACTTTATTCTATAACTAACTTTTGCTCGCGACTTCGCTCGCGTGAGGGTCGCAAAGGTGGTTGCATCACCCAAAGGTTGACTGGTAGAAAATGCCTATGGCATCGATTCCGCCTCTGTACATTCGTGTGCTTGAAGTATTAAATAAATTAATAAAAGTCGAAAAGTATGCTATTTGTTAACCCAGGTTATAGTCTCCTTCTGTGCCAAATTTCCTCAAAATACGTTTCGGCGTGAAAAAGGTAACCGACAGACAGACAGAGTTACTTTTGTTTACTTTTGCTTTAATATTAAGCATTGAGTATATACAACGTGTAACGTTAAATGCGCAAAACCTGAAAATAGTTTGATCAGAATAAAGAGCAGAATTAATTGAACCACTTTTTAATATAGGTCACATTAAAAAAAAAAATCTTCATTAAAAACGTTGCCGTGTCTATTTATTAATAGGTCAAGCAAGCCAATGTCAGCGCGGCGCCGCGGCCCGGTGACGACTCCTCCCTCGATAAAGCGTCGTCGCAGACGCAAGAAACGACCAGAATGGCCAGTAAAACGAAAACAACACATAAAACCTTTACAATTTTTTAATGACTTATTTTCTCTCTGAAATAGGTCAATTGAATTAAAAATCAGTTGGGGTGTCTGAGGTTTTGCGCATTTAAAATAATCTTGACTAATTAATATTAGATTATATATTTAATTCCCATTTGGAGCGTTTTTAACATCCACGATTCCAGCAAATATTTTATTGAGTAAATTCAAGATTGGTATTTTTTTATTAGCCATTAATGTCCCACTGCTGGACAAAGGCCTCCCTACTCTCCTTCCACCTCTGTCCAGAGTTGCCAAGGACCAATCTTTATTAAAGGAGTCCAGCTCATCCCACCATCTCCGTCTGGGCCTGCCGCGATATCGGTTGCCATTAAACGGGACCGACATGCGGCAGGTGTGACCAGCCCAATTGAATTTAAGCGGGCAGCTTTCCGAGTGACATCAGTTATTTTAGTGATGGAACGGATTGTTTTATTCTTAACCCGGTCCACAAGTTTCATACCCAGAATCCTCCGTTCCTTAGATTGGTATTAGCATGGAATTTTTGAAAAAAAAAAACGGAATTTTTTATTTCAAATTTTTACGCGGTCGAGAATAACGATGTTTGTACATTTTTCAACTAACTACACGGAGAGAAAAATCTTAGAAAAATTACTGTGCTGTCTCATAATCTGAGTGCATTTGAGTGGTAATGGAAATTTACCATGCTAGCACAGTAAAAATTCTTATGCTATACAGTAAAATTGATTGGACAAGTAATGAAAACTACGCGCGATTTTTTCCTAATCTCACTCAGAAAAAATTCTGTAGATGTCACTTGCGCTCACTTTATAGAGACGAGCACAGTCATTTTTCTAAGAATTTTCTCTCCGTGTAGTTGATAATTTATTAGGCAAACAGTATGTTGACTGTTAAAATGCTGCTAATCATAATGTCCTTAGCCTATATTTGAAGGCCACGGAGCTTGTCATTATTAAGTATGTATATTTATTTATTTAATACTTCAAGCACATAAGTGTACATAAATGGACTTAATTCCATAGGCATTTTCTACCAGTCAACCTTTGGGTGATGCTTTGGGTCATTATTCATAATCTAATCTAATTAATCTAATTATAAATCAAATCTTATTAATAATAATAATCTTTACTATGAAAAAGCCACATACAATTTGTCCATCTCAATCAAACATACAAACAATGAAGTACTGCGTTATGCATTATTTAAAAAATGAAAAATGCCCCTATTTATTACTTCTGTCATAATTATTTGTTACAACAATTGCTGCTTTGATGCCATTTTGAGTTGCATAGTGTCTTGTCTTTGCGACAGCTGCATTTGTCCGACTTAGAGCCACCTTTGCATGTTGAACGACTGTATCCTTGCGCGCCACATTTAGACGACAACCTTACACTTTCTCTCGGTGAAATCTCTGTCTCCGGAACATCTGCAAGGGAAATAAATCATTCTATGCATACTGTAAACTGGTTTCTCGAATAAAGTTGACTCAAAACACCATGTTTTGTTCCCAATTTATAAAGATTAGTAGCAAGTATATTTCTTCCGTCACTACGAGCTCGATCAACATCTGGAACACGAACCCTCACTGTGTCGCCAACATTAGCTACGGGATATTTAGCATTTGATCAGCGCGTGTCACGCGTTTGTTCTCCTCCCCGCAATGTACCTGTGTTTTATCAGATTGCCCAAAGACCACACGGCAATAATTATAATGTCGAGGTAATGTGATAAATAAGGAAGTTCAATTATAATTATTTATTTCGCCCTATGTAGCTTGACACTATTCATTATGCGCGGGCATTATGAAAATGCCCCTATTTATTACTTGGTCCATAACATATACAGGGTCAAATGGAATTAGTTAACGAAACTCAGCAGATGTCTAACGATAATGACAATAAAATAAAAAAAGAGGGTGTGTGTGCAGGACTAGTGATGTTCAAATCCGTTCAAACTATAGACGCGTTATAGACTAAAACTACGATATATACTGGGTGTCCGGAAAGTCATGGATTACCTTTTACCTGCTGATGGGCCACATTGGGATCTACCAATAAAAAAAAAATGACCATGGTAAAAGTCTTATGGTTTCCAAGTTTTTTGATGTTTAATGAAATTTTGGAAAATCTCTACCTTTGATCAGTTTTTTTCATGCCATTTCTACGAATGAAAACTTTTTCGAGTACAGGTTTTTTAATTTTCATCTTGAATCATCCTACTATCGATTGAATACAAGAAAGTTACAGATATCATCTTTTAAATACCTAAAATTTAGGTTCAACCTTAAAATTTTCACCAAAAAAAAATTTACCTTATTTTTGATCGGCCCTGGTGAAAAAAAAAAATTATTGGTAGGTCATTTTTTTTTTATTGGTAGATCTCAATGTGGCCCATCAGCAGGTAAAAGGTAATCCATGACTTTTCGGACATCCCGTATTTTTTTAGCGCGTTGTTTTATACGCTATCATTATAACACGCTGTTACAAAAATGTGGCCGCAAACTAAACGCGGAGACATCATCGGGCACAATCATGTGCGGTGAATATTTTCTCGCAACGCGCTGTACACAAAGGAATATGTAATGAAGCGATGTGAATATAATATTTCATGATGTGTTAAGAGGGTTCATTCGTTAGAGCCATGTTGGAGATTCAAAATTAATGATTTCCGACGGACAATAAAACCATAATGTGTTTAATTTATAGATGAGATATTGACGTCATATTATTGGGAATTTTATAATCTAGTGCATGGCTGAAAAACATTTTCAATTTTTCGTATAGTTTTCTCATCAGAACCGTTTTTATGCAAGCCTTTTTTCAAACTAGCGATCGACGGTCTAAGCAGATGCGAGATATTAGTAAAACCATATACGACAAACTTATAACAACATTACTTTATAAAAAATAATTACATTTATTAGTGCATGGCTGAAAAAAAAACACGATTACTGTAAGTTTTCATTCAAGAAAAGTATATTCAAAAGTGTCAATTGTAGCCAGTTTTCGAGATATTAAACGTGTTAGTTTAGGATGAAATCTGAAATATTTATATTTTCTTTTAGACCTAGTAAATTAAGACATTTATGTTCTAAAACATGGTTCAAATATTTTTTTAATAACTTATATGTTTATTTTACTATGAATTATTTAGTATTGCTATATAATCGGCGCGGATTCACGCCACCGCTCAGCGCGCCGCTCTAGCAATACTAAATCAGTACATAGTATAAAACAAAGTCGCTTCCCGCTGTCTGTCCCTATGTATGCTTAAATCTTTAAAACTGCGCAACGGATTTTGATGCGGTTTTTTTTAATAGATAGAGTAATTCAAGAGGAAGGTTTATATGTATAATACATGCATAATATAGTAGAGAAACACTGATCATTTTAGGGGTTTCTCATGTGATGTCGTAAATAAACACATTTTTTTGCGCTTACATTGCAAACGCTGGCTTAACCCTACGAGATAGATCAAAATAATGTACTACAGTATTGTACACCTTAAAAAGGTCTACAAAAAAGTCCGCGATGGCATATGTCTATCTCTTAGGGATAACCCACAATAACCATTTCTTATCCTATACTTTTTAAGAGAAATAATGGCTCTAAAATTATCAGTGTTTCTCTACTATATTATGCATATATTATATGCATATAAAACTTCCTCTTGATTCACTCTATCTATTAAAAAAAACCGCATCAAAATCCGTTGCTTATTTTTAAAGTTCTAAGCATACATAGAGATAGACAGACAGCGGGAAGCGACTTTGTTTTATACTATGTAGTGATAGTGATCAGCATTGCACCCGTGCGAAGACGGGGCGGGTCGCTAGTAATTCATAAAATAAACACATAAGTTATTAAAAAAATATTTGAACCATGTTTTAGAACATAAATGTCTTAATTTACTAGCTCTAAAAGAAAATATAAATATTTCAGATCTATCACGTCTACGGAGTTTCGCTAGTTAATTTGGCACTGTATTAAAAAAAAAAAAGCGTTTTCATTAAAAAAAAATCAGCGGTTTCTATTGCCATCAATCGGGTACGAATGCTACTGAGAAATTCCTAATGAAAAACCCAATAACACTGCCCGACCTGGGAATTGAACTCAGGACCTTATGCTAGGCAGTAGCGCTTGCGACCTATAGACCAACGAAGCAGTCATTAATAACATTACATCTAAACTATTTTGACATGTAGTAGTGATACTAACAAATGTTGTAAGTACAGACAACTATCACACCAAAAGTCTAATATTCCTCATAGACCAGAAGAACGGCGCAGCAAACGCGCCCAGCCGTCGTCCGGGTTACTCCTCTCTGGTTCGAGCCACACAAAGCGGATCAGAGAGAGTACAGCAGAGGCCAGTCGAAGAGAGAATCGCGACACAACAGCGCAAGGAAACTGCCCAGTCGGAAAGCGTTACTATTATAAGCTATTTTAAAGATTATTATTATTATGCATACTTTGTAAGCCTGTTGTGGCGAACACCAGCGAGACAGGAGGCGCCCGTGGAGACTGTAGAGGAATATACAGAGGCAACCCCTGAAGTTCCAAAGCGGGCTACCCAGAGAGTTTCAAAGCAACCACGTCCTGCCCTGACACGAGCTGACAAGGGAGAAGTCAGCCCACCAATGCTCAGACTTCCCACCTGTGTGTCAGATCACGTCGATAATGCGCTCCTTGAGTACCTAGCAATCGTGACGGCGACCAAACAAGTAAACCTCATGAAATGCCACAAAATCTTGCAGGCTTTCCAGCGGAAAGATGAGGGACTGCTGCACGATCTACTCGAGGAGGCAGAAGCAGCCGTATATGACAACCACATACACCGGGTCCTTAGAGGGGAAATGACGGGGACATATATGACCGCTTACAGCGCAACAGGCGGCTTTATACCCAATGACGAGGACAAATCAAAGATCTTAGGCAAAATCACTTTCGCTGCACCTAAATACGATCCCATAGTGGTTACAGCCAAATGCACTAAGATTATGCTAGATGACAAGGTCCTTCGAATGGCACAAACCATTCAGCGGACCTCGGAATTCTCTTGCGTGCAGCATTGGCCAGTACCCAAAATAAAATGGGTAAATGGGGTTCCCGGGTGTGGCAAAACAACCTGGGTTGTCGAACACTTCGATCCGAGGTATGACGTTGTAGCCACGACAACTATCGAGGCAGCCAAAGATCTCCGAGAGAAATTGGTGCGCCGGCTAGGAGATCGAGTGAAGAACAGAGTGCGCACTATGGCCTCCATCCTAGCCAACGGGCTTAAAGAGAAATACTACCGTTTAACAGTAGACGAAGCATTGATGAACCACTTTGGCTCCATAGTAATGGCAGCTCGACTGGCAGGAGCGGGAGAGATTGTCCTCATCGGAGATGTTAACCAACTTCCCTTTTTGGACAGAGAAAACCTGTTTCAACTTTGGTATACCCGTCCAAACCTAGTGGCTTCCATCAGCCAGGAATTGCTCTGCACACACCGCAACCCGATGGATGTAGCATTTGCTCTGAGCGATATATACTCTGGTATATATTCGTCAAAGCAGAGAGTACATTCCCTGAAGGTGAAGCGTTATACCGGAGCGCTAATACCCGAAAGCTCACCGAAGACCCTTTACTTGGTTCATACTCAGAAGGAAAAGGCTCTTCTTACAAGTCAGGGCTATGGTAAGGGCGCAGGGTCACGCACGCTTACGATACACGAAGCTCAGGGTTTGACCTGTGAGTCTGTGGTCATAATAAACACGAGAAGCAGGAGACTTCAGATACACGACAGTCTCCCTCATGCTGTAGTGGCCGTGTCGAGGCACACTGTGAGTTGCGTATATTACACCGACATAGCGGACGACGCCATTGCCAGCTTTGCAAGGCGTGCCATGCAAGCGTCGACAATAACAATCGTAGACTACAACCTAAAGTGCGCCCTGCAGAATCGAGACCAAGCGGTCGCGAATACTCTGCTAAAAATATCTAAATCCGTGACTAACAAGCAGGAAGGCTTTCGTTCTTTTATTGTTAACATTGTGCTTTTTAGTCTGGATCGAATTACGTATTTTATTCTTTCTTTATTTGAAATTGACGAATAGAGAGTTTTTATGTAATTGTTTAAGTTGTCCGTAATAATTATGTAAATTTAAAGTAAACTGTAACTTATCACAGGAACAAAAGTGATAGGTCACGTAGGTTTAGTAATATTGTTAAGACCTGTGTTAGTGCTACCTTTACAAAAAGTTTGTAGCGACACTAGCAACTAATATCGAATCGAATAATTTTTGTTTATTAAAACACGAAGCATTGCAAAATAATCACTTCGGTTTTACAAGGGGCCGATCATCATCTGTTGAACTCATATCTTTTTCCAGGCTCAAGAACAAAGATATACATTTTTATACATAATAATCTACACTTGCGTGCAAAAAAACCGACCCAACCCATGCTCTTCGATTTGAAACAATATAATTCAACAAGTTAGGATAAGCGCATTTATCGCATTGGGTTGTTACCTGTTATGATAGATGTAAGTTGAAGAAAAATAAATAAATAAATAAAGTTTTACTAACAATAACCTAATATATTGTATATTAAAACCTTCCTCAAAGTATGTAGATTACGTTGATGTAAGAATTATCAAAACTGATTAATTCGTTTTTGAGAAAATCGTGAACTTACAAATAGGGGTTTAATATTGTGAAGTCCTCATTATTGTGAAGTCTGTTAAAAAATACGTTCAATTTTCATTAAACAAAAAAAGAATAAACAAAATGTATCGTTTGTCAATTTCACTGACAAAAAAAGTTACGCACTTTTTCAGAGCAAAAGTGAGTGATGAGGACATCTGAAAAATCAGCACCCTAATTGCGTAATACACTCTCACTCTAAATTAGAATAATTTTGAAGCATATTGCTAATCCATTGCTCCATACGTTGCAAAAATGTTTCTGCTCAATAACGTAAATAACACAATGAATGTTGTTGAACTGTCAAAATGAAACCCATTGCTACTGATAGTGTGTTACGCAATTACCCTGCAGGTCGATCTTGTCAAGTATATCGCTTTTATCAACATATGCTGTATGTTCAAATAAACTGTACCTTACCTACCTTCACAACATATAAAATAATAAATTATATTCATTAAGATTTTTGAGATAGCATCTCTCAAATCGAAGAGCATGGGGTGGGCCATTTTTTTTGCACGCAAGTGTATAATAGACTATAATGCGCGTCCTTAATAAATTCAAATCATTACAAGGTTGTATGTAGTTTCACCTGTCCGGATCCTGGGGGGCAGGGGATTTTCCCGATCCTATCTCTGCTCTCCTGAGTATGAATCCTATCAGTATCTCGCCTTATAGTGTGTTGATCTGATGATTCGTGTTTTCTGATCTCCTGTTTATGGATCTTATCGGAATTTCGCCTGTTCTAGTGATTTGTTTTCTCTATGTTTACGGCGAAAGCTGTGCCTAAAAGTTTTCTATGTTGTTAGAGACCATGTAAAAGAACGAAGTAACTAATTGAAATAAATGATTTCACTTTGGAGTCTAGACTTTGACTTTTAACTTTACCACAGCTTGTACTGCCACGAGGATTTCACTATCATTTACAAAACTTACACCATCTTTCCCGTGTGGTATGCGGTAGTGTGTACAGCCCGATTCGAACATTATGGCGGCTGTTAATACGTGGGTGGATCAAATATAAACCGGACTTAAGTAAAAAAAAATACGCACGTATTATTATACTCGTAAAAAAAAAGGAATATATTTTATTTTTCCACATAATCTCCCCTTCTATTAACACATTTTTCCCAGCGCAGGGGATGTTTCTTGATGCCAGTATCGAAGAATGTAGTCGGTCGTGCCTTTAGCCAATTGCACACAAATGATTCCACTATCTGGTCAGTGTGAAAACGGCGTCCTCCACTTGAATTTTTTTTCTGCCATTCCTACACTTGAGTTCTTGAAAGCGTATTCTTATCGAACTGTAGTCAATGGATGCAAAATTTCGGAAGGTTTTATGCCCTCCCGTGTTAAAAAAAAATATGATAAGTCGTTGCTCAACAGACTTATATACCTCCTGCTCATACATGATGCTACTGGCGCGCAATAAACTAAAGTGAGCCGGAGCAGTATACCCCCCTCCCCTAGATGATCCCCCCTAACACATACAACAGCACCAAGCGCGTCACTTCACTCAGCGACCAGTAATAAAAAAAGTCCTGTTTATATTTGATTCACCTAATATAAGGCGACGCGCTGCGCAGTAAAAAGTTCACTTGTCAGTGGGGGTGAGGGGCGAGGTACTGCGCAAAGAGTAGCGCACTTCAGAGCCGCACTAAAGTTTGAATCGGGCTGTATTAGTAAGAAATAATTATAATTATATGTTTGGATATTGTATTTATATAGGGTGACTGGTAATTAGTGATCGATACTTAAACACATGATTCTACTCCAACAACCAACTTTTATCAAAAAAATCAGCTGTTCCCTACATTTTGACGACTCGTACGAACATAAATGTAGGGAACAGCTGATTTTTTTTTCGCGATTTCAGGTTTGGTCCCATAGTAAAAGTTGTTTGTTGTCATGAGTAGAATCATGTGTTTAAGTATCGATCACTAATTACCAGTCACCCTATATGTGTGTTTATTCGTTTTTTGTGATGTCCGAGTGCCGTTTTTGAGTGTTGGGTAATTAGCAAAAGTTTTTCAGTGTGTGTCAAAAGAATGTGTCTGTGTGTGTGGTGGTAGTATAATAAATTCTTTAGGTATTATTTGGGTAAAATACAAGAAATTAACGTTTTTACATGGTTCTGTTCATAAGGCGTGTTACACACTTGCTCGGCAAAATCGCCCGGCTATGCAGTCATCGGACCTGAAGTTTGGAGCACCCCTAAGATTTTTAAATAATGTAAAGCATGGGTTTGGTGGTTAAGAGTATTGCAAGATCAAATGCACAGAATGATGAACGTATTGGAATTTCATACGCGTTGTTCTATTGGGGATTTTGGTTGAGGTAGAAAGTAAATACTAGTAGTAGTAAAATGTATTACAGGGTTGGTTTTTGTGATGATACTCCTGGGTGAATTCCGTAAGTCGGTTGCTATTTATGGTTTCGGTAACCTCAAAAGTCATCCTGTGCAGTTAACGGGCAGATGGTTATACCGTTCGAGTACTATTTGGGAGGCTGGGGAGGTTTTTAAAAATAAACCCTAACTGTATTTGGGTTTATCTAATTACATTTATTCACGTTTTCGGTTTCTTACAGGCCTTCTCTCTTTGAGAGGGAACGGGCCGTGATCATGCGAGCCCAGATGAAGAGGTCCGTGTCCTAGAAGTGGGAAAATTATATGCTGATTAGAATATGCTTACGGTTTTTCTCATTTATTTTCGATTTAGCTAGGCGCAAACGAGCCACCGCACCGGTTTCAGCCGCCACTTCAGCTCACTGGTGACCCAGCGTCAAGCAGTTCACGTGCTTTTTCGTACGTTTCGTATGTATTTATTGTAAATTGGCAAGTTCGTGTAACCTGCTGTGATTGGTTGAATGATTTATCAACAGCCAATCCCATCATTTGAGTTGCGTTTCATTTTGACTCGTCAATAATTTTTTATAGCTCCAGAAACCAGGCGATTTCCCAATAAAAATATGCAAAACGCATGATAATGTATATACGTATAATCAGCCTATGTTCCCACTACTTGGACACATGCCTCCTCTATGTGAGGGAGTGGGCCGTAATCCATAACGTCTAATAACTTTACGGGAATTCTTCGTACAGACAACAGGGGTGCTGCGATCGAGGTGTACGTATCAGCGGTTTCGTCTCCGTCCAGGTTCTGGGTTCAGTTCGTGGGGCCGCAGGTGACACAGTTAGACTCCTTAGTGGAAGAAATGACGGAGTACTACGGCAAGAAGGAAAATAGGGAGGCCCATGCAGTAAGTTATAAATAGAAAATTCTTAGAAAAATTACCGTGCTCGTCACTATAAAGTGAGTGCAAATGACATCTACAGAAGATATTCTAAGTTAGATTGGGAAAAATTCGCTATTAGTTCAATAAATTATACTATGCAGTATGGGTTGAGATGGGACGGTAAAAATACCGTACTAGCATAGTAATTTTTCCATTGCCAATCAAACGCACCCAGATTATGAGACAGCACGGTAATTTTTCTAAGATTTTTCTTTCCGTGTATTAAACAACGACTTGAAAAAACATCGAGATCTCTATGTTATACGTAAGTTTAATATTAATATTTTAATGTACATATTATGCGTAGTTGGTTCACAACTTTCCATTTCTGCTGTGATGCCACGTTACGAATGTTACGATTCAGAATTCTAGTTTCAAATGTTTGAACTTTACACTACTTATAACGTTTTAATTGACTAATTCAACTACCTTCGACTAATAATAAAAAAAAAAAAAAATTGTTTTGTGATGATAAGTCAGGTATTAGATTAGGTTATTAGGGTTGAAAATTTTTTTTATTTTAAATCATGATGTGGCATCACATCTGAAGTGGAAAAAGGCCAACAACTTCCGAAATATAAATCCTTAATGATCGTGAACACAGCATCAAAATCCGTTGTTTGAAGAACAACGCGGTCACACAAGCAGACACGAAAAGTGACGTAAATTTATAATATGTGCTATAAATTAGAAATAGTACAAATCATACTCTCATTTCATGTCTGTTTGCTCGCTTAGTTCTAAACTACACAATGGACTTTGATGCAGTGTTCACAATCAATTAGAGAATTTTATTACGGAAGGTTTATGTCCACATTAATACTTAACTTAAGGCTGATTTTTCTAACGGCAGATAATTTTATCCGAGGAATAATTTTGAATTTTGGACAGTTCTGTCACATACAAAATCTATCAGACGTCAAGTTTCTTCAATCGGCAGATCATTTTTATTTATGGAATACAAATGAAAATTAACTGCCAATTGAAAAATCAGCCCTTAGAAATATAAATAAAATAAATCCCGCCAAAGCAAGGGCGGGTCACTAGTCTATGGTGGTCCGTGGTCCGTGGTCTATGGTATCAAGTTAAAAAGAAAAAAACAAAGAAAGAAAGAAATAATATCCCTATTTTGCTGTGGCCTTTAAACCAAATTCGGCGATATTAAACCTAATCAATCTAGTTTTCATCCTGTTGGAATGTTGTTTGAACACCAAAAGACGCCTTGTAATATGTTTAGAGCAAGATTACATATTGCAGAAAGATGCATTTACTTGAAATTTAAAAGTTACAGACTTATTTAACATGTGACATTCGGAAACCTGCACTGGTCCCGCGTGGTGGGTTACGGTCCATTCTCTCACGAAGAGGCCTGTGTCCCAGCAGTGTGTTCTTAACTGACAATCATTATTTTGTTTACAGTTGGCGCACGTGTCCGTCGGTCAGGTCGTAGCCGCGGTGTTCAGACATGATGGTCGCTGGTACCGCGCCCGAGTACACGACATCAGAGCCAACGAGTTCGATGCTACGCAACAGGTTATTTAATTTTTGTTTTAACGGCTCATGTTTCTAAATAAAAATGGAACATTGGTGGGAGGCGTTTGCTCAAAAGTGGAACAAGGCTGGTTAGATAAAAAAAAAAAAATTCTAAGTGTCATAATAAATTGAAAATCTTCACCTGTCAATTTGGCTATTGTTACATCAGTCAACCACTAGAACTATTGAGAAATTCAAACTTTAAGAAACTAGGGTTCTGAAAATTAACGCATCTCAGTGGATGCCTCAAACTGCTCAATTTGATAGGCATTCAGCTATTAAGAGCCCTCTTACACTTCGGTACCGAGCGCGCATCTTTTTTTTGTTTATAAATGGTTTCTCGCAGTTCAACCTATGAGGTTGGCGTCTGCTTAACCGGGCTTGCCTGTGGATGCCTCAATAAATTAAGGTCTCCAGCCAGGGCGAGCGCAAATCGCGGGCGCAGTGAAATATATAGTATGTACTTTTATTTTATTTATTAAAAAATCAAAGTAAGTATCAATATTGTTTTTAATTGATATTGTTTAAGCGATTATTGAAGACTATGTTAGTACAAATACCACGTGAAAATGATGTAGAAGTTCGGAGATATTCAGACGTGTTTGCAGTAGAAAATTGAATTAGTTCCAGTCGTTTTTTCTTTATTTATAAGGCATATAACAAAAATGTATTTTATTATAATAAAAGTATATGATATTTCTGATATGATAAAAATTATTTTGATGGATTATATTCAACAGAATCTGCAAATTAGAGCTCTCACATCAGTTCTCCATGAGCTTTTGCCTAAGCATGCACCAGGAGAACGATTATTGCTAAATAAATAATATTATATGTATTCACACATTCATCCTGCTTGCAGTATCCGGCAAACAGGATGCTTGTGTGAATATGTATATTTAAACACGTAAACCACTAAACGGGATCCTGCAAAAAACCGTACCTGCAAAAAAACGCGATCTTGTGATGGGAAAGGGCCATAATCCGCGTGATTAACATGAAACCGGCAGTAGCACAGCAGACACAAGACCCGGTTGTTGTAGGATCCTCCCTTTTCAGTGGTGGGGAAGGAACTTTTCCACCGTTTTCCTCATACTTCTAAAATTATAATTAATATTTATGTTATAACTAGCTGTGCCCCGCGGTTTCACCGGCATAAGTCTCGATCCCGTAGGAACATCGGGATAAAAGTATTCTACGTGTTAATCCTGGTTATAAACTATCTGTGTGCCAAATTTCATCAAAATTCGTCTAGCCTGTTGAGCGTGAAGAAGTAACAAACATACACACACACTCACAAACTTTCGCCTTTATAATATTAGTGTGATTGCACTTTACAGGTAGCGGACGTATTCTTTCTGGACTACGGCGACAGTGAGTACGTGGCGACGCACGAGCTCTGCGAACTGCGCGCTGACTTGCTGCGGCTTAGGTTCCAGGTACGTGCCGCTCTATTTATGTGGGATTAGCTCAATTTACTTGAAATATTGAGCTATCCCGGACGAGCCCCCAAAAAGTTGTGGGATTAGCTCAATTTTTCTTGAATTAAACTGCTGATTTCTTCTTAATTATTGTATTTTATTTTCCGTCTTTTTTGTAACGTCTTTTACCCAATTCTCTTCCACACCTTCTTTTGTTTTTCTGCTACATCTGACTTGTTAAACATTCATTCACTATCTCTTTCACTCCTTGACTATTTCATACATTCATCTCTGTCACTCGTTTATGCTTCACATCTGTCATTCATCTTCACATCTCAATTCACTATCCTGTCATAACGTCCCGTTCCTACATTTATTACCTGACCCGAAAGACGTTGTGCTGTGCACATTTCAATCCATAGAAAACAGCACGTTTCTGTTTGTTTTTCCCGAATTTGTAATTTTTCCGAGATACTTTTATGTTTCTCCAATTTTGCTGTAGATAAAAACCTTATTCGGACTATTATGAATGTTTTAAAACAAAAAGTCGGTCCGTGGGATCGTCATACCGAGACTCCTCCGTGCCTCGCAAAGCACGTTAAGCCGTTGGTCCCGGCTGTCATTCATAAATCTTTGACAGTCGTTACGGGTAGTCAGAAGCTCGAAAGTCTGACATTCAGTCTTGCCAAGGGGTATCGCGCTACCCAGTAACTGGGTTGTAGAGGTCAGATAGACAGTCGCTCCATGTAAAATAGTGGTATTCAGCTGCATCCGGTTAGACTGGAAGCCGGCCCCAACATAGGAAAAGCCTAGGCAGATGATGAGCCACCGACTCCTTTATCTACGTGTTATAATGATTTCAAATGTGTGCAGGCTATGGAGTGCTTCCTGGCAGGCGTGCGACCTGCCGTCACGGATGTAACGCCGCGCGACCGCTGGCACCCGCAGGCCATCGAGCGCTTCGAGGAACTCACACAGGTACCTACACTATACATCGTGCTGAAGTTCAACACTCAAATTAAAACGTTTTCTATTAAATTTTAGGGTAATAATTTGTTTGGCGTATTTTATGTGCTCGATTTTACGCGCTCGTAAAATACGCGCGTTTGCACTGACCTATTTGTATTAGCAGCAATTGCTCACGCATATTGAACTCGAAAAGAATGTCACTGTGGCTGTGGTATGTGGTCAAGGCGACCATTTAAAGCCGCGGTCCCACGGTACGTTAACTGACAGGCTGCGTCAGGCGATCCTACTCCTGTGGAGATCGGTCGCGGCCCGTGACGAGCATTACCATAGTCCGTTAAATGACAGGCCGCGCCGCTTGTTGGTCCGGTGTGGCCTGTAGGCCGCTATTCTAACATGTCAAGTGATACGGAGCGCACGGCTGACGTGAGCAGCCGCTGTGGTTTTAGTCAGTGGTCAACATTTAATAAACAAAGCAAAAAGGAACGAGACGGTACAGGTCGAGACAGGCGTCCCGCGACGCGTCAAGTTGCGCCTTCGAACTGACCGACTCTCGACGGAACGGACGGGCGACGAAGGGCCGCCGCAGGCTCCGCAGGATGCGACGGTTTCCAGGGTCTGTCGATCTGGCCTAGCGCAATCTGGCCTGTGAGAAAGCGGGCCGTGGGTCCGCAGCATAAGAGCGAGCTTAAATAATAATAATATATTCCACCACTTTCACACAACGCCATTTTGTCCCAAACTAAGCAGAGCTTGTGCTATGAGTACTAGACAACTGATAAACATACATTAAATATTTCTAAATACATACATATTATAGATAAATTACACCCGGACACAGAAAAAATTATCGTGCTCATCACACAAACATTTGTCCTGAGTGGGTATCGAAGCCACGATCTTGCGTATAGTAGTCAGGGCCACTGACCACTAGACCAACAGGCCTGCCAAATGAGCTAATACACTCTGAAATTACGAAAATAATCGTGCTTTCGTACATATCCATACATAAACACACGCCAGGAAGCGTGAGGTTTGAGTAGACAAAAAACTACAGAACGTCACCTGCTTCGTAGCAGTAAATTGAAATTGTTGCTATATACAGTGTGTCCGGACATGGACTAGCGATATTCTAAATACTTAAATATAAGCTATTTTAAAGTACTATTACACTATAGGCTTGGGTCCAATACACTTCCCCGCTATGTGGCAGCCATTTTGTTTTTTTTGTTGAAATATGCTCTATGCGAGTACAAAAAAAATCATATATCTCAAAGTTTTAGTCATACTGAGATAAAAATAGGCTTATTCGGAAGGCAATAATATTGTCTACCGTCTGCATTACAAAGCAATGTGTTCACAATTCCATAACTTTTGAAAAAAAATGTGAAAGTCGAAAAAAAAATCAAAAAATTATGCAATTCAACCAATAATGGTTAATTACTACAAAAACAACCCCGAGAACTTTTTTATTTTTTATACTAGATCGACAGTTTTTGAGCTACGCTACAATGCAACATAAAATTCACAACTGTATGTTTAATACTTTAAGAGTTATTGTTGTTTGAACATAGCGTATGCGCAAGCACAAAACGTCTTTGTTAACCGCCAGAGTGTCATTTATGGCATTCACTGTATTCCATCTGAGAGCAGGCGAGAAATACTGTTCGTTACTACCGTGAGTAAGCGAGATAGAACGTATTAGTCCACTACCTGAAACAAAATCAGTTTTAAGGACAAATTATTAGTTGGGTTAGTTTAGTTGTCCCTCGCCCTGCGTTGTGATCGCTATCGCTACTTTCACTTACCGTCCGTGCTGTTTACGTGCTGCGTTAGTGTTTTGTATTTAAAAGTGTGATAAAGTATGGCACAGCGTCAATATTCATCGCAACATATTGCTGACATACACTTTGTGTATGGCTTTTGCAATGGAAGTGCAAATTTGGCTGTACAAGAATATCGACGAAGGTACCCTAACAGGCCTACACCGAGTCGCCAAACTTTTATCGACGTGCATTCAAGATTAGCGGAAAGAGGTATTCAAAGAGCTGTTAATGAACGCAATCGCTTGGTATCGCCCGAAGATGAAGAAGAAGTGCTTAGACTAATAACCAATGATCCTAGACTAAGCGTTAGACGGATTTCAGTGCAACTTCGAATGTCTAAGTGGCATGTATGGAGAATTTTGAAAAGAGAAGGGTTACACCCTTATCATTTTCGACGGGTTCAAGACGTGATCGAACCAGATTTTGCTGCGAGATCTGTGTTTTGTTCGTGGATAAATAGAAATTTGAGACAGAACCGTAATTTTTTACAAAGAATACTGTGGACTGATGAAGCCAAATTTACAAGAGCTGGGATTACAAACCACAGAAACGACCATCTCTGGTGCTCCGCAAATCCAAGGGCGGTGCGCCCAAGCTCATTTCAACATGAATTCTCAGTAAATGTGTGGGCCGGCATAATCAACGATAGGCTGATAGGGCCATTGGAATTGCCACCTACATTAAACGGCGCTAGATTTTTAGAATTCTTACAGACACAGTTTGCGGACAGCCTCATGGACCTACCTCTATCATACCGTCGGCGTATGTGGTTCCAGCTCGATGGTGCACCCGCGCATTTTTCTCGAGCAGTGAGAGAATATTTAAATAATAATCTACAGCCGTGGATCGGTCGTGGTGGTGTAGTAGCGTGGCCGCCTCGCTCACCCGATTTGACACCCTTGGATTATTTTTTGTGGGGTCATATGAAACAAAAAGTATACGCTACAGTTCCAAATACCAGGGAAGAACTCGTCGCAAAAATTATGGCAGCCGCCGAAGAAATTAGATCCGATTTGGATTTAATTAGGCGCTCATCAACCCAGGTGGCACAGAGAGCCGTAGTGTGTCTACAAGCTGGAGGTGGCCACTTTGAGCAACTGCTTTAGATATTTTAATCTTCATTTAATATTGGAAAAAACATTAAATAAAATTCAATATGAATGTTATGTTTTTTTAATGATTTCCTGTTTAGGGTTCCGACAAAGGCCTTTTGTGCTTGCGCATACGCTATGTTCATACAACAATAACTCTTAAAGTATTAGACATACAGTTGTGAATTTTATGTTGTATTGTAGCTTAGCTCAAAAACTGTCGATCTAGTATAAAAAATAAAAAAGCTCTCGGGGTTGTTTTTGTAGTAATTAACAATTATTGGTTGAATTGCATAATTTTTTGTTTTTTTTTCGACTTTCACATTTTTTTTCAAAAGTTATGGAATTGTGAACATATTGCTTTGTAGTGCAGACGGTAAACAATATTATTGCCTTTCGAATAAGCCTATTTTTATCTCAGTATGACTAAAACTTTGAGATATATGATTTTTTTTGTACTCGCATAGAGCATACTTCAACAAAAAAAACAAAATGGCTGCCACATAGCGGGGAAGTATATTGGACCTAAGCCTATAGTGTAATTGTACTTTAAAATAGCTTATATTTAAGTATTTAGAATATCGCTAGTCCATGTCCGGACACACTGTATACCAAAGGAGTCTCGTTGTCGTAGGATCGCTCCTTACATACTCCTTTGGCATATACTGGATGATTTTTTTTTCACGATCCAAATTTTTACAGGGTGTTCTAGTCATGAATATGAACAACTTTCATTATGGGACCAACTCTAAAATCACGAAAACAAAATCAGCTGTTTAATACAAAAGTTCAATACCTACTTGACCAAAATGTATGAAACAGCTGATTTTTTTTTTTCGTGATCAGAGTTGGTTCCATAGTGAAAGTTCCCTGTAAAAATTTGGAGTCGGTAAAAAAAGCATGCTGTATAGCAACCATTTTAATTTAGGAGTTTCAAATCTATGTTTTCTTGTCTATACTAAAGCTAACATCATACTGTTTGTATTTAAAGGTGGCCAGATGGAAGCCATTGTTGTCCAAAACGTGCACCTACAAGAAGACTGCTACTGCCGAGGGCGAGAAAGAGAGGGAGATACCTGGCATCAAGCTGTTCGACAACACAGACGGTAAATATATCCACTACATAAAATTCACTGACAGACAACGCGCAACCTAAACCATGAAACAAAAATTTTTTACAAGTGTTCCTTATAAACCGAAATAAAGAAGGATTTTTGAAAATTATTCATCCTCTAAAGGGGTTAACTCCCTTTAGTTTATTTAAATAGGGGACGCAACTTTGTCATCATCATCTGCCTAGCCTTTTCCCAACTATGTTGGTGTTAGCTTCCAGTCTAACCGGATGCAGCTGAATACCAGTATTTTACATGGACCGACTACCTACCTGCGACCTCCACAACCCAGTTACTGGGTAATACGATACCCCTTGGTAAGACTGGTTGTCAGACTTTCGGGATACTGATGACCCGTAACGACTGTCAAAGATCCACGAATGACCAACGGCAAGATATTTATTTTTGACGATGGCAAATCCCATTGGCCACACTGCTTACTGTTGATGTATACCTATGACTTCCAGCTCTTTCGATCCACGACGAAAGTGTATGTGTGTTTATTTATTTAAACTTTTCGCACAAAAGGTACAAAAGCGGACTTAATGCCTTAGGCATTCTCTAAAATATCTAACCATAGTATTCCATGATTCATAGGGGATCATTTAGTCTTTAGAACACAATACAATAACGCTCTTCAATACATGTATTGTACCGCTATTCTATGTCCTGAACCAGTGTTAACAATGTTTTGACGGCACGGTTGGCGCAGTGGTTAAGCTATTGACTGCTACGCTGCGTGTCGCGGGTTCGATTCCCGCACGGAACAAATATTTGTATGACCTGCAAGTAGTTGTTCCAGGTCTGGCTGTTTGAGTATTTGAGTTTAAATGTTTGTGAACGCACAAACAATACAGGAGAAATTCTTAGTGTCGGGCAACGTTAAAAAAAAAAAACAGATTTGGAGATTTTTCGCACTACACACACCTGCTGAACCCTTCGTGATACAAGCGAGACGTTATGTTACTTAACTAAAGTAAAATGTGTCCATTTTATTTATTTTTCCTGTTAACACATCATGACAGCAATATGTCTGTAAATAATAAGTAAGTAGACTAATCCTTTTGTTGTTTTTATTGTTTGTTGGTTTTATTACAGAAGGCGAGGTGGACATCGGCGGGGCGTTGATCTCAGAGGGCTGGGCCGAGCACGGCCCGGGCGACCGACCCTCACCGACACACCACAAACCACCCTTTGGAGACCTCGGCAACTCACGGTAGATACTCCTTTATACATAACGTTACCATCAGCCTTTTAGACCCCACAGAGTTGGGCAGAGGTGTAGTAGACCCAAATTTCGCCAGATATGTTTATAATAGCAGGCACCGCTATTGACATCAACCGGGCACAAACCCAGACACTTCAAATCATCAATATAACTCTCTTAAGTTCAAATTACCCTATTATACAACGTGTAACGTTAAATTCGCAAAACCTCAGACACCCCAACTGATTTTTAATTCAATTGACCTATTTCAGAGAGAAAATAAGTCATTAAAAAAATTGTAAAGGTTTTATGTGCTGTTTTAGTTTTACTGGCCATTCTGATCGTTTCTTGCGTCTGCGACGACGCTTTATCGAGGGAGGAGGCGTCACCGGGCCGCTGCGCCGCGCTGACATTGGCTTGCTTGACCTACTAATAAATAGACACGGCAACGTTTTTAATGAAGGTTTTTTGAAAAATGTGACCTATATTAAAAAGTGGTTCAATTAATTCTGCTCCTTATTCTGATCAAGCTATTTTCAGGTTTTACGCATTTAACGTTACACGTTGTATGAGTATTTAATGGAATTATGACATTTGCGGCCACTGATAACTTAGAAAGTTGTACTGATGACTGTCATGGTTATAATTATGTAAATACATATTGTTTTTCCATGCAACATGATATTCATATTTTGTTTACTGGTTTACTCGCGTATTTCGTTCGACTCGCGAGCTCAAAACTGTACCCAACTAAATAACTTCCTACTTTTTTAAAGTAAATGAATGAAACGAGACATAATACGTCAGTAAAACTGTAAACATGAATAAATGCAATACTTATAGTATTTTTCACAAATTGTACATTTAGTATTATATGCAAGCTAATATGTATATGTATTTTTGTGTATGCTAATTATGGATGACAAAGAGGTACAAAATGCACTGAACAAGTAATGCACGACTTGAAAACAACATATATTTAGTTAATGAAGGCACCATTATAGTGAGGGTAGAATTGAAAACTCTGTAAGCGTCATGTTATGTACAGGGTGTTGGGAATGTTAGAGGGTGAGCGAAGCTCCTCTGTACCGAAGGACCACAAGGATGACCGCGGCGAACTGAAACAAAAGACCACTGACGACTCCAAGATAGGTAAACTAACTTCATTTAATAATAATATTCCACAACATTCACACAACGCCATCTAGTCCCAAACTAAGCAGTGCTTGTGCTATGAGTACTAGACAACTGATAAACATACATATATATTTCTAAATACATACATAATATAGATAAATTACACCCAGACAAAGAACAAATGATCGTGCTCATCACACAAACATTTTTGTCCTAGGTGGGAATCGAACCCACGGCCTTGCGCATAGCAGTCAGAGCCACTGACCACTAGACCAACAGGCCTATCTTCATTTCTTAAAGTATTCTTCTTTTTCGTGTCGATGATTCCACATAAAATACAAGACGAAAAGAGCATTTCCGTAATTAAAACGTTCAAAATCTAGTCACAGTCTCAGCGACAATCAATGTCAAAAACTTATTAAAAAATATAGGAATTTCAACAAGTATTTTTAACAAGTATTTTAGCCTGCGTGTGGGTCTACTAACGGACAAATAACTGTGAGCGAGTAAAGGTCACAGCTCATTAGAGCCACCCGGCACCCACTCCGCACCGCCTCGCCTCCTGCGGCTAGTATTCTTTATATGGACTTGTATGGGTATGCGCTCACTACATCAACTCCGTAGCGTCACCGGATCGCCTCGGTCGTAAGCCCTCCACGCGCGGACGGCGGATGGACCACTCGGTGAGAACTCGCTGCTCGCATGCTTGCCTTGCGTTGACTGCGCATTGCCAACGCGAGGGTCCTGAGTGGACCGCACGCTGCCCGCGAATGATTCACGCGAGGACGATACGTTGGCGATGCGCCGCTCCCCACCCTCCGTTCATTAAATTCACGGGTTGTAAAATTTGACATTACGAAAGACACATGTAGACCTAGTGCCAATTGTTAACAGACTACTCGAAAATTCGTGGGCCAAGCGACGTCCACTCGTTGACCACGCGGCGTTCACTCGTTGACCGCACGGGGTCCACTGGTTGACGACGCGAGGTCCACTGTTTGACCGCGCGACATTTATTGGTGATAACGCGGCGTCCACCCGTGGACCACCTGTCGACAACGAGTGGACGCCGTGCGACGAGACGGTGCGGGATGGGTGCCGGGTGGCTCTAATCAGCTGTGACCTTAACATCTAAACCCAAACCGATAGCGCACATAATCTTCTCAAAGAGATTGAGCGTTATTCTCATGTAATAAATTGTTTGATGAATGCATGTTGAAATAAATAGTTTGAATTTTTTTTTTAACAGATTGAGTCCGAGATAAGATTGTGAACGTTCTTAAAATTACGAGAATTGGTCTGAACTCAACCACGTCGATCGCTTTTAATTAGGACGCGGCCTTACCTGTGGCCTCGCTAATATCTTTCATTGTAGCATGGACAAATTGAAATGGAAATCATTTATTTGCTTATAATTTAGACAGATAATATGCATTTTGTACAAATAGTACCGATACACTACCTTACGGCATGCTCGAATTTAAATTAAATCTTTATATCTCTAAGGGCTAATTTTTCTCTCTAAGGAGTAATTTTGAGTTTTCGATAGTTTTTCCATATAAAATCTGTCAGACATCAATTTTATTCCGCGAATAAAAAATATCTGTCGATTGAATAATCTTTTAATACACTCAAACGTCAATATTTTGTTAGTCAATGTTTTAAAACTAGATAGAGCCGGTATTTCTCAGCCGACAGATCCCTGAGAAGAAATGCCGAAACAAACTCAGGTCATGGTCTCTTTTAAAGCCCAAACATTGTATTATTAGGATTTTATGTGAGTCTAACAACGCAGGGCCATGTCTGGAGAGGCCAGAAGGCTCAAATAATAGAATTTATAATCAGAAAGAAAGTACTATTGGGTTACATTGGCATATTTTATACCGATATCTTTATTTTAGTAATCTGGAGTTTGACTTGATTACAAGTTTGTGGGCACATAATTTTCAACTCTAAAAAAAATACTTAATTTAAGCATTTGATTCTTGGCTTAAACCCTGATAAATTATTGTTATAGTTATTGTGACAATGATTTGTGCCAATTGTTCGACTTGTAGATGAAAATTCTCAGCTATCCATCATTAACTCACGTGTTTACAAAGCATAAAAAAGCAAAAAAATCCCTCAATTAACATTAAACTTTATTTTCCAGATAACGACCGACTCACAACTTCGAAATCTCTGAGTTCAGGCCTCGAAACAGGAGAAAAACCACTGTCCATATCTAATTTCGACCTCTCATACCCGGACAATTCCCTATCCAAAGCTTTGAACGGTTCCCATGAAAACTTTCTACACATGGAAAAACAAAATTTAGACAAAGAAGGTAATGTTGAAACAGGTTCGATAGAGACGTTAGTACCTCCCGTACCCACCACCCCTAACCTGTCAAAGTCGCCTCTCGATGAGTTCAAGGCGAACATGAACAGAATAGACTCCCATCATAATCTTGAGTTACTAACGAGGTCACAACACGAGGATAAGTGAGGTTTAATTTGTAAGTAATTGTTTTGAAAAGTCGTGACGATTAGTCTGTATATGATTTCTAAGACAGTTTTACAAGCCACTTCCACAGATAATTATCGTATTAATTTGTGATTTTTAACATAAGAACTGATGTGGCATTTTTGAACTGTTTCTTTTTACTGAAGCCCACTTGATTATATTAAAATCACCATTATGCCTCTGTCACCTTCAAATGATTGACAGTAATAGGAAGGTGTCTGAAATTTAGCGCTAAATATATTTAGTGAGTTGTATTGCAAACGGTCCTGAGACCGCACTGTGTGTATGCGTTAATATCGCAATAAAGCTGCGTAAACGCATACACTGCGCTAGCGTGATACGACAGCAACCTAAAACATCAGCCAAGTTACACAGTTTGGTCGTCACGACTATTAATTATACTAATGTAAAATATGTCCGGATTAAAGATAATTTACTGTTGTATTAAAAGTTATTTAAGTATACTGGCAAGGACTTCGACGCGTAATCTGTAAACATGGATTTAGTACATAATTCTGAACACCTGCTAGGGGGTCTAGTATCATGTGCTGAATCCATGTCACAGTTTGCGCGTCGATGTCATGCCACCCTGTATAAACGCTGAATATGGTATATCATTGTTAAATGTATCCCATCCTCATACCTGTATCCAGTATGTGATGTCGAGTCTCATGTTAATATATGTTCTATAAATCTATAGGCACACAAGTTTTCTACTATCTTTTAAAGATATTATGTCTCACTTGTTAGTAAAAGTTTAAGTCAATTGCCACCTACTTAAATACTTCCTTTCTTATGAGATCTTATCTGTAATCTTCCAAAAATATTTAATAGGACTAATCCTTAGTCTGCGTAAAAAAAAAGCTTTAATATGTACAAAAGTTGAAAAGAGGTTTTTGCAAGGTTGTGCGTTTCATTATGCTACTTCTTTCTATATCGACTATAGAGAAAAGTAGATCTTTCTTTTGTTATTTTAGTGCTTTTTGTTGCTGCAAGGATCTTTTCGCGCCTGAATGACGTTGACAGGGGTCGTTGTTGGTAAGCATAATCAGCCTACAACGTTCCCACTGTTGGGACACAGGCCTCCTCTCTGTGAGAGGGAGTGAGCCATAATGTAGCACGCGGACCCAGTGCGGCTTGCTTTCCCATTTGTGAAATTGTCACACAAATTGTATTAACAAAACAAGATGGCGGCGTTAGCTCCAAATTGTATTAACAAAACAAGATGGCGGCGTTAGCTCCAAATAGGAGATAATACGGCAAAGTTTCGGCGCCAGAGGGCAGCACTAGCACAAACAGTAAACAAACATTTGTGTCAAGTAGGTCGAAGTGTAATAAAAATTGTTAAAATCGACCATCATTGAGTTTTAAATAGTGTAAAGTGTATTATTATTCACTAATGCATCAATGCTGCGTGTTCGGGTGTAATAATATAGCGAACTTGTCCTTTCTAAACGACAAAAAGCTGCGAAAACTATGGGAAGCAGCAACACTGTGTAAAGACTTTCGAGCAAAAAAAACACTCTAAAATGTGTTCCGCACACGTTAAATCGGAAGATTATATTGAAATTGGAAAACTTTCAAGTAAGATCGATGTAATAATAAAATAACATTCATATGATTACGTAAGACTCACAAATATGATTCCATTCTGAACATAAACTAAAATTTTGTTACTATTTTTAGGGCTAAATAACATCAGGCGCATTCTGAAAAAAGGAGTAGTGCCTTCAATTTTTTATGGTAAAAACGGAAGATATAAAGGCCAAAAGAAGCCGAGAACGTTGTAATAATTGTTATTAAAAGTAAAATACGACATGATATGTCAATGTTTGGTTGTTTGTTTACTTCATGTGCTAGTGGCGCCATCTGCGCCGAGCTTTGCCTAATATTCCCTATTGTATTAACAAAACAAGATGGCGGCGTTACTTCCAAATTGTATTAATAAAACAAGATGGCGGCTAATTCCGAATTTGGCCTCGCGCCAAAAGAACCTTGTGGCGTTTTATGTATGAGTAGTTGCTGTGTTCCTATTTTAACAATAGAAGTGCTTTCTGTATAGTTAGTGATATACAAGCTGTAAATGATTAAAGTACGTAAAATTAAGAACGGGATATGTGTGATTTCTATGTTGCTCATGATCAAGAAAAGATATTTTTTTAGTCCAGGCAAAGAAAAATATGAACCAGTCTAACCCGGAGGTTAGACCTGATTAGATACAATACGAACAGCCTTTGATAAATAACCCTACGAGCTTGTCCCGGAATCAGAGTAAACTATTGCTGTATTTAGTAAACATCTAAGATCTTCTGCCTAATCTCTAGCTTGTAAAAAGAAGAATAAGTATATTACGAGATTGATATGGAATAGATACAGTTTTTAGATAATATGCTTGAAATTTTGAATATGATATGAACTTGGCCTAAAAAAAATCTGAAAATCTAATCTCTGATCACTAACTCTATTGACAAATATCATGTTTGTGGCTATGATTAGCATAATCAGCCTGTGCCTACTGTTCCCACTGGTGGGACACAGGCCTCCTGTCATCGAGAGGGAGGGCTGTAATTCTCCACGCGGGCCCAGTGCGGGTTGGTAGTTGTCTCATGTTTTCGAATGTTTGGTAATAGGACATGCCGATGTCCTCTCGATGTTTTCCTTCACCGTTTTGAGATCAGTGGTGATGAAATAATTTACACAAATTAAAATGCCTGCTTGGGTTCCAACCTACGACCTACAACTCGTAAACCGGGACCGTTACCGCTGAGCCACCACTGCTCCCCACTGGGCCACCACTGCTCCCCACTGGGCCACCACTGCTCCCCACTGGGCCATCACTGCTCCCCACTCGGCCACCACTATTCTCCACTGGGCCACCACTAATCCCCACTCGGCCACCACTGCTCCCCACTGGGCCACCACTGCTCCCCACTGGGCCACCACTGCTCCCCACTGGGCCACCACTATTCCCCACTGGGCCTCCACTATTCCCCACTGGGCCACCACTGTTCCCCACTGGGCCACCACTGCTCCCCACTGGGCCACCACTATTCCCCACTGGGCCACCACTGCTCCCCACTTGGCCACCACTGCTCCCCACTTGGCCACCACTCCTTCCCACTGGGCCACCACTGCTCCATTCCTCTGGCTATGATTGTTGACTGGAATATCAGCCAATCACTGCACTTGACATGATATTTGTCAAAACTCATATTAGTTTATAATTTATCGAAATTGAAACTTATTTGTAAGTATTCATTTTTTCATGCATGTGAAATTTTTCATAAGTATATTAAATATGTACTTACTTAGTTTTATTGTTTAACACTAAGCAAACAACTGGAGAGTTTGAAATGTATTTCTAATGTGTTAAGTACTTACCAGTTTTCTACCATCACAGTATTTATATTTTCTACCAATTCATGTTGCCAGATTAAAAAACAAAACAGTATTTTTACTCAACTTTTGAGGTGAACCCACAGACTTTTTCATGCTGAAATGGACCTCGGAAAAATAAGAGATTATTTTTAAACATGGTAGAAATATTTCTGTGATTGTTAAGAACATAAGCTTGAAGTAGGCGCTAACAGCCGCTTGTAGGAATAAGTAATTAATGTATTTAAATTGACGCTTCTGCCACATCTGTTACTTTACCTGCATTTTGTGACGTCAGTTAGTATTTTGTTTCAATGATTACTAAAGACGTGTATTTACTAGTCAGCACGTTTCGGACAAAACTTTCATCCTGTTTCCTATCCAAACGTTGGTTTGCTGAATACATGACAATTCTGTGGTCTAATATATCAAAAGATGTAGGTTCCCATCATGTCGTGGTTTAATCATGTAATCTGTTGTATTGTAAACCTTTATTTCTTAAAATTACTGATGTTTGAGAAACGCTGTCTGATACGATTTACTAAGGACAATAAATAGTGAGAAGAAAAGGCAAGATTTAAGGGTTATGCGATAAGGGAGCCCGTGAAATTCAATTTTTCTTACATTTTTTGCAATTTGCAGTTTCAAGTTGTAGTGTCAATTTGCAGTGTCAAGTTGTATGTTGATTAAAATATGATTCGCGACCGTTTGCCTTAAAGGTTTTAAGGATATACTCAAGGAGTTAGGTAGCTTTGATTACATTTTCGTGTGGTGCATTATAATTATGGTGCTAACAGATCAAGGTCGCAAAGAGTACTTATTACATTTGTATCCTAGTGACGTAACGCATTCTTCTGTATAGAAAGATAGTGCCACCTTTATTAATTAAAAATAGATCAAGAAATATTTGTAGCTATATATTCATTAAAATTTTCTATGTTATTTAAAATACGCCTCTTTAGTACTACATTTTTTTATATTGTTTGGTACTTGCCATTAAAATGTGCTCAATTTTTTTTCCAGAATTATCTTTTATGCATCGCAGTTAACGCTTGTTTACAACAAACATCCATAATAAATTAATTTGATGTATAATTTATTATTATTGTATCAATCGACGACTAACTGAAACATTTTCATACATCTTTTATATGGATGCATACGAGAGGGAAAAATATTAACCAATCACAGCGTATCGTGTATGTTTACGTCATAGCGTTAACCAATCAGAAACGACGATCGTTGTTCATGTCCAAAATGTAATATTACTATTGGTTGAAAACTTGGAACTAAAAAGGTAATGGTGCCATACCATTCTAGTACAAACTGCGTGACGCAGGAAAAGTATTGTTTTCTAGTTTTCGAATTAAATTGTTATAGGTTCGGTTTTTTGTTTTTAGGATTAGTTGTCTATTCATGTAGACTTTTGTTATAACTCGAATATATTTTGTAAAATGATGTACTTTTGTAAATTCCTTTTCAACATAGAAATACATTTGGATGGAAAAACAGAAGTGTGTATTTTTTTTAATAGCAAGTTTTTTGTTTTGTTTGGGCAATCCTAAATAGTTGTTCGACTAAACACCAGAAGCTGTCATCTAGCTTGGTCGACAAATACCTGGCAGTGGCACAATGGCGATGTTTTAAAAGTATTCAGTCGTTTTCAGTTTAAAAAAAAACTTGTAAGGTCCGAGGACCCCCGGCAGGAACGCTTAAAATAAAAAGATGGCAGCTGCGAAAATGTCAAAATGATGAAAATTTAGACCACAATATTGGATTAAGCTCCCTCGAAAACGACACCCCTAACGAAGCATTTGAAATTTTTTGCAGCCGCCATCTTGGATTTTCATTTTGACCCATAGACATATATACAACGTGTCCCAGAAATCAACGTCAAGCCGAAAACGGGCAATAGGCCAAGTCGTGACAGCTATTAGAAAAATATAAAAAAAAATCTTGGTCATGTACTTTTCGAATTATAAGCATTCAAAAATAAATCTCAAAAAGTGACACCCTGTGATGATTTTTCAAGTCCTGTGACTACATTATTAACATTTCGGTAGTTTTTTTCTCTGTGATGTAACCATGAATAACCCTTCTGTAAATTACAGTTAAAAGTTAAAACGTAACTGCCTCAGTTTTAAATTAAATGTTAGATTTTTGCCCAATATTGAATTCAAAATAATGACATCACCCAACTTTAACCGACTGTACTGAAAAAAAAATCTACTACACTATTTTGCAAGTAACTTTAAAAGATGGCGCGTTTAGTCAGGATTCCAAAATGGTATAACACATACTAATTGCTACTTCTTAATTGAGGAAAAAAAGTACATTGTTGGTTTTAGGTGCATTTGAAATAAAATTCAGTCGTTGGATTTCTTTTATTATAATTTTTATTAACCCTTAAATGCATAATGTTGCCATATGGCAACAAACTACGTCATTTAATTTTTTTAAGAATGTGATAGCTGTGAGCTTCTGAACGCACCTCTTTTTGTCAAAACAATATATATACTCTATGAATATTAATAATTTTATGTCATTATAATATATATTCTTTTTAATTCTATAGATAAATACCTATACAATAGCATTTTTTTGCAATTCGATGAAATAAATCATGCATTTAAGGGTTAAATCAGATTTACGAAGTTTTATAACAAATGTTCAAACGGTTTTCCTTCAGCTGCAATGCAAGTTCTACATCTCTTTAAAAATGATCGCGTAATAAGACGGGCGTATCTTCTTGAGTTGATGTATTCAGCGGCTTCTGCAATTCTTTGGCGCAGCTCGTCTAAATCTTGAATTGGTTTAGAGTACACTTTATCCTTTATCGTACCCCAGTAAAAAAAATCTATGGGGTTTAAATCGGGTGAACGGGCAGGCCACGAAATTGTACCACCCCGCCCAATCCACCTATCGGGGTATTCTCGATTGAGAAACTCTCGTACAGTGAGAGCATAATGCGCTGGGCAGCCATCTTGTTGATACCACATGCTGCCGTAAATGTTCAGTGGCACTTCTTCCAATAATTCTGGTAATTGGTTCTGTAAGAAGTTCAAATAACCCTGGGCATTTAAATTCTCCGGCAGCTCGATTGGACCAATAACTTTACCATTCAAAATTCCCGTCCACATATTTACTTTAAACTGGTACTGAGATCTATCTTCCCGCATCAAATTTGGATTTTCCACGTGCCATTCGTGCAAATTGTGGAGGTTCATGTAACCGTCCTTTTTAAATGTTGATTCATCGGACCATAGAATTTTTTCAAAGAATCGCGGGTCCTCTCGGTGCCTCTGCAACATCGTTCGACAAAATCGTACTCTCTCTGGGTAGTGTCGGGGTAGCAGACTTTGTACTCGTCGTACATGGTATGGGTGAAACTCGTTCTTTTTTAAAATACGATGTGCAGTACTTTTGGGGACTCCTATGCTCTGTTCAATTCCACGTACTGAGATACTTCTGTCTTCTTCAACTGCTTGCAAGACTTCGGCTTCGTAGGGCATAACGGGTCTTCCCTCGCTAACCAATTGGCTAGGAAATCGACCCTCTGATAATGACCGATGCACATTAATAAATACTCGATGATCGGGATGACGCTCAGCATTCGGGTATCTCTCACGATACACTCTTGCTGCGGCATTGGCGTTGCATAAGCATTCTCCATAAATGAGATGCATGTTGGCGTATTCCTGTGCGGTGTATCGAGATGGCATGATAAAACACTACACAAACACGGGGTTGCGATTAAAACAAGTCCGGGGTTGTCAGAAACGGTGCAGATAAATCCAAATTACAATGCAAATCAAGTCCAATAAACAAAGCCACAGTTGTAAGTACGAAGTCAATACGAATACAAAAAGATGTGCAGTCAACGAAAGAGCGTAACGTACTGCAGTATTGCACAATTTGCCGACGCATCCCTGTTTAGCCAGAGTAGCGTCTCTATCTGTTTCACTCACACATATGAAATGATGTGTCAATCCGTCTCCCTCTTAGTTAGATAAAAGTAGCGTCACTATCTATCTCGCTCCCACTTGTCAAAGTAGCGTCACCTCACATTAGCTAAAATGAATCTTTCTCGCTCACACTAGTCAAAATAACGTCACTCTTCGTCTCAATCGAACTTTTATGAAATACGGCTTCATAAAAAAAAAATGTTTTTTCTCAATTAAGAAGTAGCAATTAGTATGTGTTATACCATTTTGGAATCCTGACTAAACGTGCCATCTTTTAAAGTTACTTGCCAAAATAGTGTAGTAGATTTTTTTTTCAGTACAGTCGGTTAAAGTTGGGTGATGTCATTATTTTGAATTCAATATTGGGCAAAAATCTAACATTTAATTTAGAACTGAGGCAGTTACGTTTTACTTTTAACTGTAATTTACAGAAGGGTTATTCATGGTTACATCACAGAGAAAAAAACTACCGAAATGTTAATAATGTAGTCACAGGACTTGAAAAACCATCACAGGGTGTCACTTTTTGAGATTTATTTTTTAATGCTTATAATTCGAAAAGTACATGACCAAGATTTTTTTTATATTTTTCTAATAGCTGTCACGACTTGGCCTATTGCCCGTTTTCGGCTTGACGTTGATTTCTGGGACACGTTGTATATGGACTGGAAATACCTACGAAAAAAGGGTGCCTACCTACAACTCATATTGTCTCAAAAAATGGCTGCCATTGCTAGGGTTGTATCAATTTAGGAACATTGGTGTTACTATAACGAGTATCGATACTAAATACGAGTCGTACTAGTTATCACGTTTGGATCATAATATAGTATACTAACTTATAGTCCGTTCTAAGGTTGCCTACTTTATAGTAACGTATCCTAGTTTATTTTCGATAAACATACTTTATAATTTTGCATAAAAATACAGTATGCGAAAATACTTTATTTCTAATCTTTTGTTATGCGTAAATGACTCATATGAACTATTTATCGATAGGTACAGACGCCAGCACATCAAGCTACCCGAAACTGTCAAATTATCGCAATCAACTTTCTTCCCTGAAAATAAAATTAATGCCAAGTGTTTTTTCGGCACAGAATTAAAAAACACTTTTTAATTGCATCACGTTTACGTATTAAAGTGAAGGAAAACAGCGTGAAGAGATATGTATCCATATGCCCAAAAACAGGTGCTTTCGCATATTATACCTTTATTATTATACCTATTATACCTCATAATATGTATGTATTTAGAAATATATATGTATGTTTATCAGCTGTCTTAGTACTCATAGCACAAGCTCTGCTTAGTTTGGGACTAGATGGCATTGTGTGAAAGTTGTGGAATATGATTTATTTATTTATTATTATTTTTATATATGTAATTAATATATATCTATTTATTTATTTCAGGCCAAACGGCCAGGCTATTATTAATCAATCATTTTAATACACATTTACCAAAAATGCTGTGGGAACAGAGTTATCATGTAATCTCATTACATCAAGTGTTCTATTGAAACAGCTTTCTTCAAAGTGAAGTGAACAGAGGTACCATTCTTTATGTCGGGGATTAATATTTTCTTCACCAATAGCCTCTAACCACTTTTTCTTTAGTCCTTCCTTTTTAGGAAACCTATAAAAAGTGCAAGTATTTTTATCAATAAATAATTTTGGTTACAGCTATATTATATTAGCATATGAAACTAAAATCAATAGGAAACGTCAGAATCTATGTGCACGGTTCCAATTGGTGGTTTCTATGGAGAAGAGTCGGCAAGAAACTCCACGGTTACTCAAAATAATTCACTTTTACAATGTTAATAGGTAGGGGAGGACAGTGTAGGCCTGTCAACAAGTACCAGGTACTTAAAAAAATAGAAGACATTGTAAAAGCCAATTGTTTTTAAAAGAGTAACCGTGGAGTTTCTCGCTGGTTCTTCTGCATAGGAAACCACCATTTGGAACCGTGCATCTAGCTTGTGACGTTTCATAAGTGCCCATGTAGGTTTATGTGAAAGAAAATATTTTGATTTTGGTGCTGTGAACCACGGGCCGGACCTAGCAAGGTCAATCGGAGCTAATAAGACGCAGGACTATTTATGTTAACATAGCAGAATATACCGATATCGTTCCAGCGGAGGAACTAGTTCCGGAAACTATTAGGCAACGGTACAACACTATTCTATTATGACATATTATTGTAAACAAACGAATGAATTAACAAAATAATAAAAAGGTCTGTTATACGGAAATTCACCCAAATATCAATACTTTAGCCATAAGTTCATGATCGCGTTACAATTATATCATCGAATGTCTATTATTGTATGTGTTATTGCATGAAAACCGGCTACTAACCTGTGCAAAGAAAGTTGAGGTTGATTTTCATTCTTCCTTGCACCACACTTCACAATACAACACACAGGCATGTTGAATTGCTGTTTTTCAACATTTACATGCAGTTTTAAAGGTAAAGTCCTCGTAATTTTCTCGCAAATCTCAATAATACAAAAAATAAACAACCATTTGACAGCTGAACTACCACGAAACTTGGCGACAAAGATGGCTGCTCTGGCACCTACCTACAACCGTGTATAGAATAACAGGGCATCTCCTGTTATATCCCATCTCAATGTTTTGACCTCACTATCGGCTTCAGCACCCTGGGAAACCATGAAAACAACAGCCATGACGAAAAAATTGAAAACGTTTGCAACCGCCATCTTGGATTTTCATTTTGACCTCACCATTGGCTTCAGTGGCGGTCTGTGTGGTGCCGGACCAGAATAGCACCAGTGCACCACCCTACTTCCCTTGGGTGTCGTAAAAGGCGACTAAGGGTCGTACCGGAGAATGGGCAGCAGCGTTCTATATGCATTTTACCACCATACTGCGATCGCCAACCCGCCTGCCGCGCTTGGCAGGCGATTATGGAAAACCGGGTGGGGGGGGGGGGGGGGGGGGTACCCCTAAGAATGACATTCGCAAAAAACACTTGGCCGCTAGTACCCGGCGGTCCGCCTACCCTTGGCTACGGTAGCGGCCAAAGCCACGGTGAGGCAAGGGGTGCTAAGAATCCCCGGAAGAGATCCGGCTACCACAATCATAGAAAACTGGACCTGGCAGGAAGATCAAATAACACTCGAGCACATCTTTTTAATATGAAAACCCGGCAAGTGCGAGTCAGAATAGCACACGCCAAAAACACGTTTCTTGTCTGGGTCTGAAAATGAAAGGGCAATAGAAATACACACTCCTTGAAAATTGCAACTGTCTGCCTGTTACGGTTCATGAGAAACAGCCCGCTGACAGTCAGACGGACGGACGGATAGCGGACGCTTAGTAATAAGGTTCCGTTGGCATCCTTTGATACGGAACCCTAAAAATTATGATAGGAAAAGTTACGCAATATCGTTTTTCGACAATCACGTGGAACAACTTGAATGTCCAAAAATCGGGAGCGAAAATCGTCTTTATCATCCAACCAAGGTAATCAGTGGTCATTACACGGCATGTTTACGTCTGTCAGTCTTCGATACCTACAAGTAAACAGTGCTATTAGTCTGACGATGTCTTGAAAGCGTGGTGCTCTCTCCGCCAATTGTTATCTAAGTACATATTTACCGTTTGAAACGGTCCCGAATCACTGTCGTTAAACTGAAATCATTGTTACGGTGTGGTGCAAGCGATGGAAATTGACGGATTGATGAGTATGGAGATGTTTTTGCAAAAGTTATAGGTACCTAAGACCGGAGGGGCAATTCTCGAAATTTAAAGAACGTACCTACACAGTCTCAATCTGTCAAAAATACATATAATTTCCCTACATTTTTGACTTATAACATTTTGATCACAGGAATAATAATTTAGCCTTCACATTTCTTTTTTTTTTTGCCTTGGGACATTAGTGTGATAAGCACGCCTGCTAATCGCGCAACTGACACCAACCGGTCAATTCTGTAAAAAGCTCACCGTGAAATCATAAATGAAGTGAGCACTTAATAGTGTTAATCCCTAGCATTAGGGAATGACAGAACTCACTTTCCGCTCACTTCACCTAAGTTCTCACGGTGAGATTTTTACAGAATAGCACTGCTGGGGAAGTTAGAATAATCCTATACTATAACAAAAACTGACTGATCTTTTTTATCTGATTTGGAGACAAGAAAAAGTGTACGTAGTACCCATTGTTGTCTGCACGACGGGTGTTATACCCAAACCTACACCACAGCCTCAAACTAATAGACCTGAAAGACTCGATTTACATAACACTTCAAAATGCCGCAGCTGCAGAATAGTGAGAAAGACCATGCAAAATGAGGAAAATTAAATCTCTCCTCATAACAATCATTCTTCGTGATAAAAATTCCCCACACACGCTACATTGACTTGGCTTAGGCCCGTTAATGTAGCTGAAACTAGCCAAAGAGCTAAGAAACAAAACTTGTTTAACAAAAATAACAATAAAAAATTTATTGCTCAAAAGATTACAGAGATTTTACATTGGCCCCAAACTGCAAGCCTGTATCTTATGCACCAATATGGAGGGTTCACCATTTAAACATTTATTTAGTCACGAGTCAGACAAAGACCAATATTAAAAAAAAAAAATAGTGCAGTGAGCGGTAGAAACTCAGATTCATATGTACCTACCTACTTAATACGCGAAACGTAGAACAAAAACGCTAGTAGTAGTACCCAGTAGCGACTTATGAAGGCTTTCCTTAGGCTGCCTGTCCATTGACGCGGAGCGAGGCTATGGAGCGGAGAAACTGAGAAATATTAACCAATAGAAAAATGTCATTGAGATTTTATGCAATCCTATTGGTTAATATTTCTCCGTTTCTCTGCTCCGCAGCCTCGCTCCGCGTCAATGGACAGGCAGCCTTACTGTATCAACTTTACCTTGGCTTGCAAACTTATAAAGTTACTACAAAAAACAAATATGTGACGTTTTTAAGAATGATACATAAACAACGTGCTCCATAAATGGTAGCGAAGCCTTGACCAGCAGGTCAGTGTGTCTCGGTGAGCAGATCGAAGGTATAAATATCGTAGGTATAAGACCCCGGCAACCTACTTATATCTACCTACCTATACACTTCAAACTGTTGATTTAGTGAAGCCGTAATAGCCCAAAGGTAGAAGTGCTGAATGGCGAGACAGCAGTATTGGTGGCATAGTACCTACCTTTAAACATACCTGTGAAGTCCTAGCACAAATGTTTAGTTTAGTTATAGGAATATACAAGTGAGAAGCTCACTAAAAAGTTAGTAGAAAATGAAGAACGTTTCTCAAGAGAGTTTGGAAACCATTTCTGAATGTTAAGATATTTATAAGTAACGCCCAATCGTACATTTCTTGAACTCAATGAAAGAAACATCAAAATTGGTTCATTAGTTTTTGAGAAAATCGCGTACATACTAACATACATACGAGTCGAATACAGAACCTCCTTTTTTGAAGTCGGTTAAAAATTAGCAGTGCCGTTGATAATCTCAATATGGAACGGAAATTATCTCAATGCCTTCGAACGTTCTAGGTTACCGTGCCGTATCTATACAGAACTACTAAAAAGACACGCAGACGGGTGGAGGAAAGACACACGTAACATAGTTCTGCTAACACGCGATGTAATTTGAATTCCCGCTACAAATGTGGACCAACAGTTCAAAGACATTTAAGAATATAGGTACATTTAAAAAAAATCGATTTCGAAAATCGGGGTGATTACTAAAACTTCCTTAAAATCAGGAAGTTTAAAAAAGATTCCGACGAATTTGGAAACCTCCTCCTCTTTTGAAGTCTGATAAAAATGAATACGAGTATAAACATTTTTGTTTACTTAGAACATTTCTCAGGCTAGGTGGAACGACGACCTTCGCTGGGTGGCTAGAAGCAGCTGGGACAGGCCAAGGATCGAGCAAAATGGCATGCAATTGGGGAGCCCTATGTCAGGCTGTTGTCTGCTAGAGGTTGATGAAGTATACCTGTACCTACAATATTAATAATTATAGCAGAAGAACTCGTTAGATACGCGTAGTTAGAAGACTGAAAGTCTGACAACCAGTCTAACCAAGTGGTACCTATCTATTGTGTTACGCAGAAACAGGGTTGTGGAGGTCAGATAGACAGTCGCTCCATGTAAAATAATGGTATTCAGAACCTATATCGGGTTAGAAAGCTGACCACAGAATAGTTGGGTAAAACTAGGCAGATGGCGAGCAGTAGATACCTAGACAATAATATCAAGTTGCTAATTATTTACTATGAAAGATGGCCAGAGATCGCCCAAGACAGGGAGGTTTGGAAGAAAAAAGGGGAGACCTTTGCCAGCATTGGGAAACAATATAGACTAACGAAAAAAAAAAATACTTAGGTACTTTTAATAAATCCAATGTCTACCAAGTTTTGGATAACCAATGACGTAACAGTTCACTTCTTGTACCAAACAGTGAACAATATAATTTGTAGCGAACGGACCAATGCAACAAACGAAAGCGCTGAGCTGCAGAATTACATAAAATCTATAGTGACACTGTGACGGCGATTATTATCGAAGAAGTGATAACACTGGTTATGTAAGAAAACAGTAGCGGAATTAAATTAGCAACTAGATAGCTTCGCGGTAAAGAGAGAAGGCGTATAAGGATTTATTTTTCCTTCCGGAAGTATTCTGTATCGCTCATTTTTTTTTTAATATCCAGGATGAAAAGTACGCTGCCTAAGTCCTTCTCCAGGTTCCAGGCTCTCTATCTGTATTATAACGGTGGGTTTAGGTGTGAAAAGGTGGGAGAGAAGAGTTCCTTTCGCATTTAAAGTCCCTAAAGACATTTGTTTCCACCACGCACCATCGTCGGTTTATTAGACTTGTTAGTAGACTAAAGGCTGATTTTTCCAAGGCCAGATAATTTTATACGAGGAATAATTTTGAATTTTTGACAGCTCTTCCATACATAATCTGTCAGACGTCAATTATATTCCATGAATAAAAAATATCTGTCGATTGAAAGGTTTAGTACCTAAATAAGGTTAAAGCAGCATGCAACATGCACAAACGCCAGCACATCAACTTACTACAATTTGTCTTTCTTTAATAGTTTAAGTTGATTGGGAAAATTTTACAGTTTCGGTAGCTTGATGTGCTGGCGTCTGTACAAAGTTACATTAGACATTCTAAACTCGAAAACACTTTACCGAATCACTTCAATGATATGAACAACGAAAAGAATATTCGCCACCACAAACATCACTCTATTTATATAATGATCGCCAACTCCTGAACGTACTACTAGATGGCGCTGTGCCGATGACGCCGATTTCTACATCGCGGTGTCAAGATTCTCCGCGGCTGAGTGACCCTCCTCGATTTTTCCAATACGAATTAAGACCTTACTTCATAGGATCATTTCTATAGTAAGCTCTTCTCGAGACTTTCACACTATGTGAGTCCTCACAAGTCACGTTGATGAGACGTGGCGCGGTGCCCTGAGCGTGAGGCGGGCGGTGGTAGACCTACCACCAGCCCTCGATGATCGTTCACTCCCTTCGCAAGAGGGGAGCGTGGGGTGCTGTCGCTGTCTGAGTGGCTATTTTTAAAACCTATAAAAATCTCTATACTGTTAATAGTGTTAATACATCATAGAATGGACAGTGATTGCGTGGTTAAAAAAATGGGGCTGTCATTGGTGCAAAATAATAGGTATGATTAGATAGATATTAATATTATAATGCTGTATAAAAAATTCATCCTAATTAAACATAAATGACGACTACAAATTATTGCAGTTACGGAAACAAGATCACAACAACAAGTAATGTTCCTTCACTAGTACATACAGCTAACGATTGCGCGCGTTTTATTTGAACTGGCAACGCATTCTTCCATAAAGGAGCGGCCTGGAGCCTGGACAGAAAAGGATTTGTCGAAAAATATTATGGAATTCATTGGCATTTTAAGCTTCAAATTATCCGATGACCTCAATTTGTATGGGAGAGTCGCAAAGATACTGAAAACGTTTTTTTAAGATAGAGAAAGAATATGAAACAATAGGGAAAGAATATGAACATTCCAGCGAAGGCGAATTGGCAACCACGTGAGCTTCACACGACATTCGGAAACTCTCTGCCGGCGTCTGTGTTCCTTTCCACATTTAACCCGTCTGCCTTCAAAGCAAGAGTGAACAGGCATTTTTTAGGCATGCTCGTTCCATCATAGACCTCATCCATCGCTTTCCACCAGGCGTCACAAAGGTCAGGAGCGGTCACATTCAGTAATAGAAAAAAAAAGTATCTAGATAGGTAAGTACAGACGCCAGCACATCAAGCTAGTACAATCTGTCAAATTTCTTTAATATGTAGATTTTCAACTTTCTCGCCAAATCAGAAGGTTCAAAGTTGATTGGGAAAAATTGATAATTTCGGGTAACTTAATGTGCTAGCGTCTGTACTTACTAGATATTATCAATTATGAAAAATCAACTGAATAATTAAGACAATCAGAACTAAGTAAACTATTGTGAAATTAATTCGTTAAAAGTTTACTACGCTCTCTTTAGTGTGTCCTTGACTATCTATGCCTTGACCAGACTTTTCTGTTATACGAGTATTGTCACCTTCGAAAACAACCAATCGATCATAACAAGAATGTATTGATTTTGGTTCTTAGTTTATGTCGTTCGTATATCTTTGACAGTTGTTACGGGTCGTCAGAAGCCCGAGTCTGACAACCAGTCTGTCAACCAATGGGAGAGGACTAGGCAGGTGAGGTGATGACATAATATTTCAACGTGGCTCAACAGACTGGATCGCCCTTATATCCGGCAATGCTGCAGTAGACATATTGTTACCTTGTGAGTGCTAATCTTTGTCTGTGCTTGTTATCCTGTCTGTATCCTTTTATGTATCTGTTTATACAACGTGTAACGTTAAATGCGCAAAACCTGAAAATAGTTTGATCAGAATTAATTGAACCACTTTTTAAAATAGGGCACATTTTTCAAAAAATCTTCATTAAAAATGTAGCCGTGTCTATTTATTAATAGGTCAAGCAAGCCAATGTCAGCGCGGCGCAGCGGCCCGTTGACCACTCCTCCCTCGGTAAAGCGTCGTCGCAGACGCAAGAAACGACCAGAATGGCCAGTAAAACTAAAACAGCACATAAAACCTTTACATTTTTTTTAATGACTTATTTTCTCTTTCAATTGAACATTAAAAATCAGTTGGGATGTCTGAGGTTTTGCGCATTTATCGTTACACGTTGTATATGAGTCTTGTTACTTGAACTAAACTAATTTTATTTATTTATTTATTAACTTACCGTGATCGCGTGAGATAACAACTCACGGAGTGACAGTTGTTAGTTCATCGCTTACCGTCTGGTAAGCGATGAACGATAATATTGAGTAACGGCTTCCTCGCCTGATTCATGCTTGCAACGGAAGTATGCAAAGTAATGTAGACTATTATTTATTGCTTTACAATCCTTGATTTACTTATAGACAATGTTTTTGGTATTCTGCTACGTACGATTTGTTTGTTTGAAACCAATGGTCTAGCAAAACAGAAGCGTCTAAAAACAATATTAAAGTCGAAGTTTTCGATCCAGGGTTATTTGTAAAACACTAACAACCTCCCAGGGCTATAATACTCATATCCTAAATAAAAACTTATGTTTTAAAACTTTTAATTATTCACCATTTTTTTTTTCATAATATTATTAAAAATATTTAAACGAGGAATAATTCATATTATTTTTGGTAAAATTAAGTATTATAAAAAGTCATAGAGAAAAGTTGTTGTTTATGATGTTACTAATATTGTCCTGCGAGGTTATTAGTGTTTTAATAAGTAATAACCCTTTATAGGCAGTTTTTAAACTCATAGTCCTACCCAGCACCCAGCACCGTAATTGCGTAACACACTTTCAATAACAATCTGAATGATTTTGAAGGATATTACTAATCCATAGCTTCATATGTTCGAAAAATCTGTCTGCTCAACAACGTAAATAACGCAATGAATGTTGTGAACCTGTCAAAATGAAAGCCATTGCTACTGATAGTGTGTTACGCAATAACCCAGCAGTTCTGCCCAATAAAGTAGGTACAGTCAAAAAGGGTGAATCGGGACGAAACTTTAAAATGGATTTTAACATTGAAATAATACCGTTTTTTGCCAAAAGTCCGATTAAATGTCCTTGTTGGCAACAAACTATATTACATCAACGTTAAAATCCATTTGAAAGTTTCATCCGGATTCATCCCTCGGTTCCTATTCACCCCATTTGACGTATTATGTAAACATGCAAAAAAGCTATTAAATAACTAAATTACCTATAACTATAAGGTCCTACCTAGACTTTCTAAATGCGGCGCATAAAATCTAAGATTTGGCTTATTAATATCCTAATAATGTAGGCTACAGACTTTTAATCCAGCTCAGACTGGAATCGCAGGCCTTAAATATGCAAGCCACCGTACTTTCCCTTCGCAATTACAGCTTTCCAACAATACGAGCAGGTACCTACTACCTTGTACTATACTTATAAGAATATCATGAAAGACTTTCTGGTTAGTCGGCTCACTTTCACGATGTCTAACAGCTACCGAATCTGGATCTAGGTGTAAGCAATGGCTAAAAAAGGAAGCAGTTCTGATGAAGAAATTGGTGTCGATCTTGCTATTAGTCGTGTTTCTAGTTACTAGTTTCTTACTTGAGCCCGTCACGATATCTAAAAAGTAGCTTTTTTATTAAAGTCGTGAACGTATGGACGCGATTTTCCGCAATTTCCGCATTTGGTATGCAAAAAATATGGTAGATATCTATGCTTTATTATTTCGGTTGCAAAATAGATTTCACAAAAAAACTCGCCGCCACATAATTTTAATACAAAGAAATATCTGCATCCGTTACAGAAATGCACAGAATGAATAATTTATAGGTATTGGTATTTATGCAAATTTTGCTAGTGAACTGCGTCATGGCAGAGTGAGAGATAACCTATGTGCCAGTTGTGCCAACTTCAAACTTAAACGAATGATCGGCGACTATTTTATATTTAGAAATTTGTTTATTTTATTAGGTGAATAAATACCTACTTGAGTTTCAAAAATACTTTGCAACCCACCACCGGTAACTTCGTGAGAAAACTGGCATGTCCAAGAACCAAATATTCGAAGACAAGTGATATCTACCAACCCGCACTGGGCCCGCCTGGGAGATTACGGCCCACTCCCTCTCACAGAGAGGAGGCCTGTGTCCCAGCATCATCATCATCTGCCGAGCCTTTTCCCAACTATGTTGAGGTCGGCTTCCAGTCCAACCGGATGCAGCTGAATACCAGTATTTTACATGGAGCGACTGCCTATCTGACCTCCACAACCCAGTTACTGGGTAATACGGTACCCCTAGGTAAGACTGGTTGTCAGATTTTCGGGCTTCTGACTACCCGTAACGACTGTCAAAGATCTACCTACGAATGACAGCCGGGACCAACGGCTTAACGTGCTTTCCGAGGCACGGAGGGGTCTCGGTATGTAAAGATGGTCACCCATCCATAGACCAACCGCAGCAAGCGTAGCTTAACCTGATCGGACCCCTTTTATTTAGCCACGGACCCCTCAGGACTGTGTCCCAGCAGTGGGGACATATTATAGGCTGATTATTTGACCCACTACCACCACATCAAGATTTACAGTAAGCTGGACAAGCTGCTTGACAAAATTGACGCACAAAAAGAATTGGTAACAGGAACTCATTTAGTGGGGTAGTACCTACACCTAACAGGTCTTACACCCTTTGTCAACTAAACACTACTTGTAACTCCTTATAATAACTTAGGGCGCGTTCCCACTTTGTCGTGACGACAGATAATCGTGTAGTTTTAAGTGTCGTGGCTTATAATGTGAACACCTCCACGACACGATTTACTGTCGTCTACAACATTTTTTGCAGTGACAACAGATTGTCATGACAGTGGGAACGGCTAGCACGACAGTCGTAAAACGATAAAAAATCATTACGACTAAATCGTGACCGCAAATCAACGACAAAATGTCTTCGCGATCCAATGGGAACAGCTAGATACGATAGTAGCTAAACGACAAAAAAAAATGACGACAAACAATCGTATTAATGGGAACAGCTAGAGACGACAGTCGTCCAACGATAAAGTAATCGTTACGACATAGTGGGAACGCGCCCGGCCCTTACGTTTAGTAATTCTGTTCATAGTAAACCACTCTAGCAGACCTTGACGATTTAGGTTCTCTTTTTCTACTCCATTGGCCTTTAGACAACCACCGTGCATAATCATGAAACAGTTTACAAAACCGAGGGGTTGCATTAATTATCAACTCGATTATCGAATCGTAATCGATGTTACGTAACATCGTGCTCGTCTGATTGAAAACTATATCATAATCAAGAGAACGGGCTTCCGATCTTCCGATTATTAAGTTCGTTAAAAGAAACTAGTTTATTTGTCTAGAATATTCTTTTTAAGATTAGTTATTTCGAAATTCGTAAGATTAGGTATTGAAAGCAGCTGCTCTAGTAGGTTTTTGCCGTCTAAATAATTCAAACAAGCCATTTGGACTGGAGTCGAAATGTTATTATCATATTACAGGCCCCAAAGTCTTTCTAGCCTCATATTTAGGCTGGAAAGGGGAATTACTCAGACCAGCACCTACTATCAATCTCAATCTGAATAATTTTGAAGGAATCCATTACTTCATATATTCGAAAAAATTGTCTGCTCAACAAATAAATAACGCAATGAGTGTTGTTGAACTGTCAGAATGAAAGCCGTTACTATTGATAGTGTGTTACGCAATTAACCCGCTGGTTATTGCACCTAACGCACGATGAGAGGGTTTCAAGCTTACGAAGCAGCAGAGCCGTTTTCAAGAGTCCACGTAAAATCAAACCATTTCTCAATGCACTTATTTAAATATTGCTTGACTTCAGTCGCGTGTAAAATTGATAATAGTGGGTTAGTGAAGTAACTTAATATGTCGCAAGCGTTAATTATAATGCAATATGCATTGTGCATATTACGGCGTCGACACACAATAAGTACTCTAATAAAAGAATGGACACACTTAACAAATGTTCACACACATCCATCATGCGATATCGTCGTAATCATTTATTATGCATGGCTGAGCCCTAAACAGAAGGCCAGAAGCCTTTGCTACACAATTCACACCTAAAATAAAAACCGGCCAAGTGCGAGTCGGATTCGCGCACGAAGGGTTCCGTACATCTATAAAAACGGCAGAAAAAATCATGTCTGTTGTATGGGAGCCCCCTTAAATATTTATTTTATTCTGTTTTTTTTTTTAGTGTTTATTGTTATAGCGGCAACAGAAATACATCATCTGTGAAAATTTCAGCTGTCTAACTATCACGGTTCATGAGATACAGCCGGGTGACAGACCTTGGGACGGACGGACGGACAGCGGAGCGGGAGTAATAGGGTTCCGTTTTTCCCTTAGGGTACGGAACCCTAAAAATGAAAGACTGAAAAACATCATAATTATTTTGAAATATTGCAGGTTGATTACTTAATAAACATCGCAGCTTAGGTATAGGTACTTACTGGTTTACATAGGCCTCTGGAAAATTTAAGACAGACCACAACCCGCAAAGTCCGCGTGGTGAATGTTGGCCCACTCCTTCTCACAGAGAGAAGGCCCGTATCCAAGCCGTGGAAACGATATCGCCTGATTGATTAATACCAAGCAGACAACAGGACAAGCTGAATACGATATTAACTGTCTCATTGTGGGACAGCACCACATTTACACTCTGGGGGGAAGTCGTGTGCAAGTTTTCCTTGCCTCGGCGAACCTGGGTCCGAAGTCTATTAAAACTTCCATGTAAACCAAGGCAACTCATACATACTTTAAATAAAAGAGTGCACAGAACGAAGCAAAACTAAGAAAACGGCGTCTCCATCTTTCCCGTTCCCTTATTCAACTTTCTATACCACGTTTTTGCTTCCAGCCCCACGCGGAAGTCTGTCATAACATTAAAATTCAATCCGATCCTCATATCCTTAAGAAGGTAAGAAGTCCGTAGTGGTTACGTAAGAGGGTGGGTAAGCAGCTATTTTATATGCAGGGCTCGTAGTGGCTCGCACACAATGTGAGAACTTACTTCAACTAACTCGGTTAATACGAATATGTGATGAAAGAAACAGAAACCGCCTGTACTCCGGTGGCACGCGTGGCACCCGATAAAATCTGTAAAAAATACTGCTTGATGAATAACTATGACATTTATTCAGCGGTTAGAAAAAAAAATACACTTGGCACGGCTTTTTAACCGACTTCAAAAAGGAGGACGTTATCAATTCGGATGTTTATATTTTTTATGTATGTTCGGGCACAACTCCGTCATATACAGCGTGTAACGGAAAGGGGGTATCAACATACCCCCCTTCCGTTACACGCTGTATAGACGGATTTGCAAAATTATTATTTTTTTTTTGATAGAGGTTCACTCCGGAATGGTGCCATTTAAATTTCGTAAAGATTTGGTGATGAGTTTCGGAGACAGACAACGGAACTCTGCAATAAATACCAGTAAAACAACCGATTCCTGCTATCGCATATATTATGTATGCATTGTTTACGCAATCGCACCACATAACATCACGTCTGTACCCTATAAACGCAGATGCAGCTTCCTGTCACTGATATTTACATAGCAAGTAGTGTTATATGAATTTGTTTGGGGTAGGTATAACTAAAAAGTGAAAAATAAAAACTTTTTTATAAAAAAAAGTCGGTGTCAAAAAACGAAAATGCGGAACCAACGACACCGACTTCCGAAATTAAAGTTATTTTTCACTTTGTAGTGTTTTTTTGGAAGTTAGTCTTCTTGTAGGTTTGCAAAAACTAGAATTAATATTTATCTAGATCATAAGCGTTAATTAATTCATAAGACATAAATTGTTGTGTCAAAATGTGCTTCCCGTACAGAAATGTCAGCGGCACCCAGTTACATTGGATTGGATTGCATTTTCGCATCTTCAACTTGCATCTATTTAAGTATGTCTTAATCAACGAAGAATTGATTTATTAGGTCGCAATTTAGTCTGCGTAAAATGTATTGTCTAAAAACACAATCTGTCGCATAGCGTCGCCTGCCCGCGTTTGTATACTGTTTTCCCTCAGCGATCTTTCTGACTTTTCTTCTTTCTGCTCGGCTCCTTAGCGTCCTAGCGATGTTATATAACCTATAGTCATCCTCAAGAATTGAGATATCAAATGCAAGAATATTTTTTCAAATCTGACTGGTAGTTCCGCAGATTACCCCCTACATACAAACAAACTTTTACCTCTTTATAATGTGAGTGGTTGACCAAAGAGGGACCAGCACCCTAATTGCGTAACACACTATTACTCTCAATTGGAATCATTTTGAAGCATATTGCTAATCCATTTCTCCATTTGTTAGAAAAGCGCGTCTGCTCAACAACGTAAATAACGCAATGAATGTTGTTGAACTGTCAAAATGAAACCCATTGCTACTGATAGTGTGTTACGCAATTACCCTGCTGGAGGGATTGGAAACCGTTTTTTTTTTTTTTTTAATTTTTGAATCTGTGGTCTTTTAGCTTTGTTTTGGTCTAACCAGAATATTTTTAGGTGCCGTAGTTTTTTTTTAATGATTTTTTTATGAGCCGAGGCAGTTTTGGAAACTTGTTTCTACACGAAACTTCAAACGCGATTTACTCGAAATCAATTTATTTTCCCTTGAGGTCCCTTTTTGGTCAACCACTCACATATTAGTTTAAGTATAATAGGTTATTCATTACGAGTTGTTAGGTCGTGGCTTGGAACCCACACAGGCGCTTTACTGTACATTTAATAATAATTATAAAACCATTTATTTTCAAGTAACAAAGACCCATAGTACCTTATCTTAAGTATACATATAACAATATAACAATTGTGTTAGTAAATAAAACTTAAAAACTATGTTAGTATCACTTAATTGCACTAACTCTTTGTGCGTTCCGGTGGCACTTGTCCGCGAAAGCGGCGGAATACCGCATCCTGTGGCCAAAAGCCGACACCATCACCAACGTCACCATCGCCACCACCAACAACATCGTCCATCACCTGATGCAGGTAGCAAGTTGGTATGCGCAACACAAACGCCTTATTTACGTTGCGATGCGACTCCAGTAGCTGCACTCTCGGCGCGTACTTCGGCCTTTGGTGTACGTACTTCACGATGTCTTCCGCGTCGGTGGTGTAGTGGAGACGGGAAATATACACCGGGGTATTCGGCTTCGCAGCACGCAGTTTTTCGTTGGACTCCGTAGCAGCCCGACCAACCCGCACTGGGCTTGCGTGATGGATTACGATTCACTACCCTCTCATAGAGGCCTGTGTCCCAGCAGTGGGAACTAGGGGTTTTTAATACCGAATCTTTTCAATACCGGTATTATAATACCGATTATAATACCGAATCTTTTTAATAGACTCATTTTAAAAAATTAAATCCTACTTAATATTATAATCAAACTAAATAACTAACAATTAATTATAATTAAACTAAACTAAGCTAAACAATTGGAATATTAGTGCTCAATCTTGACATGTTAATTTTTAATCATTACTATTTTTCCTCAAATTCATTAAATGTTATAATTCTCAATTTTTATTTTTATCCTGCCTACACCATTTATATATGAATGTTCAATCTTGACATGTTAATTTTATATTTTTTTTCCCTTCTAATTTCATAATTTGTATTCATAATTTATTTTCTCTGTTTTTATAATACCGGGATCCCGGTATTGGAAACCCTAGTGGGAACGTTATATAGGCTGATTATGCTGGGTACTATTCTTTATCAAATTTTTATTTCCTATAGCAAGTTTAGATCAAAATCAGCAATTTCGTGATTTATGTACATACATTCATGCATAATAGATAACCTTTTGAACTATCCTTCGCTACACATCTGAAACAGGGAGATTGTTTTAGAGAAAAGTTTACCGGTAACGATAAAAGGAAGATCGCATTCTTGTATTTGACATACTTTAACAACAGTCTCTTTCTTCTCATTACACCGTAAGCTTTACATTCTCATGTAAATAATTGAAATTTTCTCCCAGCCAAGTCTAATTCAGACGTGAGAATGGAGACACGGATTCAGCTTGTGTCAAAAAAACCAAGTTTTTTGGTCTTTACAGTTTTTAGAGCTTTAAACCACATGTTTTTTATTATAATCGAGGGGCTGGTGGCTAAGTAACAAGAGCCGCACGGGTCGATCGATCGGGTTACGCTACGCTTGCCGCTGTTGGTCCGTGGACGGGTGACCCTCTCTACACAGGTACCAAGACTCCGTGCCTCGGAAAGCTCGGTAAGCCGTTGGTCCCGGCTGTTGTTCGTGGATCTTTGACTGTCGTTACATCAGAAGCCCGAAAGTCTGACAACCAGTCTTACCAAGGGGTATCGTATTACCCAGTAAATGTGTGTTTTGAATGTCAGGTAGGCAGCCGCTCAAAACCCGCCGGCGCCGCTGCGGCAGCACATAAAGCTACCCTTAAACTGTAAAATTTTCCAATCAACTTTGAACCTTATGCTCTAGCGATAAAGTTGAAAATTTACTAAAGAAATTTGACAAATTGTAGTAGCTTAATGTGCTGGCGTCTGTACTTACTGGTATTCAGCTGCATCCGGTTAGACTGGAAACAGACCTCAACATAGTTGGGAAAAGGCTAGGCAGATGATGTTTTTATTATAATCACTAATCAGTAGGGTCATTCGGGGCAAAAGGACGCAATTTTTCGTGTTGACACTCCTCTGAGCCAAGATTAAAATATTAGGATCGTTCAGTTGTGGTATCATTACCATAACTATTAGGCTCCTAAAACGCAACAAATATTCGATGATAGATCAAATGGTCTTTTATATATTAAGCTAAAATGTGTCTCAGTCAGGCTGTGTACCTTTGCCCCAAGTTAATAGTGATAACGTAAACTTGCACACAGCTCATAAAACATGAATGCAGGACTAAAAATTCTGAATCAGTCCACGTATGCTTGTTATTCATTCCAAAATTCATCTCGTAGTAAACATTCACACTCTTTACAGCGTAGGTATGCAAAAATAGCATTATGTTCAGTTAACGCACTATAACAATGTATTTCTTTCATTCACAGTATAACGTGGAAATCGCCAGGAGAAATCTCGTAATTACCTAACAACAATTTTCTAATGCGTACAGCGCCGGTATTGTACAGGGTTGTTACAGATAACCCAGAATGACCCCAATTGTACAACGCTTTTGAGATGTTGTAATGATTACACGGGTTTACACCAGAATAACTAATTAATTACAGATACATATCTAATAACTACATTTCAGACAGTTCTGACTTGTTTCGTACCCACGCACGTATACTGGGTGTCCGGAAAGTCATGGATTAACCTTCTCTACCTTCGATCAGTTTTTTCCATGCCATTTCTACGAATGAAAACTTTTATGAGAACAGCTTTTTTTATTTTCATCTTGAATCATCCTACTATCCATTGAATATCATCTTTTAAATACCTAAAATTTAGGTTCAAACTTAATATTTTCACCAAAAAAAAATGTTATCTTATTTTTGATCGGCCCTGGTGAAAAAAATTTTTTTATAGGTAGGTCATTTTTTTTATTAGTAGATCTCAATGTGGCCCATCAGCAGGTAAAAGGTAATCCATAACTTTTCGGACACCCCGTATAAAATGTGCATCATAATGTTTAAATATCAAATGTACATCTGCATTATTATGAATATATTTGAATACTTGTTTTTTATATACTTATAGGTACGTACTTTATATTTCATTTAAATTTAAATTAAATTGGGCCGTGAACGTCTATATACAAATAAATAAAATTGAAATATCTGTTTGTAATGTCAAAATAATAGCTTTTTACTAAATGCTTATGAAAGTATATTATTATACGGTACTTTTTTTTATTTGTGTCTGTTCCGGCTGATCTCCGAAACGGCTGGACGGATTTTGATGGGACTTTCACTGACAGAAATGTATACCGGAGTAACTTAGGCTTTAATTTTATTTTAGAAAAAATAGAGTTCTGCCAAAAAAAAACCCATGAAATTTCCGAAATTCACCCGGGTGAAGCCAGTTATAAATACATAAAAGGTATATTTACTCAATATTAATTAATAAACCTAGAGGGGCCCGTGGCTAAATAATAACAGCCGCACAGGTCGATCGATCAGGTTAAACTACGCTTGCCGCGGTTGGTCTGTGGATGGGTGACCATCTTTACATACCGAGACCCCTCCGTGCCTCGGAAAGCACGTTAAGCCGTTGGTCCCGGCTGTCATTCGTAGATCTTTGACAGTCGTTACGGGTAGTGAGAAGCCCGAAAATCTGACAACCAGTCTTACCTAGGGGTATCGTATTACCCAGTAACTGGGTTGTGGAGGTCAGATAGGCAGTCACTCCATGTAAAATACTGGTATTCAGCTGCATCCGGTTAGACTGGAAGCCGACCCCAACATAGTTGGGAAAAGGCAGGCAGATGATGAATTAATAAACCTGCGTCGATCTCTTGACTGTACGTAGGTGCCTGTTTAAAGTTACCTTGCTGCGGAATACCCGCTTTTAGATTTTATACTTAGAACACACTGAAAGAGATCAAAAAGATCTGAAAGTACTCTTTGAATGAAGACTTCAAGAATCTGTACTTTACAGTTGATTAAAAAAGACCATCAGTCCTAATACAAAGCATCTTCAAACTATTTAGAGGGTCCGTTCTTATTGATCTGATATACAAAGAGGTCAAATTGGAGGTTTCAAAAATAATTAGTTTTCGTACCCGATATAGTCTATTCCTAATCAAGTAGTAAAGGGTTATAAGGTTACCGATCGGTATCCTAAGCTGTTCTCGTATCGTGCTTAGGAGCTTCGCAGGAAAGCCACAGAGCTTCAGTAGATTCGGGATCTTTTCCAAATGTTAACAAGGACTTTTTAGTGCAAACCTCACAAAGATCGACTTAGTCATATACGGAGGGGATTACCAAGATCCTTTGGTTACTCAACTCAGCCTATCGCAGTCCACTGCTGGACATAGGCCTCTCCCAGACTGCGCCACAACACCCTGTCCTCCGCCTTCCGCATCCAGTCTACCCCAGCCACCTTCTTTAGGTCGTCCGTCCATCTAGCTGGGGGGCGTCCCACACTACGCTTGCCGATACGCGGTCTCTACTCCAGGACTCGTCTGCTCCACCGGCCATCGGCCCTCCGACAGACATGGCCGGCCCACTGCCACTTCAGTTTGCGTACTCTACAAGCTATGTCGGTTACTCCAGTTCTTTTCCGGATAATTTCATTCCTGATTTTATCCTTCAAAGAAACTCCGGGCATAACTCGCTCCATAGCGCGCTGAGCGGCCTTGAATTTGTGGACCAGCCCGACCGTCAGTCTGTGGTTACTGATGATGACAAATAGCGGTTGTACATCTCCAATTAATCTCCAAGCAGTAGCCATTCACAACTCCTGCTTATACTCACTGTCTTCCAGCGGCAGGTCCACTAGCTTTACACTCGTAAGTCATATCGTGCTTAATGGATTCAATATCCACTAAGACGGGACAGCCTAGAATGACCCAGACTCTTAGACGATTAGAGTACCTTATCAGGTTAAATGAAAGCAGAACAATCATGGCCATAGAACCCAGTTCTTCGACTTTGGCTTATGAATACAGAGAAGAGTGCACGAGAGCTGTCCGGAGTCGTATTTGTAACTTTTAAACCAGTAAGGTAGCTACGTAAACGGCCACGCAACACGCCTTTAAAGGAGCAAGTTTAATCGCCAAGAGTTCAGCTCATTTTTACTAAGCCACACCGCATGGTGTGTCAAGTTCGCTTCGTATGCAAATATACTTAACACTTTACAACTCACTCATATCTCGATTACGATCACGTCATATGGCAAGCGGCTCGAATGACCAGAAAATTAACCACATGGTCTTTTCTCCTGGGGGTTAAACAGGCGCTCTTTGTTTGCCACTAAAGGCGTAAGAGTTATGGCGACCGTAAAAAAGTGGATCATGTTCGACCGGACCCGAGTAGAAAGTGAAACCGCTCCGTGCGGATACTTTATAAATTGTAGCAATGCTTGTAGCGAGCTCAGTTGAGGCAAACGCGTCGTGCCGCGTCAGTCACGCCATCTCTGGACGAAAATGGTCAGTTCACAATTCACTTTCGATTTGTTTCGTCTTGTGTTTGTTTTCTTTTGTAGTTGTATCACGTAATATATATTATAATATAGTGTATTAATTTATATTTAGTGTTTATCATAGTGTATTTAATTAATTTTAGTGTCTTAGTGAAAGTATCTATTATTTTATTGTTTCTATTTTAATCTATTATGCAACGTATTACGGTAATATTTTATTTTTAATACCGGCTTGTGATTCCACATGGATTTAGTTTATTCTTTTTAATAACCAAAGGACTGACAGACTAACTACTTGGAGTTGGACTATAGGTACGAGAGATTTCTGCTGATAACCAATAATTAGGTACTTATAAAAACGTAGGGCTGTAAAGCAATTTTAATGATTACCAAAAGCTTTTAATTAATGCAGTTTAATTGAACGCTAATTATAAAGTTAATAGAGCGTCAATAGTGTTCTAGTTTATTGAAGTTTACACAACTGAATAACTACGGTATGCTCTATTTATTTATAATATTAATCTTCTTAGATATATCTCGCTGTAAACCCATTACCATTTTTATAAAAAGCCAAGTTCGTTTGCAGCAACCTTTGTTCGATTTGCTGAACTCGGTTTTTGAACGATTAAAAACAGCAGAAAATGAATAAGGACCAAATTGTTGCTGTTAATAAGTTGTTTTTTAAACCTCTTTCCGTATCGTGAATAATATTAATCACAAAAATTCTGAGAATTGTGCTACATTACCTAATATTTATTGCAACCCGTGATCAAAAAAAAAAAACATAAATAATGTTATTACTGATTTACTGTACCTTTATCTTTTCTTTTCTTTTTTTTTTCATTTTCTTTTTTTTTTTTTTTTAAATAATTATTAAGTAACAGTAGACTATAAATATCTCAAAGTAAGCCTTGTAAAGGTAGTCTTATACTAAAAAGAGACTACCTAATCTATCTACCTACTTAAAAACAGTACATTTCGTAAGACAGTCAACCTACTCTACATTATTTTTTTATATACGGCTAATTATCTTCAGAAATCTTCCATCGAAGGAATAAAAACGTTTGATAGTTTTTGTATCCATATAAAAACTGTAACACGGGAAAAATCTAGATTTGTATCCTACGGAAATCCTTCACATTAATACGTAAATCAGTTCCCTTTATAGTCAAACAAAAAAAAAAGTTGCAACCGATCAGCTTTTTCTCTATCGACCTTGGTACGAGATATTACGCTGGAAGTAAGTATATACCCAGCATTATTTGTTATATATGTATATATACTTAGGTACAGTAGCAAAAAGTAATTTGACATTGAGACACCTTTCACCCGCGGAAACATTGAAGGCAATCAGGAACGGGTGGGGCTTGCAGTGAGCCGGAACATGATTCAAATCTTAGTTTCTTATGTAGGTAGGTTTATTTTATTATTCGGAACAATTAATTAATTAATTGCTCAGCGTTTATTGTTTGTGGTTCTTTTTCCGGTGGGAGTTAAAGCTTTTTATTTTAAGCAGATACGGTTTTTTAACCCTTCATACCCGAAACGTGGATCCACGCGAAACACGATGGCTTTTAAATTGTTTCTGTAATTACGACATTCAACCGTTTAATAGACAAGCTGTCTTAATTACTTGGGACTTTTGTGTGATCTTACCTTATTATTTTTTTAAAGCACATTAATCCCCGTTCTTAGTTGAAGACTGTAACTCAACAGGTTTCAGTAGCTATCAAGTTTATTGTGTGATACCTGTTGAATATCTAGGTATATAGACAATACTTCAAAATGTTAATTGTTCATAAGGACTGAAAGATATGTGGATATTTAATAAGCATATTTAAAAGACAAACCATTTAATTTTGAATTAAGATTATGTAAAAGATAAAAAATATGTACATAAAATTATACTTCACTTTCAAAATACAGTTAAAGCAACTACCAGTCAACTATCATTGTTATATAAAAACCGTAAAATAAGTTTAAAAAATTAGTGGCAACGAGACGAAAAAAATCGATTACCTTTCCGGTTCAAAAGAAAGGAAAAAGTCGGTTTTCTTTTAATCGTTTGTAATCGAATCGGCGCTGGCGCAGGTTGTATAATTGATACCAACTGGTTCACAAAGCCATGAAATTGTATTTACTCTACTTTCTAATTGTAATTTGTACGTAACAGTTGTTATTAAGTTCATTACTTTGAATTGGATACGATAAAAAAATTATTTTAATGAAAAGTTTTAATTAAAATAAACTTGAACAACGGGGTGATTGCGTAACACACTGACATTAGCAATGGCTGTAATTTTGACAGTTCAACAACATTCGTTGCGTTATTTACGTTGTTGAGTAGACAAATTTTTCGAACATATCAAGCAATGGATTAGCAATATCCTTTAAAATTATTTAGATTGTGATTGAAAGTGATTGAATTGGGGTGCAGTTGAACGTGAAATAAACTTTTAAGTACTTATTGGTCACTATTAGAGAAATTGCGATTTCCTGTTTGCTTTTGAGATATCGAAAAAAAAAATCACTAAAACGTCTCGATTAGGTTAAAACTTACATAACCGACTCCAAAAACTTTTAAATGTGATAAAAACCTGTCAGTATTTTGACAACTAATCGAGCATGAAATCGACTGTTGCATAACTTCATTTCGCTTTCGACGCGGTTATTTGAAAGTAAATCGTGAGTCCTGCAAACTGGCAAACATGAGGCGTGATAATAAGATAGCTCTTAAAGTACCTAACTAAATGTAAATAACTACGTATCTATACCTAATTAAACGTATAATATAAAATCTGAAGAACTTTTTTGTTTGAATGCGATAAAGAAATCTCTGGAATTCACGGCCGGAATTAATCGGATTTCAAAACTTCTTTTTGCATTTAATAGCCCAATTCTTGAGCATAAAGCTACGTCCCTTAGCAGTCAAAGAACACTAAGCGAAAACGAAGTAATAGCGCGGGCGAGTGATAGGAGGCGACGCGGGGGGTCGGGGGCCGAAATTTCACTCGGAAGTCGCAGGCAGAAGCAACTTTGTATTAAATAGTTTTATACAGGGTTATTTGTAAAACACCAACAACCTCTTAAGAGGTCATTGTACTCATCATTATGAACAACTTTTACTATGGGACCAAACCTGAAATCGCAAAAAAAAAAAATTTGCTGTTCCCTACATTTTGACGGCTCGTACGAACATAAATGTAGGGAACAGCTGATTTTTTTTTTTTTCGCGATTTGATGTGAACAATGACCTCTTAAGAGGTTGTTGGTGTTTTACAAATAACGCTGTATATAAATATGGGAAATTTTATTTGAATTTAAATTCTAATTCTTTGGCCAAGAAATCCTTGGCCAAAGAATTAGCATCGTCATACAACGTGGCAATGCTGCCAGCCTTATGGGCACTGTTGACAGCGATGCTGACGAATTTTTTGATGCACTATGATTCTTTTTTTTATTTTTTCATATACTTGTACATATTATTATTTTAAATGTTAGCTTATATTATTGTGTTAGAGGTTATTAAAATACATAATAAGCTTGGTTGGAAGTTAGAAGAAAATCGGTGAGTGAATCTTCTCACTTCGGAAGATTGACGTTACTCAATGCATCGCTTACCTACCTACTGGCAGTAGTAGGTATGTGAATATAAATAATTCTAATAATTCTAAGACTGATAAAATCATACAGTTTTGAAATAAATATTATTGTGATACTGGCACAGACTACGTAATTTTAATTATTTCGTGACACCAAAGGTGCTGTATTGCATACTTGGAATGGATACATACATACTAGGTTAAACATTATACTTGCAGGTATTTTCCGCTTCAACCAGTTATCTCAGCTTTGAAAACCTATATCTCATTTAACATAACTTCGTATCGAAGGACCAATTTTCCGAAACCTGATTGAATGATTTGGTCCTTCCGGCCGGATGTGGCTTTCTACACTAATATTATAAAGAGGAAAGATTTGATTGTTTCTTTGTATTGAATAGGCTCCGAAACTACTGGACCGATTTGAAAAATTGTTTTACCATTAGAAGCCGACATTATCATGATGGCATTAATACTTCGTAATACGGCCCCTGCAGTGGGACTTCACAGTCTAATAATAATAACAAGTCAATTACAGCCGGTCGATTCTGGAAAAATCTCACCGTGATAACTAAGGTGAAGTGAGCTTAGAGTGAGCTGTGAGTCATGCTGATGGAGGATGAGGATTGACACTATTGCCGACTCACTCCACGCTCACTTCACCCAAGTTTTCACGGTGAGATGGTTACAGAATCGCACAGCAGAAGTCATCTAAGTAGGTTTGCAGTAGCCACTGTCCAAGCAAAAAGGAGTACCTACTAATACTTACAAATAAAAAAAAAAAACGTAGGCACAAAAACTGAATTCTAGAGCATTAAAGAAAAACAACATTCAGCCTTGTCCTACAGATTGTTGCGCATTCATGAATACTAGCAAGCATTGTTATAACCAACCACAATGTGTGAATTTTTTTAATAACAAAACTTGTGAAGATTCTCAAGCGCATAACAAATGTTACATTGTTTGGCGCTGAGGTGTCAAAACTGCGGCCTGTCATTATAATTTACTTAATTGCCCTGAGACCTGAGGAAATTAAAGCACCTAGATAAATCTAAACATGGGAACAAATCTGTAACTAAACGGTATTTTTTTTAATAACTATGATTTTATTACAAATGTAGAATAGACGACCCGCCCCTGCTTCGCGCGGTTTATTCGGCTTGACAAAACATCGAGATTATTATTATTAAGTAATTTTAATACTTACGTATTTTAGACATAAGTGAACCTTTCGGAATAAATTCTCTATTTGATGGTGAAAACCATGTCAAAATCCGTTGTGTAGTTAAGAAGAACAACACGGTTACACAGACAGACACGAATAGGGACTAATTTATTATAATATGTTTAGATATAGTTACAGATAGATAGATTTTCACAATTAATCTTTGTCTATAGTAATCTTAACTAGATTTCAGGAAAAGGTTACCTACGTCAAACATGTAGATTTACCTTCCTTATTAATCAAATTAATCACTATGCGTATGCGCACCTGTCTATAATGGCAGGATCGATAGGACTTTCACTACTGATTAAAATCCTCTCGGAACTGTTCCCTTATACGTCAACAGATTACTCTTAAAGGTGATAAAATCCTGAATTAACATATTATGGAAGTCGTGCTGACATTTCCATTGACACAAACTGGCCATTGAAAAGCTTTTTGCCGACAGTTACTAAGGTCGAACGTTTTAAAAGGCAATTTCAAGGTCTAAATGGAAAGTTCAGAGTGGGTGTATATTAACCGCCTACTGTCGGAAACTATTTAACTTAATTGTCAAGCTACACCCACGGGCACTGCCTACACAATAAAGAGCTGTTTCGTTACGACATTTCAATAACTCAAGTTAAGTATAAATCTATAAACTGGATGTTTTTTTTACCGGCTCCAAATTGTTACAGGGTGTTCTACTCATGAATATGAACAACTTTCACTATGGGACCAACTCTGAGATCACGAAAACAAAATCAGCTGTTTCATACATTTTGGTCTAGTAGGTATTGAACTTTTGTATTAAACATGATGATGATTTTGTATTCGTAATTTCAGAGTTGATCCCATAGTGAAAGTTTTCATATTCATGAGTAGAACACCCTGTAAAATTTTGGAGCCTGTAAAATAAAGCATCCAGTATGTGTGGTCGTTTTATGTTAGATTTTGTGTGGGATTTGTGAGTCATTCACAAATCGTTTGAATGATGATTGATAAGTCATCAAGTTATTTCGGTATAATCACAGAACATAATATAACTAAATCTTTATGTTACGTGTCTTTAATAGTTGTTATCTAATAGTTTTGAATAATTCTGCTACGTTTTAACAGCTATCATATATGTTTGTTTCTCTTTCTTTAAATGCCTCGTTGGTAGAGTGGTCTCAAGGTCTACTGCTAGCATGTGGTCTTGGGTTCGATTCCCGGGTCGTGCAAGTGTTTTCTGGGGTTTTTCTGTCTGTAATTTCTCAGTAGCAGCCCGGAGACTGGATAATTATGGCTGTATCTCTGCCAACCCTTTGGGGGAACGAGGCGTGGTGTTATGTCGTTTCTCTTTCGTAATTTTGCACGTGGCAGTCCTGTAACCTCAAGCTTAACTGGGTTAACGATAATCCTACGTGACACGCTTCGTCTATTCAAGTCTTCATTTGTTTTCCAATAGCAATCATCAATTTTGCATGGTCGGCACTTAAAACGTACCTCGGCTTAGTGTCAATGGGCCAACAGACCATAGCTTTGTGCATTACTGCAATCACGAAATTCGATACGATAGTCTTTGTCTCAATCGGTATACAAATAGACTGGAACTACTTAGTACCTACCTATATGGACAGTAAACACTTAGGTGGGTGTGTATTTTTGTTTGATTTCTTCACTCTCAAGTTCCCAGTTCCCATCATTACCCATAGTAATTTAAAACTTGCAAAAAAAGCGATCGATATCTTTTTCTCATTAATTGTTCGATGTTTCGAAACTGAAAGCTTTCGTGAAAACAATGAACTCTGCGGTCCAGTGCTCATACTTAGTTGTCATGGTTACGCAACTCGGGCGGGCTCCAATTACTACCGTTGCGCAAGCGCCGCTAAACGTTAACTTACTGCCAGTTCCCTTATTGCGGTATACCGTGTCATTTGTGTGGCAATGAAGGCAGAGTTACATATTTGTAACATATCGTGACCGCGGCGGATATCTTTAGACGTTCTTATACGCTCCTTTTACGGTAACGAAATTAATGATACGCCCTACTCTTCGTATAAGGAGTTGGAATTGCTTAAATGTTTTTTTATCATGACAAAAATTTACCAACAATATTTTTTTAAGCATTTATGTACACACATATATAAACAGACAAGAAAAACTAAGAAAAATAGGTACAAAGGTGATGCTTATTTCTAAAGACATCGCTTCCAGCATACCTGCGGTAGGAAAGTAGATAAGAAATGTACACAGCGTGTGTAAGACAAAAGATTAAAAAAAATCAAAAACAATTCACTCAATAAAATAAAACAAATAATATGAGAATATACCTAACCATACATTTACTCAACTTTTTCTCCTACCTACAACCGCTACAACTTTGATTCGGGTTTTTTACACACAACCAATCAAAAGTCAATGCACTTTCAATTCAACTTCGTAATCGTAACTGTCATTGACTTTCAAAGATAATCTCAAAGAGAAAGCAAACCGCTTCGTCATCCTGCCTCCTATCCTATCGTGGTAGCTCTAGAGGCACTTAATACATAATTCACAAACTGACAAACATTACATAACACGGTGACAAATGCCTAAGTGGTTTGTTACGTAGTGTAACTAACAACATTATAATCACTGTTACCCACATTATAGCACTGTAATCTGAGGATATTACTCGTTCTGCTGTTTACGAAATAAGCTCTCAGTAAAGATAAATAAATACATTATGATTGTTTTGATTCACGCACGCGAGATGATCGAGATAGTATTGCAATATTGCTAGGCATTCCAATTTGTGTCTTAACTACCCAATTTTATTCTTCATAACACTTTATTTAATAAACTCGTTTCGAAGGACCAATATTGCTAGGCATTCCAATTTGTGTCTTAACTACCCAATTTTATTCTTCATAACACTTTATTTAATAAACTCGTTTCGAAGGACCAATTTATCACAAACATACCCCTTTATTTATAATATAAACGTTGAGACGTTTCACCACCCTTGTTTGACTGGTAGAGAATGCATATGGTGATATGGCATTAAGTCCGCCTTTGTGCGAAAAGTTAAAAAAATGTATGGTTAAACAGTCGCTTACTACTTTAAGCAACGTTTATAAATAAACCGCATAATACCCGAATGTTCCTTTGAGCATAGACATCACCCACCGGAAGAGAGAAAGTATTATTTTTACTCTAGTCAAGGACCCCGTCGCACATAGTTTGCATAACTGTACACACATATATGAAATAGTATCGTGTAGCAATATATGAACCGGTCTAAATGTATCTCAACGATGAAAGGCACTGACAGACCGACCCACATCTTATTTATAAAGACTTGGAAAATAAACATCAACTCTCCAACTAACTGAATGAAGAGATACGGCTTTCGTCCGCTGCCACTTTTGAGTTCTTAAATAAACTCCTTTGAATCAACAATAACATATTCATGTGTTCTTAACCGAGGCTTTTATTCTGATCTAAGACACCTCTAGTTATCAGAAAAGCTCATCCAGCAAGATAGTCCATTCCATATTTCCGTATCTATCTAGCATCATCATCATCTGTCAAGCCTTTTCTCAGTCTCCCAACAGACTTCTCACTCTGTTGAATCGGAACTATATTGAGATCGGCTTCGAGTCCACGCAGATGCAGCTGAATACCAGTATTTTATATAAAGCGACTGTTTATCTGACCTCCACAAACCGTATCTTGCCAGGTTATTAACCATATCTTCCTCTTACAGCACACGCTAATCCTGGCTGCTTTGGCCGCTATTACCACGGCCATGCCTTCCTACATCGCGGTGCCTGCCGAGCAGATCGCGTTCCTGGATCTGTCACAACTGCACGTGCGTCGCGTGCCGCGGCAGACACTGTCGCCACCGCCACTGCACACTGCACCGCAGTTACCACAAGCATTATATGAGCAGGATTATCAGCCGATACCGCTGCAGCAGTACCAACAACAACGTAAGTTCTTTTGAATTTGATTGTTTTTATAACGATGATTCTCTTGACCCTTCAGTTGCTTGGTCGGACATGATCTTCGTATCTATTAAGTCCATTGGTGCTTTCATTAATTTATTTTCAACATCAAATGTACGCATAAGCTATACCCTGTTTCTTTTGTTTTAAAGTGCCCCAAAAGCACCAGCTGCAAAAATCTCATCTGTTGCTCAAATTGTTCCATTATTGTGAATGGTTTTAGATATATGTATAATACTATTTTAACAACTTGTTACGTTTGCAAGCAATCAGATCATCTATTTGATTTCTATTTTATGGCCCCAGAGGAAATCAAAGCGATAGCGTGCGTGAAGGAAACGTGTTTATTTATTACTCAATCTTGATTATTATCATTTACAACTATGTAGTAATTGTTGCGAAGAGATTCTTACGCAGCCGTGACTTTTTAAATTAGCAAGTTATTAATAATTCTCGCTTAGCATTTCGAAAGCACTTCCTGACACCTTTCGTCGTATTTGACGAGTCATTATGAAATGACATACAGTGAAATGGATTTGTGATGTCGATTCGTACGCCCATCAATCAAGATTACCCTGGCCCCATCACTTTCACTGGAGAACAAAGGATCAGCTGCTTTCTATGCAAGTGCTTGTTTTACATTCAATGGGATCGTGTCCTTTCACTCAGTGAACAAAGACGTACTTACAAGCTCAAAGTACCGTTTACTTTCCTCATTGTTAGATCTTGTAAAACGATTTGCGTAATCTTGCAAAAAGTTTTTTTGTTTTTCACAATCATTTTTGATTATGTTGTAACTTTGGTATCACTTTCGATTTCGCCGTGGTATGAATAGACTGTTTAGTTTGATACTGTGGTTGGTTTATGAGTTTGTGCAGTATAATTCTGTCATAAATCATTGGAGTGAGTGTCTCTGGTAGGCGGCTATGTTGCAAGTGTTGCGGCTATCGTACCTATTCCAGTACTTGCGGGGCAGTGTTGGCGTAGCCCAATTAAGTACGGTCACGCACGCTTAATTCGATGATTGTGCCGGTTAGTGCATGCTAAAAAAACTATTACCATCTATTTCGTAAACAGTATTATGCATGCGAATGCACATTTCCTCCACTTCGGGTTTTGAAACGTTTCGTATAAAAATATTGGCCGTGAGAATATGCTCATTAACTCGGTTTACATTCAAATCTAGATCAAGATAAAAAAGATATATTTTGCAACTTTATTTTTATTAATTCTTACTCTGCGTTAGCCTCCTTTTTTAGTTATCATGAATCATCTCACAATCACATCGTTATTTAGATATTTTTTCCAAGTGCTTATTGTTTTCTTCAACCCGTAGGTTTGGATTGGATTCTCTAGTACTCATTCAAGATTCTTTCTCCTTACAGCTGTAGCCCTCGCCCCACCCCAAGAGAATGAACCCCCAGCAAGACTCTTAAGACTACAACAGCAGCCACAAGACGTGTCAGGATCAGCGTCCTTCGGCGGGCCCTCTCAATTCGCGGAAAGGCCGCCAGACTTCGGGGAATATGTGGACTTCGGAGCCCATACCGGCGACAACGGAGCCTTTGGCTGGTACGCTGACTATCCGGTCAATAACCACCAAGATTCTAGTTACAGGAAGTAGGTAGTACAGTGAGCGAAAAGGGCCAATCCTAACAAAAAGATTGGAGGTTAGTCCCACTCGGAAATGTCTGATTGTATAGAGGTTTTAGGTTTAACAATAACTTGTCAGTTTTTGTTAAAGGTTAGGCTTGTTAGGAAAGTATTTAAATATTTTCTTTATTACAGAGTGGGTTAACTTACCTTCCAAAATGGGACAGCTCTCGCTCAAAATCTTGCCAATTTAGAGGCTCAATAGTTGCACTTATCTTGCCAAGCACTTGTTACTCAAATAAGACCAAAGACAGTATTATTTCAAGTGATATTATTAGGATTAGATTCGTAGCTGAATAACCGCACATTTGTTACAAACGGTTCATTCCGCTTAACGTTTTTTAAATGCACTTTCAACGTTAGTTCCTTGTTTTTTAGACTTAAGTTTACAAAGTACACTGTGATACGTACTGAGGTAGTTCTTTCTCCTTCTTTTGCTTTATCTTTTATATTTCTCTCTTCTTTCTTTCTTCTATCATTTGTCGCACTTCACTGTTATGCTTGCTTTTTCACGCTTTATTTTATAAATTGTTGTACTCAAATACATATATACTATTATATCAAGTACAATATCATCATCTTTTACAATTCTTACTCTTACACCATTCTTATTCATTATATCTCATTTACTATTTTCTTATATATCTCTCTGCTATTTCTGTATCGCTTTCATTATTTTGTTTGTTTACAAATATAAACTGTTACGTTCTTCTTCGTTTCATTTCATGCTATCACTTTACATATTTTACTTTAATCACACGCATTTTCACTGTCTTCTTTACTCTAGTATCTTTATCTTTATAACTTGATCTATCACCATCATCACACATCTTACTTGTTCTTTATAATGTATGTTTACTCTTGCCTTTATTTACTTTATCTTGTTTCAATTGCCAAAGCCATATCATAGATTTGGATTGGAAGCAGAATGCAGAATGACTCGAAGTTATCACATGGAACTTGATTGAACCTGCTGCAAATGTTGCTAGGTTTTTGTTAAAAATAAGCGGTCTATTGTTAAATACTTCTATGAGGCTATTCCCAATATCTCTTATTCTTACCAAATCAACTCAACACTACTATCCTAATTTCGTCTTGTACTCATATAACATCATTATTTTCTTAAATCATACAACAAATCATTGCTACTTATTCTCTTTTCTTATTTCAACATTATCATATGACAAACTCATTAAAATATTCTTATCACAACTCTCACAATCAATTCTTGTATTCTACTAAATTTTGTAACCATCCCGGATATCATCTCATACTTATTCTTACTCTCATCTCTTTTACAATGTCATATTTTTTCAAAACTTTTTAAAACACAACTATATCTATAAACCTTACTACTTTCGATATATTTTCATTTACCGTTACTATTTTCCGAAAATTAGTATTACTTTTTCTATTCTATTTCTCCTCTCTTTTTTCTCATGGGAAATCTTTTTACCAGATTCAATTATTACTCCTGCCTTTTGTTTTACTTTCAATCGATCTTATCTATTGTATTCTTCATATTCTTTCTTCTTTACTACGTTATCTTGTATTGAATTATTACTTATCTTTCTTCAAATTAAGTGTTATTTTTTCATGCCTCTAGTCTCTACTATATTTCAGTCAGACTGTCAACTTGATTACTTCCATCTATCTTATTACTTTACCTTTTTTCTTGATATATGCGATCCTATATCTCAATACCTGTCTTTTTCTATACAAGTCTATAATAATATCTAGTAGTATGTTTATTTCCTCTTTACAATGTTTTTCTTATTTTTTAAATAAGTATTATATCTACTATCTTACTACAATACTTGACTTTCTATTTTACATCTTTGTATTTTTACTTCTCATCTGTCTATTTTTACTCTCCCTCATGAATCTTGATCTATCCATCTATTCTATTATATTTCGACCTATGTTATTTTATCTTCTTCTTCTTTAATTCTTACTTTTCTACTATTTCTGTTATACTACTTACAAGATAACTTGAACTCTATTATTTGTTTTATGTCTCTCTTCTGTTCATTTTCTTTTTATATTCTACCTAAATATGACATTGAATCAGTTTTTCTTATGATCATCAATCACCACTTTTATCAAAAACTCTTCTATATCATCACATATATTCAATCAACTGTTTATTCCTTTTTATTTCATCTTGAACTCAATTATCTTACTGCCATGACTACCTACTGTATCTATTTCTATCATTCTTCATTTTTATCTTTAAATTGAAAATCTATTATTTCACTATCTTCTACATATTTTCTACTCTTCTGATTTCCTTTTCTTTCGTTCACTTTCTGCTTCCAAGTCATTGATAAATCTATCTTTTATTTGTATAATGATAATATTGTTTATGTCTTTCATTTTCTTTCACATCAAAAATTCTACTTTCCGAACATCTTTAGCTTCTGTGACTTAACTTATTTCATATATTTTAATACTTGCTATCGATCTATCCACAAAATCTATGTCCTATGTTGCCTTATCTATTTCACGAAGAATGTCATCTGCATTTTCTATACATTTTATAATCTGACTTCGATTTAAGCTGTATTCGAAAACTACATCTATCATTTTATTATTTCCGTAAACAAAATACATCATCATCATATTCATCATCTTGCCTTTACTGAAATTTATTTGTCGACGACACAATACGTTTTTATCTTACTGTCATCTTGATCGATCATTCTATCTCTTTCCCTTGCTATATCTTCCTATATTCCATGTTCTTTCGCCTAAAAATCCATTCATTAACAATTTTTAGTTTTACTGAGCCTGGCAAGCTAAAAACGTTTAATTCATAAGTAGGTACTTCTTAAAGATGAGGCACAATTGCTAGCTAGATGTACCGGAGTTGGGAGTGACGAGCCTACCGTGCATACTGAATCTTATCTCAAGTATGGGACTGACATCTGTGATCAACAACTGTGTATTAGAGAAGAAATGTGAAGAGATGTGTGTCTATAAGGTACTACTTGACAATTTATTAACAGAGGTCGTCATGATGGGCACTGTACTGATCAATCAACGTTTGAACAGATTTAGTATTAAGAACTACGATGATAACATGGTGGAGTACGAACCAGCCATTTGGCCTGATAAGTTTGGCATTTAATTTATCTCATGGAATTTAAACATGACTGAAATGTGAGTGTTCTATATACCTGTGTACACCTTCGAGGAATAACGGCGTGATGTTACATTACAAGCCTTTTGTTACACAAATAGACAATAAAACGCACCTGAAAGTAGAAATATCTATCTCTGCTCTCTGCTATATCTACACTGGCTATAGACTGCTTTCCTAAAAACTTCACTATATTTACACTGCCTTAAAACTTCACTTTCTCAAAAACTCCACTATAATATCTACATTGGCTTAAAACTTTACTTTCTTAAGAACTCTACTATATCTACACCGGCTTAAAACTTCACTTTCTCAAAAACTTCAATATGTTTACACTGGCAAAAAACTTCAGTTTCTATATCTATACTGGTTTAAAACTTCACTTTCCTATGAACTTCACTGTATCTACACTGGCATAAAACTTTAACTTTCTTAAAAACTTCACTATATCTACATTGGCTTTAAACTTTACTTTCCTAAAAGCTACACTTTATCCGAACTAGCTTCAAACTTCACTTTCCTAAAAACTTCACTATATCTACACTTATTTCCACTACTTCTATCTATCTTTTATCTTCTTTTTCCGATTCCTTTTCAATCTCTCTTCTTTATTTACCTTACACTGTCTGAATCTTTGCTCTTATATTTTCCTTTACTTCTCACTTCACACGCTTATTCTAAATCTTAATTCTTCTTTCTTATTTCCTTTCACACTCTAGTCTGTTCTACACTTATATTTTCAAATATTTTCGTGATCCTTGCCCTTCTTTCTATACCTCCTACTTTTCAATTCTTTTCACTGTATTTCTTAGTCTGTCCTTTCTTACCGATCCTATTTCTTTATTCCTTTCACTTTCACACTTCTTCTTTCTTTTTCAATTTTAGTGTACTACTCTTGCTTATCATTTTTACACTTTATCACACTCTTTTCATTTCTTACTACATACTCTGCACCTGTATTTGCGCACACACTTGTATACTTAAATGTATCCTGTATCGATGGGTAGTCTCTGTTGAGATTGTCTCCCGTGACCGAAATTTGGGGGACTATACCTACATTACCTACTACTTCTTTTTCATTTCACGCTTCATCTTAATCTTACTGCATGCTTTTATCTATTTTCAATCTTCTTCCTCTACGTCTATACTATTCTTTCTTTCTTTCTGTTTTTCCCTTGACTTTACATCTTACTTTATCTTTACATACTTTTATTAATCTTAAACTTTTCTTTATTCTACCGATTTCCTTTACTTCACTTTTATGCTTTTCTGTACCTGTTTTATTTCTATTTCGTTTTTCTTCCTTTTTCACCTATTTGCTTTTCTATTTCTTTTCTTCTTTCCATACTTTAATACTGCTTTCCTATTATTTCATTTTTCTTTTCTTACTTTTTTCACCCTTCATTATACCAAGCTACCTGGTGCGATTTAGAACAAATTATTGATAATTTTTGTTGCACAATATTGTTATTTGTTGCTGTTAATTAAATCATTGTTAATTACTCGACTATTGTTTGTTTTATATTCCTTTTTCTGAATCGACGATAAATAAAAATGTTGACAACGTATTTTTGTATTTTCATTTTATTTTAGCCGTGAATTATCAAAATGGTAATCATTATATCATAAGTGTCAAAACCAAGATCATCATCATCACCATCATCATCATCATCGTCACCATAATCACCATTATCATCATAATTCTGCCTTATCCCAATTTATTTAGGGTCAGCGCAACAAGTCTTTTTCTTCCATACTTCTCTATTAGTCTATTAGTAGTTTGTCTTTTCTGTAAAAACCAAGATATTGTTTCCTTTACCACCCTCAGCTTGAATGTTACTTCCACGTCAGGAAACGTCAAAATCTATTTGCCTATACAACAGTTAGATAGTGTCATCTTTACTGAGGATTCAATTTAAAGGGAATAGTTGTCAAAATTGGTAAAGAAATTACGAGGTCGACTATACATTGGCCATTAAATCCATAGAACTTATAGGTAGGATATTTAATTTTTGTTTTTTATAGAAAAATACTTGCGATTTTTTTCATAGTTTTATTTCTTACACTTAACATATATTCTCATACAATGATATTTAAAATAGATTTCTTTTGATCTCATCAACAACATAGATAAGGGTGTTTCGATCTAAGATTCTACTTACATGTATATGACATAGACTACCTATACATAACAGGTATACACATACAATCAGAGTTGTACAAAACCAAGTAGTACATCTAAAAGATAGTCTGTCATGAAGAAACTTTAGTAGATTAGGCATAGAAACTTTTTTTCTTAAGATTGTACCATTCTTTGCTAGCCCGCTGGATTGTCAGGTTTACATTTAGACAAAAAGTTTGTGCGTGAAATTGATAATTGTTTCTTTTTAATATTTAGGCAAAGGCTTTTTTGTACAGACAGATGCTATATTACATAGATTTTCATGACATTTAGCCAGTGTTTGGCACATTTTGATGAACACTATTTTTTCCTCTGTAAGCCAATTTATAGCCTTTTTTTACAATATAGATATTGGTGCACATTATTAAGTTTTAATAAAACTTTCTACTTAGCATATTCTTTGGTACTTAAATCACAAAAAACAATTCATATCAAAAAGCAAAAAAAAAAAAAAAATTGCCATGTAAAAAAGTTATACAGAACTATATAATACTGATGAACTCAGTCCAAATAAATTAGAAATCACAGTAGTCCTTACAGATCAAAATAAATAAATCAAAATAAAAGGGGTTTTAATGTTTGTGGGATACCTACTGTCCGCCATTTTGATTATTTTCAAAATGGTGGCCACGCCTGAAACCTATATAAATTAATAGCTGACCGCGATGCAAACAGACGGACAAAATCGCGGACCGTAGGTACGCCAGACTCGATATAAATATCTTCAATCCCCTTTGAGATCAAAACTTTGGTATATTCCTATTACTTCTGAGCTGTCCAGAACATCATACCTACTTCACACTTCGAAATATGTTTTAAACAGTTTTTCACATTGCTTCTGTATCCAAATTCTCTCAATTTTTGTAAGAGCGTGGTTTTTGCGATATTGCTATTTTTTAACATTTGAAAAATATCTTTAAGTATCTAGCAAAGATGCTATTCTAGTAGTTTAAGTGTCTAGTATCTCTGTGTAGTATTTTATTTATATTAAGTATATTTTCGCCTAATTACTTTGAACTTAACTGGAGAACTGTGGGTGTCCTATGTGTACAGTCACATTTCAACAACACTTCTCTAAGATTGCACACAGTTTTGAGGATAACAGGCGTGCATGATGTGTAAAACGTTCCTACTATTCTCTGCATACAAGTACGTGTACCATTGCTAACTGTATCCTAAGTACCACACATAATAAGACACTGTTAGACAATCACATCCTTTTGCTTTTCTCCTATCGAAACCTTTAGTCAAATATGGTAAATTAATTGTATGTCTTGGGTGAAATCAGGCACGGATCTGCTGCCCGTCTATGATTTAACTGTAGGATCACCATTTTTTCTGTATCTTTTTTTTCACTTATGTAGATGCTTTTTGTAACATAGACAAACGCCTACTTGAAAAAAAAAAAATCGCGCGATGGTATGTATGCCACGGACCTTCAAAGCCCTTTGATCGTAAATGTCCTAATTAAGTGACAGAAAGATATAGAGATACCTAAATAAAAATGCTGGTCCGTGCGTGTAAACTTGATTTCACCCTTATAGACAATAAAAAAAAAACCTTTGTAAGTAACATTTGTTCATGATTTAATTTATTATAATTTTAGCAGAAACAAACTGTACCAACGAAGTCATATACTCTACTTAGGCCAAATATTTTATATACCTACCACTAGGCCTTCGGTCGGGCACGCGCCAGCCGTGCATCAACAGTACTGTGTAATAACAATTTTATCTAGATTTTCATATCTTTAGGTTATCACCACTTTACATTTCAAGCGTTCCAATCATATAGGGACCAAATATAAATCAATTCAAGAGAATCTTCAACTACAAAACGTCAAAGAAGAATCGCCGCCTATTTCATGGGACTTAAACATAATTGGCGAGATGTGTGTGAACTATCTACCTTTCTGCCCAGACAGTTAAAATGTCAAAGTTTACAACAACGATAATAATGTCGACATTTCATAGTTCTGCGGATGTAACATTTTACAACAACGATAATAATGTCGACATTTCATAAAGTTCTGCGGATGTAACATTTTACAACAACGACAATAATGGCGACATTTCATAAAGTTCTGCGGATGTAAGATTTTAAGTAATGTTACAATATATTACATTGGGAGGGGCCCGTGGCTAAATAATAACAGCCGCACAGGTCGATCGGTTAAGCTACGTTTGGCGCGGTTGGTCTGTGTATGGGTGACCATCTTTACATACCGAGACCCCTCCGTGCCTCGGAAAGCACATTAAACCGTTGGTACCAGCTGTCATTCGCAGATCTTTGACATTCGTTACGGGTAGTCAGAAGACCGAAAGTGTGACAACTAGTCTTACCAAGGCGTATCGTATTACCCAGTAACTGGGTTGTGGAGGTCTGGTAGACAGTCGCTCCATGTAAAATACTGGTATTCAGCTGCGTCCGGTGAGACTGGAAGCCGACATGTTACCCTTTCAGAAGTTTAACTATAATGTGTGATAAATAAGCAATGCTAAGACGCCTTAAAACAGAAGGCTTAGAGAGTTTTCTCGAGTCATTATAAAGTAGGTAAGTACAGAAATATATTTTTGGTATAAAGCTACCATTGTGTTTGAGAAACGGTTTGCCCTTAAGTTTGGTAGGATCATAGATTTACTTCACCCGTTTTTATAATCAAGAGGCCTGTTTATGTGCATTGTTTATTTAACCCTTTCGTTACGCGCGCCGGATATAGCCGGCATCCACTCGATGACTTCTGTGTACGAGCGCCGGATATAGCCGGCATCCATTCGATGACCTGTGTGTACGAGCGCCGGCTGTAGCCGGCCCAGCGTGATACCGCTCACCAAACGGCCCCGCGATGCTTTTATTTCTTTCGTTCGTATGCACGTAGCACATCGATAGCACTTGTCACTCTTTAGTTCGTTTTAATTTGTTTTACTCCAAAAATAACACATCCACTGGGTTCGAAGCAATCGGGACAACAATCACGCTTCACTCTTCTTCAAACTAACAGTGTTCGCGAAGCTTCAAAGCGCGAACCAGTCCGTTGAAATAAAAGTATATTTCAAACGCAAATAATATCTAATAAGATAATTTCAATAAGACCAATTTCCCGACTCACAGTATGCACAGTTTGCGGAGAAGCTCTCCGTTCAGTGGCGCTAGTCCGACGGCGCGGTGCCCCGTTTGGTGGCGTTATTCCAGCGGAGCGAAATGCCGTAACGAAAGGGTTAAATGAACACGAATGAACACAGCACTTTTTTTGCGAATTCTGTGTTTGACAATAGGCTGATAGCATCATGTATTACTACCCTTTTACCCAGCCGCGGCGAAGCTCCAAAGGAGGGTAGTGTTTTTTGTGTTTGTTTATAACAATATGAATTAAGGAGTTTCGGGTAGGGACGACATTAATGTTCCAATAATAACTTTTATAATAAAAAGGTACAAAACTAATTCCCAAACACAATAGACACTTTATGAGTTACATTTATATTACAAACGTTATAGTACACTATACATCAAATACACATTCGAAACGGCTAAGCTAAGCTTTCTAAAACATTTAAAAGTTCGCAGACAGATTGTCGCAGAGATAAGAAAATATAAACTACAATTCGTTTTGATATGCAATAGCAGGCCAGATACTGACGAGGAAGTAAATCTGACATTTCTGAAAATGGTATTTTTGAGGGCTGATTTTTAAATTGTCAGATAACTTTAATCTGAAGAATAAATAAGCCAGTTTGACATATTTTCTACAAAAAAGCGGTAAAACTGTCATATTTATTCTTCAGATAAACGTTATCTGACGATTGAAAAATCAGCCCTTATAGTGATTAAAGACTTCCTTCCTCGACTGTACGTTCAAACGAAACACAGTTCCAGTACGCATCAACCCTTAGGTACAGTATAAAATTGTAGAATTGCATAGAAAAATAAGTATTTATAAAAAATATGCGTAAATAAATTGGTAATAATTATTTCGAGAGACTACTACATCCCGATTCAAAATTTATGGCGGCGCGGAATATAAGGCGAGTCGCTGTGCAGTAACAAATTCATATGCCACAGAAGGTGAGGGTTGAAGTACTGCGCAGTGAATAGCGCGCATCAGAGCCGCCATAAAGATTTTTCGCGACTTATATTTAATATTCCAGAATTAAGCGACTAATAAAATTGATAGTAAGCGAATATGTTGGTACACAGAATATTATGAAAACTGCACTCTAAGATCCCATATTTATTAACAAAAATCTAAAGTACAATTTTCACAACACCCTGTATAGAAAGACAAACTAACAGAGCACCATTGTAGAAGTATGAGCAATACTTAGCCATACACATTAATTAATGACTAAACACTATAAACGTGAAGTACTTCGCCGCTAGATCATATAATTTTCTACACAGTTGACACAATGAACTACCCATTTTAATATAAATAAATACGTCTTATATCCCTATTACCTTTATATTTTTACACGAATATGAAGGAAAGAGAAATTGCACTGCGGTCAGATATGGCCCATAATTGAATGAATAAATAATAAATTCAGATCTACACCATACCTGGCTCAAGCCAAGCTTTAAAGTTAGAAGAGAGCTCATTCAAGATGTAGGCTCAGAAAATACAGGGTGGCAGAGAAACCGACGAGTAACCTGTTACCATGCATTCAGTACAGGATTTAGTAGTCCTATTCTGTAAAAATCTCACCGTGATAACTCGGGTGAAGTGAGCTTAAAGTGAGAAGTCATTAGTGTTAAACTCTAGCGTCCGATGGAATAACAGCTCACGTCACCTAACTTCTCACGGTGAGATTCTAACAGAATCGACCGGCTGGACCCTAAATTTTTCTTCAGATATAAAAAAAAAAATACAATCAACGGCCCACCTTACACAACACTCGTCTGATCGGAGGCTCCTTCCTTTTCTATGAAGGATGAGTTTACACCTTGTATATTTTGTGACACAGTTCTACATCCACACCACGCTTTGGATGAATCAACACCCACACCAATTTTATGGTGTGCCACAGGTAAGAAAATTGCATACTGCAAATGGAGCTATGAGCCATATTTGACCGCAGATTTATTGATGACACTAATATGTTTGGAGGTTAGATACAAGCAACTATAAAATATCGAATATTTTCTAGGGAATAATGATTGACAATTTTGTTACACTGAAACGCATTTACGTTGAACACTTAGCCATCCATTAATAATAGTCTTATCGGAATATAAGGAAATAATGACTATATTATTATAAAATTAGTTCTTATTCCTGTCTCATTTAATGGCGACAAGATAATACACCAAAAAACATAATGGCGCCGATTCACTTGTTCACAAACTAAATTAAAATTAAGTTCAATGCATCTTTTTCTTTCTATTTCACTGAGAAAAGGACAGAAGATAAATATTGTTTTAGTCCTGTCAAATTAAGATAATCCATAGACAATCAAGTTTAGACGTGATTAAAGAATTGGCTACTAAAAATACGTCAACTTAAGTCAGGCGCCAGGGGCGTAGCTACCGCCGTATCAGCCGTATCAATGATACGGGGCCCCCGGGCTACAGGGGCCCCTAACGCGTGTAAGCAAAAATTAGTAAAATGTTAGTCACTTAATCTCGTGCTTCCCGGGAAAAAAACATATAAAAAAAACTGTCATACGTGCCTATAGAGTTTTCACTTCAGAAATGACAAAATTCTAAATGACAATTTCTAGGAGGAAGCGATAACTTATAATGAATAAATATTTATTTTAATTTAATGCAAGCATTTTTGTTTCTTTTGTGAGAAATCTTTACCCTTCATTTGGGCCCCCCAACTAATTTTGATACAGGGCCCCTCCAAGGCACGCTACACCACTGTCAGGCGCTGACTAATTTGACAGGACTAAACCAATATTTATCTTCTGTCCTTATCTTAATGAAATAGAAAGAAAAAGATGCACTGAACTTAAATTAAGTTTCGTTTTTGAACAAGGGAATCGGCGCCAATATAACCTTAAAATTAACAATTTATTAATTCTAACCTCCAATTCCCCCAAAGAACATTATTTACTTAGGCATACATCAATACACACATATAATGCATATAACTAGCCTATTCAAAACTGAACACAATCCGTTTTAGTTCTTATTTTCCTTGCTATAGAGTACATAATGCGACAAAATCCCCACTAATTAAAATCTATTGAAATCTAACTTGCGATTGTAGTTGAAAACATCAATATGTAGCTGTAAAATGTATAGACAACATTTCACGTATTTTTATACATATTTTACGTATATATTTGTAAAATATAGACGTCAACTCTATGGTGCGTATCAACTACATAAGTTTCATTTAAAACCGCAGCCGGAACATTAATATTACATTATTTATTTCTGGCTACGGTCTTATTATTATGATTTCCCAAATAGTTACATACCTATTTAATAATTGTCAAATTCTAATCTCACACAAAATTCCCATTTCTTTATATCGGCAGTGCTAATTCTCGCGAATTACTTAGTACCATTTACTTACATAATTATATAGAGAAAAACATACATAAATATACATGTCTAATATAATCCACTATGTGCTCTTTACATTTATATACTTACTAATAATATTCTCAAGATAAATCTCCATTAAGCATAGTTAGGCGTACAGTCAATTCCATACAAATATTACTAAACATTTAAAATGTCTTAATGTAGGGTAGTTTGCTGCCATTGAGCTAGTACAAGAAGTGATAAAGACATCATTCATAGTTGGGACATTGTTATATCGACACGCGTTGTCCATTCTAAACTGCAGTCCTTTCACAGTTATTTACCTCTGATTTTGTATCAATGTCAAAATCATAGTGATCTTTATTCGTGTTTCAATAAGGTTGATCTTGGGTTGCTGCCACTGACAAAATCATATTGTTCTTTATTCTCCTTGAAATAAGGGCTTGTTACTTGCTGTTGGATTGCTGCTGTCAGAGAATATAAATAAAATAACATAAAAAAATACAATAATATAAAAAATACTGTCAATCTGTTCACCACCCCCACCTCGTCTGAGCATAGCGTTAGTTACTTCTAAGATTTTGTGGCATTTTGTACAAACTGACATTTTGTGTGTAAAATGACAGCTAAACTTAATAAAAAGATTGTGGCAGTACCGTGTCCATGCTTTATACCGCTACATTGGAAATTTGAAAGACTTTAAACATTTCTTAATCCAGGAAATATCCCTAAATTGGATGCTAAACAAATGTTATATAACAATTTAGGGTACTGTCGCAGGCAAGATTATTACAGTCACATTATTTTATCGAGCAATTCAAGTCGTTTATTGCTATACCAATGTCGCTTCTACGAACAACGTCCCATCTTAGAGCCTTTATATCCCACATACAATTATAATGCAACGTTTTTTTTTTACAAGAAATCTTATATAAAGAGTTTGACATTTAAGTAAGATACACACATGTTTAGCTAAACTGTATAATTTATAACATTAACTAATACGAATAATACTTTCACATTTTTATATTTGAATTAATTTTACTAGCGCAGACATTTTATTTTAATATAGCAGTTCTCTCATTTGCATTTCGCGAAGACATTTTATTTTATAATAATCTCGTTTGCATTTCTCGATGGGGGTTTTTAAAGTCGTATTATACAGAATGATGCAAGAATGCAGCACTAAGCCTGCTTTCATAACATTTTTTTTTTTGTATTATTATGAGTTTCAACACATAACTTTCAATGTGTGCTAGCTTTTCTGCACGATACTTTAATCGGGCCATTTCGAATGTCATCAACTTATCACATTTTTATAATTCGCTACCAAAGCCAACCAAACATTAGTCATAAAAATCTTGAACCGTAAACCGTGCTAAAACATTATCTTTTCCACATTCAGCCAAAGCTTTGCATAGTTTTCTTTTTCACAAACTATTTCTTCACTATTCTTTACATTCTAATGGAACTGTCATTTTATTCCCAGGAACACACCAAGCGTTTTTCACAAAATTTCGTACTACCCTGACAGTTTCAAACACCGTCATATTGTTTCTAGTTTACAAGTTCATCGTGCACTTTTCAGCCGTTGATTTTTCCATGTGTCTTGTACATACTTTACAGTTACAGTTATGTTGTGTTTTTACATCATAGATTTACTCCCACACAACCACAGATTTAAGATTGTGCTCTTGTAAATAACACGCTTCATAACACGCTTCTGTGTGCAAATATCGTAAAGCATTTTGGATTAGATATCTCCAATGACTCGCAACGTACAGTCGCATACGCTCACTGCGCAATTTCAACGTGCGTTGTACAATGATTAGTGATATTGACACAGCGTTTATGTCGTCGCAGTAAGGGCCATTTTCGTAGTGCAAGTTTTACTACTGATGTGCAGTCGACCTACGGGCATAGGTTCTGCTGTGGTGACAAGATTCGCTAATCAAGAAGACTGAGTGCCCAAGAATTATTCATATATTTTCAACACCAGTGTGATAAAGTCTAAAAATGAAGTCGTTTACCGTTAATTAGTCCACGCCATAACGACTTTCGAGAACGGCACAAAGAGTGCCGTGTGCAGTGCCGGCGCGAGGAAGTAGCGACGGCCGCGGTACAGCCCGTCGTTGCGCGGCAGGCCGGGCTGCTGGTTGTGCAGGATCTCCACGCCGACAACCACGCTGCTGGTGGCAGTGCTGTTACCGGCTAGGCCAACGTATCTTAAGATAAAAGAAAGAAAATACGTTTATTTGCGTTAAAACATGATGTAAAGGAACAACACTAACACAAAAAGAACAAGTTTGGGTAAAATATAATAATAATAATATTCAACAACTTTCACACAACGCCATCTAGTCCCAAACTAAGCAGAGCTTGTGCTATGAGTACTAGACAACTGATAAACATACATATATAATTCTAAATACGTACATAATATAATAGATAAATTACACCTAGACAAAGAACAAATGATCGTGCTCTTCACACAAAAATTTGTCCTGGGTGGGAATCGAACCCACGACCTTGCGTATACTAGTCAGGGCCACTGACCACTAGACCAACAGGACTGCCGAATGCGCTACCTCAACGCAAAACGACACTATGCGAGATCATCTATCTGTGGTAGAATAGATCACGCATAACCATGTAGGAAGATTGGAGATAAAAGATGGGGTATGTTCGAGGAAAGTTTTGAGTATGAATGTGGATATTGGATGACTATACAACAAAGTAACGGATCCCTGCACTTTTCCCTACATACCTACCCATCGGTTTAGCGGTAAATCACACTAATATTATAAAGGCGAAAGTTTGTGACTTTGTGAGTGTGTGTGTGTGTGTTTGTATATTTGTTACTTCTTCACGCTCAAACGGCTGGACCAATTTTGATGAAATTTGGCACACAGATAGTTTATAACCAGGATTAACACATATAATGCTTTTTATCCCGATATTCCTACGGGATCGAGACTTATGCGGGTGAAAGCGCGGGGCGCAGCTAGTTCTCTTATAACTTTTATTTCTTTCACATCAATATCATGGCGGAACACAGCAATGTTATTGGGCGGCCAAAATAAGCACATTGATACTATGTATTTCTGTAGAATAGAGATATTGATACTATGTTATTATTATTAAAAAAACGCTACGTTATTAAAAAAAAAAAAAAAAAAAAAAATATTATTATTATTAAATATTATATGTATTTCTGTAGAGTAGAGGTCTTGATACTATGTATTTCCGTAGAGTAGAAGTCTTGATACTATGTATTTCCGTAGAGTAGAAGTCTTAATACTATGTATTTCCGTAGAGTAGAGGTCTTGATACTATGTATTTCTGTAGAGTAGAGGTCTTGATACTATGTATTTTCGTAGAGTAGAGGTCTTGATACTATGTATTTCCGTAGAGTAGAGGTCTTGATACTATGTATTTCTGTAGAGTAGAGGTCTTGATACTATGTATTTCCGTAGAGTAGAGATCTTGATACTATGTATTTCCATAGAGTAGAGGTCTTGATACTATGTGTTTCTGTAGAGTAGAGGTCTTGATACTATGTATTTCCGAAGAGTAGAGGTCTTGATACTATGTATATCTGTAGAGGTTTATCACATTTAAACCTTCCCTTTTCCTTGGAACGTTCTTGATGCAGCCTAACGTACTGATATATTATGATGTTAATAAGCGTGTGCAAGTACCTGACACGTCCAACGGCGATGCGTCCATGCGGCGTGATCACCTTGACGGTGTGTCCGAGCCTTAGATGACGAGGTTCAGCCGGGATGTACGGCTGACCCGTCACTCCGATTGATTTTTCCACTGGAAACAAAATGAATACCACGTTTGTATTTTTTTTTTTTTTGGATGGGAAATTATCAAATAACTTCTCCCGCTCTGGGCGGAGCGGGAGGGTGTGTCAGACTTTTACTGACTAAAACTCACCCGTGTTCCTACAGTTACCTTTTTTTTTTTTTGTTCTCGGGGTGGAAAATACTCATGGATGCCCGCCGCCCTGGGGCTGCGGCGGGGTCTGTCAGACTTTTACTGACTAAAAACCACCCCGGTGTTCCCTCTCTCACCTACGCCGGGGGTCGCGGGAACGAACGATACTTCCGCAACCCCCGGCTGGTGCTGGCCCGCTCGTGCGGGCCTCCTCGTGTCAGGGGGGGAGTGAGGTGTTAAACTCCCCCCGCGAGGTCTAAGAGGGGCGCGCGTGGAACACTGCACCGCGTCCCAGGACTCCTCGCTACCGAGCATAGACTCGACTACGGCCGGCAGCGACAGGTTACTGCCTACTCCTGAGATGAGGGCGAAAGAGTTACCGTGGCCCTTGGCACAGGCAACTCAAGGAACACGGGTGGGTTTTATTCAGTAAAAGTCTGACTACCCGCTCCGCCCGCAGTGCGAGAAGTTATTTGATATAAAAAAGGTGTATTTCTATGTTAGTTCAAGAAATAATCGTTAGATGGCATGAATAAAGAAAAAAAACTACGAAATATGTGGTTAACCACTGACCCTGAAAGAGTTCACCATACATGTTTGACGTTTAAACGTCACTTTTAACTTTAATCATCGTTTATAAATAAACCCCTTTGTCTTAAGCCTTATTTATTAACACATTTTTTTTTACAATTAATATATATATAACACAAATAAACATTTTTGGGTTAAGGTAATTTTCTATGAGCTTCTGTCGCCTGAAAATAAATGTATTTATTTACATATAGTAGTAGCACAGTTCTTTCATAGGTTACCCTATGAAAGAACTGTTCTACTGCTAGAATATTTTTTTAACGTAATATCGGACATTGCAGGACACGCCACTATTACGCAGATTTGCAACTACTAAGAACTTACAGTCAATGGCCGGCGCTTGTAAGTTGTCAATAGATCGGCGCACGAATATCTCAGCTTCTTCCAGTAGCTCGTCGGTGTCGTCCCGGCGAACGTCCGGCAAAGAGCTGCGCCACGGACGGTTGGCTTCTGGAAAGGAATCATAACATTTCATGCTGTAATTGTTTATGGTCTAACTGCGCAAATCGTTTGTGTAAAGTTTGCGCAGTTCATGCACAATATTTCTGTAGTTGTATGCACATTTATTTATTTTTGCACAATAAAACAGCACAGAGTTGAACTAAAACTGCTAATAATTTTGCGCAACTTGTAAACACTGCAACAATCTAAATTCGCTCAAGAAACCCCAAATTAGACACACACACACATACCACTTACACACACACACAGACAATCACACACACACACACACACCAGCACGTATTCAATTATTAAAAAAATATTGTAGTATAAAAGAAAAAATATTGTACTAGTTTTTTTGTAACTTTTGTAAGGGACAGGGACTGTTAATCCTTAATACAGGTTATTCTGTAACCTAGCTAGGAAAACAGAACTTCACCCACCAGATTGTGATTAAATTTTCCACCCATTGCGTGTACTTGCTCAGGGGGTACACTCTCTAAGCAAGAAATCCATAGTTCCGGCTGAAATTACGGGTATTTCTTACTCCGTGTCATCTACGGATAAATATTAACTCGGGGCCCGAACTAAAAATAGATCACAACACGTTTTGACAGTTGTCCGTACCCATTATATTTTTTGCCCATCCAAATTGAATTTGTAACGTGTTATGACAGTTTAAATACTTTCGGACAGTCCCGTATCTTCGTTGACGGACTTAGAGAGTACAATCCAGGATAGTCTTCCGTTTTCCAAACTTGCGGACGTATGCTGTATAACAGAAACACAAAATAGCTAAAAGAATAGCTGTAGAAACAATATTGGCTTACCCCTGGACGACGGCAAGTATACATGTTGTGGTGTCCAATCGTTACTCCTGTCTATACTGAGGCAAGGAGAGCGATACGATGAGCCGCGAGACAGGAATCTATAATCACATCCAATATTAATGGGTATTGCATGTCCGGTCAAGTATGGTCTGCGGGGTTAATGCGTAACACACTATCAGTAGCAATGGTTATTTACGTTGTTGAGCAGACAAATTTTTCGAACATATGAAGCAATGGATTAGCAATATCATTCAAAATGATTCAGATTGTGTGTTACGCAATAAGGGTGCTGGTACTTACTTGGAAGTAGAAGTAGTCGTGGAGTCGTCCGGGTTCTGTTGCTTGCCCAGCACCCACACCGGGTCCGCTGAGCGAGACAGCTCCGGTACCATCGATGTGAACCCTACAAGATAATCATGTAAGTG
>OX451402.1:15629955-15732734 GCA_949629135.1 Eremobia ochroleuca | reverse complement strand
TATAGTAGCGACCAAAATACTCTTAAGATCGTTTTAAGTTAAGTTTCGTTTGATTATTCAGGAGTTAAATACATCTTCAAAAACTATAAAAGAATCTTACCTGTACTGAAACGGATTGGGACAAGTATTCCTCCTAACATTTAAATTCGCTGCCAAATCATCTTCCGAAGTCCCACACTTCGAGATATCAGTTTCCGCGAACACTGAATACCGATGACCCAGATATATGTTCCTATGAAAACTGTCCACACTTTCCTCTCTATGTAGGATATCCATGCTTGAACCGAGTTCGAAACTCGAAGATTTGGTGTTATCGAAGCTGAGACCTCTGTTGTACTCGCAAGTCAGACTATCAATGCTATCAAGCCTTCTAGAACTTGTGTTAGGACTTTTCCTGAACAGCATATTGTCTGATCTATTGTCACAGCTCTTTAGGATACTCCGCCCTGGCAAATCTAAGCTCCCTTTTCCATTAAACGCCACGTGTCGGATCTCCTTGTCATTTGGTAACGAAACTCTTTTCTGTTTCAAGACCTCTATTGCTTGGTCTTTGTTTTCTTGGTTTTCTGTCGGATTGTCTTTGGTTTCCGGCCCTGGTTGGAAGTCAGGGTCTAGGGTGTGGAATTTAATGAGGACTGGCGTGGACTGTGCTGTTGAAGCTGATTGAGGAACCCATGCGTCGCCTTCGCGTATAGAGACTAGGTCCTCCTGGGTAGAAAAGACAGAGTATTTAAGTTGTTGCGTTAAGACTGCGCGGGCTCTGTTATAAGACAGAATAATAAAATTTCACATACATTTTTGTGAAATTAATATTAAATTAATGTGATAACTAAGCGTCCTAATAAAACTTTGCCAATATCATATAATTAACACACTGAAACTTTGCTTTTAATGTAGTTAACCGTGATAAAAAACAGGCTAAAAGTTTTCAAATATCACTAAAAATCTTAAGTAATGGTCATGTCGTCAAGGCACGAGTGAGCCATTTTGTATACCGCATAAAATTATCATACTTACACTAACTCTCGTAACGATTAATTTATCGTTGGACGACTGTCGTCTCTAGCTGTTCCCATTAATACGATTGTTTGTCGTCCAATTTTTTTTATCGTTTAGCGACTATCGTATCTAGCTGTTCCCATTGGATCGCGAAGACATTTTATCGTTGATTTGCGGTCACGATTTAGTCGTAATGATTTTTTATCGTTTTACGACTGTCGTGCTAGCCGTTCCCACTGTCACGAAAATCTGTTCTCACTGCAGAAAATGTTGTAGACGACAGTAAATCGTGTCGTTCTATATGTGAACACCTCCATTTAAATACACAAGCCACGACACTTTAAACGACACGATAATCTGTCGTCACGACATAGTGGGAACGCGCCCTAAAATAATTATGAATCAGGACTTTTTTGGTCTCATTATTAATTAAATCTCATTCCACGAATATACCAATAAACTAGCTTTTGCCCGCGTAGATGTATGGAAATATCCCACGGGAATGTTTTACCGGGATTAAAACCCTATGTGTTAATACAGGTTATAGACTACCTGTGTGCGAAGTTTCATCCAAGTTCGTTCAGCCGTTTTTGCACCAATCCGGAACATATACCAAACAAACAGACAAAACATTCTAAAAACGATATTTTCGAGATCAGACTCGTTCCGAACTTCCGATCTTGTTGCAATTGCGTTTTTTTCAAAAATATTGAATGTACCTACAGTTTTGACTTCGTTACTATTTTATTATACTGGATGATTTTTTTTTTCAGGCTCCAGCTGATTTTTTTTTTCGTGATCTCAGAGTTGGTTACATAGTGAAAGTTATTCATATTTATTTATTTATTAAAACTTTATGCACAAGTAAAAAAAAGTACTGTAGAAAGGCGGACTTAATGCCTGAGGCATTTTCTACCAGTCAACCTTATATTATATTCATGAGTGGAACAACCTGTAAAAATTTGGAGCCGGTAAAAAAAAAAGCATGCTGTATGTATACAACGTGCCGCAACAATGGCGGCATTAATTTAACACACTAACAAAGTAAGCGCCTGTCTGGGTTTGAACCTAAGCGAGCATAAAATGCACGCGCGCAGCTTGCGGGCGACTCGCGAACGGCTCGCCAGCTGCGCATTCGCCAGATGTGGACGCACCCTAAGATCTGGTAACGGCCGTGACGCCTCCACTGCTAAGATGCAGCTATATTCAATAATAACTCAGATACTTCAAAAATCTATCAGCTCAGCTCAATAAGTTTTGTAGGTAACGAAGAATTTTCTTCAAACAATCTCACCTGTAAATTACTCATATCCTTAGACTCGTCAGTGGTAAATATAAGTTCTATATCATCCACTTCTTCAGACTCGTTGCCACTAGCATTATCTTCTTGTTTCTCGTCCCCCACTGCTGCAGCGTTCGGGTCCATAGGAGTCGTACCTCCTTCGGAGAACACAGAGTTGTCGCCTTCCGACATCGATCTGGAAGAACGAGAACTGGTTAGGGAAGTTGCCATCTTTGTGGTTTAGCTACTTCCCAAGAGATATTCATCAATTACGCACGAAGATGGAGTAGAGAGTGGTAAAGTTGCCATAATTATGATCTACATTCAATAAATGGGATCGTGGCTAAGTAATAACAGCCCTAAGGGTGTATCGATCAGGTTAAGCTACGCTTGCCGCGGTCAGTCCGTGGATCTGTGACCATCTTTACATACCGAGCACCTCCGTGGCTTGGAAAGCACGTTAAGCCGTTGCTTGGTCCCGGCTGTCATTCCTGGATCTTTGAGAGCCGACAAGTCCGAAAGTCTGACAACCAGTTTTACGAAGGGATATCGTATTACCCAGAAGGAGACTGGAAGCCGACCCCAACATAGATGGGAAATGGCTAGGCAGATGATGATTCGATAAATGCCAGATGGATAATGATTTTCAACGGTAAGATAATGAAATTAAAATCCAATCATTGTCAGCCATCAGCTTCACGTTTTCATGTCTCCTCAATATACTACTTTGCGTTGAAGCCACGCTTTGAAACCGTAAAATCAATAGTGCCACCAAGTTTCTTAGTGGCACTATTGATTTTACGATTGATTTTATTTCTCATCGCTACCGACTTCAGCAGAAATAGGTCACCATTGCTTCCACGGAAATAACTCGCCATAGAATATATTATCATCTAGAAATGCCAACACATTATAATAATGAATACGATTATTATTTATAGCCACATTCGCAAGAAGCTGGCAGTAGCATCACAATGCTAATATTTTCTGGTTGTTTGTCTTATTTCTTTTTAGTATATTCATGTGTATATTTATTTGTGCTTATATTTATATGTAATTAGGTATATATTATATTTATAGTTTTAATAGGTTTATGCGTATCTTTATATTTAAAATATTTATTCCTCAATTTTCATGATTGCACCTACTACTGTTTGTCTCTGCATCACCCAAAGGTTGACTGGTAGAAAATGCCTGTGGAATTAAATCCGCCTCTGGCCCTTTATAAATATATGCGCTTGAAGCATTAAATAAATAATAAATACTTGGCCTCGGATCTTAGTTTATCCCATAAAAGAAGGGCTGAACACCAACACTACTTATACTTCAATCCATGTCTGCGGTTCCATTCTAGAGAGCAGAAGCGGTATAAAATAAGATGTTTTGTTATAAATAATGGAAATAATAATATGTTAATGAAAGCATTAAATGTCTACGATAACGTTACTCAAGGTCAATTAGCTTGTCAGGGGCTTAATAGCTCTGTAAGTGGATTTATTTCACGGTTTTGTTTAGATAAGCCGTAGAGTAAGCCGTAGAGTAAGCCGGATTATTGAAAGCCTTGCTAGAGATATATGCCTCTTAATATACCACAACATAATGTAATAAAAGGTTTTTTTTTTATTGCTTTTAAGAAATGTGTTTAAATAGCAATTTTATAGAAACCCATTTTTTTGTGTTATTTCTCTGCCTCATGTGTACCGCAAATAAACGTATTTTCTTTCTTTCGTCATTCTGAAACAGGAGTCTGCAGTAACTATTTGCGATAAGACCGAAAATCAAAAGTTGTCTTCAACACTTAGCTGATAATGTTAGTTTACAATGAAGAGGTATCTAATCGTTATCTTTCATCACCAGGGTAATTGCGTAACCCACTATCAGTAGCAATGGGTTTAATTTTGACAGTTCAACAACATTCATTGCGTTATTTACGTTGTTGAGCAGACACATTTTTCCAACATATGGAGCAATGGATTACCAATATGCTCCAAAATGTGTGTTAGTGTGTTACGCAATTAGGGTGCTGTTCTCTCTTAAAAACATTTTAACTCCCTTTCCATTATACTTCCTCGCAATTTTTATACTTAATAAACTCCTGAAGCAAAATTGCTCAACCTGATCTTCTACACAAAAAACAGTTTAAAAATAACCAACGCAAACTGAAAGCTGCTTTGAAATTGACTCGGAATAAGATTTGATTGTGTTGGAAACCCGTCTTTGCTCTTTGTTAAGTAAACAATAAAACCAACTCACAATAAAATGAAATCGCGAATCACGGGAGTCGAGCGATTTTCCTGAAACCTTCAACTAAACAAAGTCATACAAATAGACGCCCCACTCTGTTTGTGCGCAAACTTTTGTATGACTAGGTTAACTTGAAATGAAGCTGAAGTTAGCTCTATGTTTATGTTGGACCAGAAATTAAGAAAGTTAAAGATTTCTACATAATTTTAGTTTAATCAGCCGGCGAAGATACACCTTATCAGATTAGCAGACTAGTTTTAACCCATTCAAACCGAGTTGAAGTGATCGTGAGTTTCGACTTTACAAAATTCTGAGCACGATCGAGCGACTATCAAATTATTCCTGAACCTCACGTATGTGAGGATCTGACTGCTGAAGATGAGAGCTGATGGTGATGCTGCATGAGATTTTTTTCCAGTACTTTTCCCAGGACCTCTGAACGCTTTCCAAAGGATTAATAAGTTTTTACTGATCTATGTGAAATTTTTACTCCCGGTTGCAAAGGGTTATGTAATATAGGGTAATATCAGGTTTCAGGCCTAAAGATCGCTTCGATCGCGGGCTTGTGTCAATTTTCATGTGACATGAGCAGTAGATATGTAGACATACAGGCTGTGCCATTTATAATAGTCCAACGTTTTTTTTTTTGGGTCTTTTACATCTCCATTGTTCATCTAAACGCAACCTTGTCAACTGTGGGAAAATCAAAATTTGAATTTAAAAATGCCCCATTAGTTGTAAGCTATATGTATTTAGTGCTTACTCGCCAAATTTGATTCGATTTAGTGCAATAACTTTCAATCTAGACAGGTTTACATACGACTAAAGTAGAGATTTAAAAAAAAGTAAACATCTAAAGTAGGTACTGACTTTCGCGGCGCATATGTTGCATTTTACTATTATGTATTCTGCGGTTTAGGTGAGTCCACGGTATGTCCTAGCCACAAAAAAAAGTTGGACCACTATAAATGGTCCTTTCTTTTCGTTGTCAAGCAAGATGGCGGATCAGACGGAGCGTTCATTCCAAAAGCAACCAACGGTTTTCTTGAACCGTAAAAAGGGTATTGGTGTGGAGCGTAGCAGGAAACCACTGAGGTACCACAAAGATGTGGGACTCGGTTTCAAAACTCCTCGCGAGGCGATCGAAGGCACATACATCGACAAGAAGTGTCCCTTCACTGGCAACGTGTCGATCCGTGGTCGTATCCTCACCGGAGTGGTTCAGAAGATGAAGATGCAGAGGACTATTGTCATCCGCCGTGATTATCTGCACTACCTGCCTAAGTACAACAGATTCGAGAAGCGTCACAGTAATGTCTGTGCACTTATCGCCGTGCTTTAGGGACGTGGAGCTAGGAGACATTGCAACCATCGGCGAGTGCCGGCCGCTCTCCAAGACTATCCGATTCAACGTACTCAAGGTCACGAAGGGAAATGGCTCCAAAAAAGCCTTCAAGAAGTTCTAATAAACTTACTTATAAGCAAAAAAAAAGGACCACCCCGTACCTATACAACGTGTTACGTTAAATGCGCAAATCCTGAAAATAGTTTGATCAGAATAACGAGCAGAATCAATTGAACCACTTTTTAATATAGGTCACATTTTTCAAAAAATATTCATTAAAAACGTTGCCGTGTCTATTTATTAATAGGTCAAGCAAGCCAATGTCAGCGCGGCGCAGCGGCCCGGTGACGACTCCTCTCTCGGTAAAGCGTCGTCGCAGACGCAAAAACGATCAGAATGGCCAGTAAAACTAAAACAGCACATAAAACCTTTACAATTTTTTAAATCACTTATTTACTCTCTGAAATAGGTCAATTGAATTAAAAATCAGTTGGGGTGTCTGAGGTTTTGCTCATTTAACGTTACACGTTGTATATGTATATATTCCTTTCTCTCTCTCTCTCTCTCTCCTACTATATTGCTGTGCCCAGCAGGTTCCACACCTAATGATCTCATTAAATTACAACCTAAGTATGTACACATTGTGGAATGCAATAAATTATTTAGTATTAAGTATGTAACATAGAAGTAATATTCTTCATGACAATGCTGAAAATGAACCTCTCGCTAGGAATCAATCAATCTGTCTAGCTTTTTCGCTATGTTGGGATCGGCTTCCGGATGCATTTTACATGCAGCGACTACCTATCTGACCTCCACAACCCAGTTCTGGATAACACACGATACCCCTTGGTAAGACCGGTTGTCAGACTTTTGGGCTTATCACTACCCGCAACGACTGTTAAAGATCTTCTCGATGTGTAATGGATAGTCACCCATCTACGAACCGACCGCGGCAGGTATAGCTTAACCTTCGAATGACTCGTGCAGTTGTTATTATTTAGCCACGAGCCCCGATCCTCTCACAAGGAATATTGATCGTGTACGGGGAAATTTCTCTAAAACAACATACTGGGTGTCCGAAAAGTCATGGATTACCTTTTACCTGTTGATGTGCCACATTGAGATCTACCAATAAAAAAAATGACCTACCAAAAATAGAAATAAAAATATTTTTCTTTCACCAGGGCCGATCAAAAATAAGGTAAAATTTTTTTTGGTGAAAATTTTAAGTTTGAACCTAAATTTTAGGTAGGTATTTAAAAGATGATATCTGTAACTTTCTTGTATTCAATCGATAGTAGGATGATTCAAGATGAAAATAAAAAACCTGTACTCGAAAAAGTTTTCATTCGTAGAAATGGCATGGAAAAACTGTTCAAAGGTACAGATTTTCCAAAATTTCATTAAACATCAAAAAAATTGGAAACCATAAAACTTTTACCATGGTCATTTTTTTTTTTTATTGGAAGGCTTGTGGCCCATCAGCAGGTAAAAGGTAATCCATGACTTTCCGGACACCCAGTATGTTGTTTTAGAGAAATTTAATATGCTGGGGCAAATTCTCTCAACATAATTCTACACAAAAGTTGTGCTGCAAACATTTTGTATATTCACGCTAGCCATTCGTAAAGTAACTACTAACGTATACTAACATCACATGACCCATCTTTATGTTTGCGTGCCAAATTCAAACGGGTATCTACGTTCGCTGCTCGTAGTACACCCCAACTTAAAATATTTATTTAAGCAGTACACCCACCAAATAAACCCTAGGATTCAAGATGTCAAGTTGCTGTTTCAAAGCACACAACTTTATTTGAAAAATATAGCGTCTAGGTTTTATAGTTGCGCGCTCGATGGTCGCAGTAGATATACGAGGATTTTACATGGAAAAGCCGTTTCGTCGAAACGATCATTGTACGTTGTCGTCTATTTATAAACAGGGGTTCTATTGAAAATGATAACGTAATATGAAGTAACTAGATTAGATTGCACTTTAGCATTTCTAGGAAATTCGATGTTCATAATGATACCAATACCTGAAATCGCGAAAAAAATAATCACCTGTTCCCTACATTTTGACGAGTTATGCGAACATACCTAAATGTAGGGAAAAGCTGATTTTTTTTTTCGCGATTTCCGGTTTGGTCCTATAGTAAAAGTTGTTCATAATGATGAGTACAATGACCCCTTACGAAGTTGTGCGTTATTCAAGTTACAGATTGTACAAAATGTAGTACAGTCACAAGCTAAGCTGCCTTTTCCTTACACTGCTATTCTTAACCTTGGTAATATATTTACCCCAGCAAGATGTTTAGTTGATCCCAAAAATGCTCGTAAAACTAAAATATACCCTACAGACAAACAGCTTCTATATACCGCTTTAAGTTTGCATGCAGGCCTCTATGCGAGGTTAGTTTGCCCTCACAGCTATGTTTATTTTAGAACCGTAAATAAAACGAATAAAAAATCGGGCTTGAAAACCTTAATTTGGTGAAGTTATTCTCTAAAATATTACTAAGTAACTTTACTACATAATTTGATAATTTATCTAAAGTTGATTAGTAGAGTAGAGAGTGCCACAAGGTATTGAATTGGGCCCACTTTTGTGCAATATTTCAATAAGAATAAATAAATATCTATTGAAGTTGTACTTGGGCGTCTGCGTAGCTTGTAGCAGAATAACCTCATTTACTTATAAATAGCTCACGACTGGAACTAGGTCACAGTGGATAAAATAACAATCTACTTTGTTATTATTCTGTGTCCGTAGGCGGAAACCCTATAATGCTGCAATTTAATATCTACGTCTTTATCAAACTGTGGATATGTCTACCCACTTCCCAGTACCTACAACCCACGGAGTATTACATTACAGAGAAATTGGTGGAGCTATGTAGTGGAATACGTAAAAATATTCTAACAAAAGTGTCACAATTTCCGTAAAATCGCGACTAAAAAGGGGAATTAACGCGTTTCCGTGGAGAAGTAAGTTTTCCACCGTTAAAAGTTAGATTATAAATGGTGTATCCCTATCTACACATATATACCCAGAGTTGGCATCAACACGATATCGTGTTCCTTTGCAATACGGCGCGTCATAAATAAGGAGGGTAGTCAGAAATGTGAATGATAGCGCTGAAATTTGAGACGTCAGATAGAAACGCGACGTCGTGATGGTGGATTCCGTGTATTTTTCAGTGAATGGGTTCAATTATGTGCACAATTTATCTTTTTATTAAGTAAATCGAGTCACGTTGCGATACGTCCAAATATTTATGTACGTTTGCCCCGCACGGCCCCTCTGAATTTGCGTTTTAGGTGTACACCAATGCAATGTACTCGCCCCTAGGAGTATATGTACCTGCTTTTTTTTCAATGTACCTCTGTACTTTTGAAGAAATATGCAAAAAAAGGGGGCCGTGCCAGCCAAACGTTTTCAGCACGGCCCCCCGTGTAACTTGAAAAATATATAGCGTATTAAAAAGTTTCTTAAACTCAAGGAATGTACTCTATTAACATGTTATATGTGCCACAACAGATATTGTGAATTCGTAATAACAAATAATATATAGATGTGGATAGGGGGCCGTGCTGGAAAAAAAGATATAAGAAAATATCTAAAACAAGACAAAACAACCTTAGCTAAAAACTATTAAAAAATAATTGATGTTTTGCAAGTAACATATGTACCGCATTGGTTTCTCATACAACTTTCTAAATTTGGAAAATAAACCAATCTTAGTTCATTCAGCACGGCCCTCTATAGACGCCTATATCTTTGTAAATATGACATGTTTGTTTACAAAATTCGACTTCCTGATTTATGTATAGGAGTACAACATTACACATTAACAAAGTTGTTTCAAGCAAGAAACAACTTTGTTAATTTTTATGGGAAATAGGGGAAATTTAAATAAAGGAGAATTGCTCCAATATCATAGAACATTGTGCAACCTTAGTTTAAGAAAAATTGTGTTGTTTACATTCCCTTATAGTAACAGTTTGCCACAGGAAGAAAACAAATTAAGATTTGATATAAACTTGACATTGCACAATTTAACTTATAATGATAATTTAATCCAGTTGGTTGACACCAACTCTTATATTGATAATAATTTATATTTGACAAAAGATAGATACAATATTGTTATGTACTATCTTTCTAACTATCTGAAAAGACAGATAGCTATGTCGCTATCATATTTTTTTTCTATTTCAGCCAAAAATTTGGCTAAACAAATTGCTCCTTTTGAGCAATGCAAAAACATTTTAAACTGTTCTGTCAATAATTTGCTCAAAATTAATGACATTAATCATCATTTAAATTAGAAATTAGGACAATAGAGGCAACCTCTAGCAAAAATGTAACTAAGGCAATTAATAACTCAAATGAAAGTGTAAAAAAATTAAACAGTATCAATCTGGTGCATCAAAACATTCAAGGATTTTTAAACAAAGACTTAGAAGTAGAATTATTCCTGAATTGTTACAATGTAGATATTCTTTGTATGACAGAACATTGGCTTAAAAGCCACCAGTTCATGTTCAATTTTAGTAATCACCAGGTTGGTAGTTCATTCAGCAGAGTAAATGCTATACATGGTGGCTCATTAATTTTAGTACATAACCAGCTTAAATTTAAGGACCGAAAGGACATTGTGAGCCTCTCTGTTGAGCGGACAATTGAAATAGCCTGTATAGAATTGGAGCAGTTCATTATATTAAGTGTATACAGACCTCCTTCAGGATTGTATGATTGTTTTGAAAAGGTTATGGATGAAGTGTTGCACAAAATCTGTAATACAAACAAGTCCATCATCACTTGTGGTGATTTCAATGTTAATTTGTTAGAAAATTCTGGGTTAAGTACTAAAATCATAAGTTTGTTTCAGTCATACAATCTTGCTAACCTATTTTTGGAGCCCACTAGAATAACTCCTACTAGTGCCACATGCCTAGATAACATTTATACAGATATTATACCAAACCACAAAGAAATGATTAATTTAATAGACTCAGATCATTGCGGCCAGCTGATCACTATTACAAATCAAAACAAAAAAGTTATTAAAAAAGATATCACTGTCAACCCAAAAACAACTAAACGCTTAGAAACATTTAAAACTAAACTCTTAAGTAAATTACCACTTTTGTTGACTAATGATGACCCTAACAAACAATATAATGATTTTTTTAATATGTATTGCACACAATTTGATAAAACATTCATTCCAAAGACATTATCAGTCAATAGTAACGCTTCCTTCAGTGACTGGGCCACCATTGGTATACATAAAAGTAGAAAAAGACTTTATGAATTATATGATGAACGAATTTGTATAAACACTGCTGAATTTAATTTATATGTTAAAAATTATTCTAAAATATTTAAAATCGTCTGTAGTATGGCCAAGTCACGTTATTTGAGTTCAAAAATTAAAAATAGTAATAACATTATTAAAATGACTTGGAATGTCATTAATAGCGAAACAGGAAGGTCATGCAACCGAAGTAGTGACTACAGCCTTGCTATTGATGACAATGTAATTAGATCAGATTCCCAGGTTGCCGCGGCCTTTGAAAATTTCTTTGCAGAGATTCCCGTGTCAACCACTAAATCTCTAAGCTCATCACCCACTGCTGCAGAGTCTTTACTTAAGGAAAACGTTCCAGTTTGTGATTCGGAATTTCACTTCGAATTTGTCACTTGTACAGATATAATTAAAACTTTTCACATGTTAAATGTAAAAAAGACTGCAGATCTATGGGGTAATTCTGTGGATGTTGCTAAGACAATTATAAACATTGTAGCACCTACTTTAGCTGTTATATTTAATAATTGTATTGAATGTGGTGAGTTTCCTGATCTTATGAAACACAGTAAAATAATACCGTTGTTTAAATCGGGTAGTACATCAGACCCTACTAATTATAGACCTATTTCCGTACTACCCACCTTTAGTAAAATTTATGAAAAACTTATTTTAAATCAATTGCAAAGATTTTTCAATAACAATAAATTACTGAATAATAAACAGTTCGGTTTTACAAGGGGTCGTTCAACTACCGATGCCGGAGTTGAACTTTTAGGACATATTTATAGTGCATGGGAGGACAAATGCGATGCTTTGGGCATCTTTTGTGATTTGTCCAAGGCATTCGATTGTGTTCTTCATGAAACCTTAATCAGGAAACTTCACCACTACGGAATCCGGAACGCCTCTCTGGATCTTCTCACTTCTTACTTAAGTGATAGGATTCAGAGAGTTGATGTTAACGGGAAAAGGTCACCCGGATCTGTAGTAAGAATGGGAGTCCCACAGGGCTCAATACTTGGACCATTTTTATTTACTATTTATATCAATGACTTGCCTTACCTCATAAAGGACGAACATGATATAGTGTTGTTTGCAGATGACACTTCACTTTTATTTAAACTCAAACGTCAACAGCTGGTTACTGACAGTATAAATAGTGCCCTCGCAAAAGTAGTTAGCTGGTTTAATGTTAATAATCTACTTCTTAACGAAAAAAAAACGAAATGTATTAAGTTTACGATACCAAATGTTAGACAAGTAGAAACTCGTGTTCTCATAAAGGGTGAAGAGTTAAAACCCGAAAATTCCACTGTATTCTTAGGCATAACTTTGGATGCCAAGCTTCAATGGGGCCCCCATATAGATAAATTGTCAAAAAAGCTTAGCTCTGCAGCATACGCCGTCAGGAAAATTCGTGATTTAACTGATTTAGAGACAGCCCGTTTAGTTTACTTTAGTTATTTTCATAGTGTGATGTCATACGGTATTCTGTTGTGGGGAAATGCCGCCGATATTCAGACAATTTTTATTTTACAAAAAAGGGCAATTCGTTCCATTTATAAATTAAGTCCCAGACACTCCCTCAGAGACAAGTTTAAAGAGATTAATATAATGACTGTGCCTTCTCAGTACATTTATGATAATCTTTTGTATGCACATAAAAATATTAATCTGTTTAAAAAATACAGTGATATCCATAACATAAATACTAGGAACAAACACAAATTTGTTGTTCCTACAACAAGGCTCAAGAAAATAGGTGGCTCGTTTAGATGCCAATGTATACGTTTTTATAATAAACTTCCTAGCCACATTCAAGAACTAAGCATTAATAAATTCAAATCTTTTATAAAGCTAAAACTATGCCAGAAAGCCTATTATACTGTAAAAGACTATATTGAGGACAAAAAAGCTTGGGATTGAACTGCTCCAATAGGTCTAGACAGTGAATGTTGTTTATTTTTAATTTTTTGCTGATTTACACTTTTTTTTTTTTCTCTTTCTAAATATCAATTTATATACAGAATGACATGAACATTTACTGTTTAAAGTCTTATATTATTTTAATTATTGTGAATGTGAGGACTATGTGGGTCATTGTTTCCGTTTTAACCATGGTCTGGCACTTTGAGTGGTTTATGCGGTCTACACAAATGTCCTGTCCTTGGTATTACTCGTCGAATCGTTGAGCTCCTTAAGTTCTGAGTTGAGCTGCACGGTTACTGACGAATGCGTGCACCGACTGCACAGGTCCACTCAATCTGTGTGGTTCTTTCCTCAAAAGACCACTTCAGACAACAATCTACATAGTCCTCAAAGATCAAAGATTATTTCCGGATTTTTATATACACATTGACATTGATGAATATTATATAAACAATGACATGGATATTTACTTTGTAAAGTATCTTATTTTTATTATTATTATTGTGAGTGTGAAGACTATGTGGGTCATTTCTTTTTTCTGTTTTCCTTCTTAGTTAGTTTTAATCATGACCTGGCAGTTTGAGTAATTTATGCGGCCTACCCAAATGTCCTTTCATTGGTATTGTTCGTCGAATCGTAAGGCTCCTCAAGTTCTGAGTTGAGCTGCACGATTTTTGACAAATGCGTGCACTGACTGGACAGGTCCTCTCAATCTGTGTGGTTCTTTACTCAAAAGACCATTTCAGACACCAATCTACATGGTCTTCACATGATCTGACCAAGATTATGTCTGGACTTTAAAAGAGACTGTGACCTCTGAGTTTGTTTCGGCCTTTCTTCTCAGAGTAGTCAGATAGGAAACGCCGACCTCATCTAGTTTAAAAAAAAAATGTGATTGACATGTAAAAGTGTTTGTACAAACCTACTTACAGAAAATAAATCATTTATCATTTATCATTTATCATTTACATTCGTTCCAAATAAATTGCGATTCTGCTGTATTAGTACTTTAAAAGATAAATTCGATATAAAATATCATACATTACAACTGATGGGGTGACCATGATTCCATATATTAGGTACATATATTACATTGAAATAAACATTCTGATTTTTTTTCCTTCGAAATTAATATTACCGATGACGTCTTATAAAGGAATTATATCAGTTAAAACTTGTCGTGTGCGTACGCTATTAGTTCACTGACGTTACCGTAATTTTTGAAGTGGCGCTGGTGTCGCGGTTACTTCATTTTGCGCTCGAGTGTTTATTGTTCAGTCACATCTTTACGCGCATAATATACAGTAGTAAATGTAAACACTGCTCCAATAATTTCAGTATTCACGTGTTTTCTGCGTGTGGTTGTGCAGTGAATTATATTTCAAGCACGGAAATGGATTGTTAAAATAAACAGGTAAGTTTTAAGTTATAATATAATTTATTTCTACTTAAGAAACGGATTTGATTTAGGTAGGTTCATGTAGGTACTGAGCTTGACCCTAAAGGAGATTGATTTAATTATGTGTTCAATGTAATAATAATAATAAATGTGTGATCGATCCCCACGCTATCCCACAAACATAATAAATATTTTGCTAATAAAACTACCGGATAGCTCGATAGATGGTGTTGGGATCGAATTAGATCGCGGTATGGTTTCGTTACCTGGCAGGGTATATAAGGCTCGGGTTTAAATTAATAAAATTGTCTCGCTCTGAGGTACTGCGTTTTACTCGAGTATCACAGGCTCCAAGGCACCTTGTACCGATATTGTACATGGTCCATTCGAGCCGAAGGGCGTTTTTTTGGAAGAACACAAGAAACAAGGATTAGTTACGCTACTTGATACGTGGTGGCGCTAGTAGTCGGTGAACAAAGTTGTGGAATTATTGGACTTGAAGCTAGATGGGATCAGGATCACGTGAGTAGTGAAGTGCACAAGTGGACAAAAACTGTGAGTACATTTAAGTGTTAATTGCGAAGTTAGGGAACTTAGTCTTTGCATGAAGGCATCAGGGACTTAGAATAGTTTCGGAAAAAACGACCAGACTTCGAATCTATGCCCGATTTTGAAGCGATTTTACTACATAGTTTCAAAACACTTAGAAAAATTACACTTGGCGGCACTTAGAAAATTTACTCTTCACTGGACTTAGAAAAATCCCACTTATTGACACTTAGAAAAATACTGTTGAAAAACATGGAAAAGGAATTGAGAAAGTTGAAGGATGTCAAAGGACAGATTGAGAAGGGCTTGGTAAACTTCAAAAAGTCCCCGAAAGATAGGATAAATTACAATTATGTGGACACACGTCTAGAGATGTTGGAGAACCAATTCAGGAATTTTAATGAAAAATACGAAGGAATAATAGGCGAATGTGAAGGTGAAGAATTGTATGAATACCTTCAGGAAGATATTTATGAAAAGGTTTATGAAACATACTTAATGTATAAGGTTGAATTAAAAAATGCCCTGTCTCAATTAAAAATTAATAGTTCCAATAAAGAAGTTTGTGATGGTTCATCTGACAGTGTGGGTAGATTGCCAAAAATAGTTTTACCTACTTTTAGTGGAAAATATACAGAGTGGTCGTCGTTTCGAGATTTGTTCATATCCTTAGTCCACAATAACAAAAGACTTGATGACGTACAACGTCTCCACTATTTAAAAACTCAGCTGTCAGGTGAAGCAGAACAGCTTATAAGACATGTTCCTATAACTGATGTTAATTATAAAAAATGTTGGGAAATGTTAGAACATAGGTTCAATAATAAGAAATTTATGTCAACTTGTATATTAAACCGACTATTTGGCCAACGTCATATTGGAATTGAATCATCGAAGGCACTTAAAGATTTGCTTGATGTTACAAGTGATTGTTTGCATGAACTTGCCAATATTGGGATTGATGTTAGTTCGTGGGACGTTATTGTCGTTTATGTTGTAAGCTTGAAGTTGGACGTAGAATCTAGGAAGCAGTGGGAACTGCATGTTAGTAAATCATCCGATGATCTACCCTCCTTTAAACAGTTCTGCGAGTTTTTAGAGACGCGTTTTCGTGCCCTAGAATGTGTTGAACCTAAACATAAATCAAAAGCTGATAATAATTCTGCATCTCACGCTAAAGTAATGCATGGTGCAATTAATGTTTCATGTCCACATTGTTCTGAAAGTCACAAGCTCATCAATTGTAAGAAGTTTTGTCAACTAGATATTGACGAACGTCGTGTCATTTCAAAATCTTTGGGTGTCTGTTTTAATTGTTTGGGCAGTCACCACACTTCCAAAGTTTGCCGTGTTCTTTCAAAATGCCGTATATGTCAGCGGAAGCATCATACGTTGTTGCATCCTAAGAACCTTAGTGGAGCCAGTGGGGCTACTACGCCAATTGTGCCTGCAACCCCACAGGAAGGTACTTCAGAGCCAGTACATGATGTCAGTGCAAATATAGCAACTCATTTTGTGAATGGACAAGCACAGGGTCAAGTCTTGTTAGCCACGGCTCTAGTAAAGGCCGAATCACAAAATGGGTCCTCTCAAATTGTGAGAGCTTTGTTAGATCAAGGATCACAAGCATCTTTTATAACTGAGGCAGCAGCGCAATTGCTTCGTTTAAAAAGAGTAGTCTCGAAGACTACTATTGCCGGTATAGGAGGTGGTCATGGCGGTATCGTCTCTAGACATGTGGTTAATATTAATATACAATCGTTGCATGATCCCTCTTTTACGCTAAAAGTAACTGCGCATGTATTAAGCTCACTGACCTCAGTTATGCCAGATACAAACTTTGAACTCGAGAATTGGCCAGAAATTCACAGTATACATCTAGCCGACCCAAAGTTCAACTGCCCTAATAAAATCGACATTTTGTTAGGAGCTGAAACATATTGCCGTATTTTAAAGGAAGGTCTGATCAAGAGCCCCGCGGGCTCTCCGGTCGCGCAAGACACGCATTTAGGTTGGATTGTGTCTGGCCATGTTAGTAAAGCAGATAGGTCTCTGGATTCCCATAATACTGTGATCGCAATGTACACTCAAATTGAAGAGAACGAAATGTTAAAACGTTTATGGGAACTAGATTCTGAGCCTGCTTTAACGAAAAAGCTTCTTACACCTGAAGAACAGGCTTGCGAGGAGTTTTACGCAAATACGACGAAAAGAGATAAAGATGGACGCTATGTCGTAAAATTACCTTTTCGTTCAGAAGATCCCCCTTGTAAATACGGTCATTCTAAAAATATAGCTGTAAAAAGATTGCTAGGTTTAGAAAGGAAGTTGGATAAGGATCATGAATTAAAACCACAGTATACTGATGTGATAAAGGAGTATTTATTGCTGGGCCATTTGGAGAAAATCACTGACGAGTCTGAAAGAAATAAAAGTGATGCGGTTTATTTGCCCCATCACGCAGTGGTCAGACAAGATAAACTGACTACCAAGGTAAGAGTGGTTTATGACGCGTCATGTAAGGGAACAAATGGGGTTTCCTTAAATGACACCTTAATGGTAGGACCCACTCTTCAAGCAGATTTGAGACATATTGTCATGAGATGGCGACAGCATCCGGTCTGTCTGGCAGCAGATATAGTAAAAATGTATCGCCAAATCAAAGTAGCGCGGTCGGATGCGGATTTCCAAAGAATTGTCTGGAGAGAGGATCCTAACCAAGAGATAGAGGACTTCCGACTTCTGACTGTCACCTTTGGCACGTCATGCGCCCCTTATTTGGCTGTCAAGTCATTGCATCAAGTTGCATGCGATGAAGGTAATATGTATCCATTGGCTGCTGAACGGGTGAAGACAGACTTCTATATGGATGATCTGATGACTGGCTGCCAATCTGAAACAGAAGTAGAAAGAATTTATAGTGAAATGAATAGTTTATTAGAGAAAGCAGGATTTCAATTGCAAAAATGGACAAGCAATAGGATGTGTTTATTGGAAACTTTAAAAGAAAACTCTGGCAGAGATTTGGAAATTAAAACTGATAGGGTAACTAAGATATTGGGACTTACCTGGAACCGGAACACTGACGAATTTGATTATTCTGTGAAGATGTCACCTCCTGCTGCAACTGAAACAAAAAGAACGGTCATATCAGAAATATCACGGCTTTATGATCCGTTAGGATGGATAGCGCCGTGCATTATAATCTCGAAAGTCTTCATACAAAAGCTATGGATTAGTGGTATAGGCTGGGATGATGAACTACCACCAGATCTCTCACAAGAGTGGAGATATTACAGATCAGAATTAGAGAAACTGGTGGATTTTCACATTCCCAGATGGATAGGCAAAAGGGAAGAAGACATTACGATAGAGCTACATGGATTTAGCGATGCGTCAAACATAGCTTATGCGGCTGTGGTGTATTGTCGCATTATCGATGCTAATGGGCAAATACACTCACACCTCATAACCTCAAAAACAAAGGTAGCTCCTATCAAGCAGATATCCATTCCACGGCTGGAATTGTGTGGTTCTGTTTTAGTAGCAAAACTATTAATCGAAATAGCTGAGGTAATGAACATTCCAAAGGCCAATATCCATGCTTAGACAGATTCGTCTGTGGTTTTGGCCTGGTTAAATGATCATCCAAGTCGTTGGAAAACTTACGTTGCCAACCGCACTTCAGAGATCCTTAGTTTGCTAGACAATACACAATGGGCTTATGTTAAATCCATAGACAATCCAGCGGATATCGCTTCTCGTGGAGTTTCTTCAGCTGTTCTACTTAATGATGACCTATGGAAACGAGGACCAGGTTGGTTAAGAAATGATCACATAGAATATACTAGACCTAACGCAATACGCACTAATGAGGAGAAGAAACCTGTTAAGGTTTACACTGCCAACCTTGTGTCTGATTTTGAAGCCATGTGGGGATCTAGGTATTCATCACTTACACGTTTAGTGAGGGTTGTTGGGTACTGCAAGAGGTTTTTGCAGTCAACAAGAGCTCGTAAAGCAAACATTAAGTTTACAGCATACCTGTCAGCTTCGGAAATTCGTGAAGCCTTAGATATATGTATCAGGCAAAGCCAACAGCAAAGGTTTCATGCAGAATTTATAGCCCTAAAAAATAAAGTGTCATTAGACAAAACGAGTCCATTATATAAATTAGATGTGTTTATTGATAAGTGTGAGATATTGCGCGTTGGGGGAAGACTGCGCTATTCTCAACTTCTTGATGATACAAAGCACCCAGTTGTTATTCCTCATGATTCAAGTTTGGCCAAGTTAATTGTAGCCGATGCTCATGAAAAGACTTTTCATGGAGGACAGCAACTGGTACTCAATTTTATACGCACCAAGTACTGGATCAGTCGGGTAAAAAATATTGTACGAGCTCATATACGTCGTTGTGTTCCTTGTATTCGATATGCTGCGACCACAAAACAACAGTTGATGGGAGAGCTTCCAGCTTGCAGAGTGACCCCAAGTAAACCGTTCCATAACTCCGGTGTCGATTATGCGGGCCCCATTAATATGAGGGTCTCTAAGGGTCGTGGACAGCGGTCTTATAAGGGATACATCTGTTTATTCGTGTGTATGGCCACGCGTGCAGTGCACATTGAGGCTGTTTCAGACTTAACAACTGAGGGTTTTCTGGCAGCGTTCAAACGGTTCGTTTCTAGACGTGGTCATTGTCGTCATATCTGGAGCGATAATGGCACCAATTTCGTGGGCGCTGCCAAGGAGTTACAGATACTTTTTAACCGAGAGAGTTCAATGTTTAAAGACATTGCAGCTGCTCTTGCAAACTCTCACACAGAATGGCACTTTATTCCTCCCCACGCTCCAAATTTTGGTGGATTGTGGGAAGCAGGAGTTAAAGGCGTAAAACATCATCTGAAGCGCGTCGTAGGTGACTCCACTTTGACGTTCGAAGAGCTGTCCACAGTTCTTTCACAAATTGAGGCATGCCTAAACTCTAGGCCCTTGTCTCAAGGTAGTAGCGATCCAGAGGATCCTGTACCTTTAACTCCTGGCCATTTTTTAGTGGGCCATCCATTGGTAGTGGTACCCGACTATAATTATGAGTATGCCACGGTTAGTACTTTACGCAGATGGCAATTAGTACAACGCATGGTGCAGCACTTCTGGCGTAGATGGAAACAGGAATATTTAACACATTTCTTCCAAAGACACAAATGGAATGTTCGTAACCCTGATTCTAAAATAGATGATTTAGTATTAATAAAAGAAGATCACTTACCTCCAGCTAAATGGTTATATGGTAGAATTATACAGCTGCATCCGGGTAAAGATAGCTTGACGCGCGTTGTCACTATTCGTTGTAAGGGCACTACGATTAAACGTCCAATTTCAAAACTGTGTTCCCTTCCTGTCACTGAATGAGTTACATGTTGTTGAAATTGTAAGCATTTATTTTGTGCTAAGATTTGTTTGTTTTAGTATGTTTTTCTTATGTTGCATTATTGTTTTAAATACCGTGTTATATTTTGCGTATCATTAAGCTTATTACTTTGTGTTTTGATGGAGTTGAAACGAACTCAATAGCGCTTTGAAAATGTTTTACTTGTATGTTGTTATTCTACCTTGTCAAGTAGATAAAATTTGTTGTATTTGTCATGTTTTGATCGGAACCATATCTGTCAATCGTATTGCAATCACAGTTAATGAAGCCGTCCACAATTCAGTATTTTTAATGATAATACAGTCCATTGTTCTTGTAGTTGCTGAGTTTGTTCATGGTGGGCGGTACTAAAAGGAACATATTCCTTTTGGTGGGCGGTACTAAAAGGAACATATTCCTTTTGGTGGGCGGAATGTTCAATGTAATAATAATAATAAATGTGTGATCGATCCCCACGCTATCCCACAAACATAATAAATATTTTGCTAATAAAACTACCGGATAGCTCGATAGATGGTGTTGGGATCGAATTAGATCGCGGTATGGTTTCGTTACCTGGCAGGGTATACACGGTGTAATTGACAGGTTGGCAAAAACTGAAACAGTAGCTTCAGACCATGATTTATGACTGAAAAACGTTGGAATTTTCTTCAGGAAAATTGTCGAATTTTCCGAACGTTTTTCAACTAGATTTGTGTTCTATTCATTTGTTACAACAAAATCCAGCCCTAAAAACATAATTTTAGTGAAAAAAAGCAAAAAACTTAAACTCGGCAATGTAAATAATAATGATTTAAAAAGAAAATTCATACATACCGCGCGGAATCAGCTGTTAGCTCTAAAAGTTTACTGGCCTCCGACAGTACCTACGACAGACAGAGAAAGCATACCGCTCGCTCGCTCGCTCCCTTTGTGTGCTGTGCGCCGGCGGCGCCTTTGCTTACGCGCCGACACTGCTAGGGTTGTACCACGTATGGAATTTAATACTTGTCATTTTATTTTTATTTATGTAAAATGCTTTATTAATAATTAAATACTCAGGAGTATGATTACTTATTTATTCTTTCTTAATTCCGAAAACCTTATTTTAAATCGTTAACCTTTCGAGTATCGTAATAAGAGACACAATAGAAATACAACAGGTGTGAGGACGCCGGCGTCCTCGCGGTGCTTAACAGTTTGATCTACAGTATCAATTACGATGCCACCCGAACTGTACACACGCGTTGCATTACAGTAATGTAAATTGGTTTAGATAAGTGGGACATAAAACATAAAAACATCGCGTCAATATTGCCAGATTCACATTCCTTACCCTGTCAATCCCGGAGCGAAAGCTGGCGTTCAAAAAGGTTTGCTTATTTTCGTTATTTACAGACTATTTATAAGAAAAACTTCTTGTTTACGTTCTTGAACAAAGACCCTATAAAAAAAAAAACGCTTATTTTATAATCTATGCGAATGCCGGCGTTTGCTTAGTGTTTAGAAAATGGCGCAAAATCGCGCGCGTGCCGCTTGGGGATTGACAGGTACTAGGTTTAAACTTAGAAGCAGAACCATGAGTAGAAGTAACAAGAGATAGCGGTTAATAACAATCTTTATCATACGATTACGATACGATTCTTTTTCAATACCTAGTTCTACATCTTTATCTCAATGGCAGGCCGAACACGGTAACTACTGTGCCATGGGCTCCTCGACTAACGTATCTAGTAATATTACCGAAATAAAATGTTTCATTTCATATTATGTGGGCAGCCCTATGCTACACGTGTCACAAACACTCTCAAAGGTTTGCCGACAAACGAAACCGTCAGCACTCAGCCGTTAGTTCAGTTTGCCGCGATTGCTGGTGCGTTCTGGACGTCTATTTCGTTTTCTTTCAACTGTCGGGAGTTCGGGACTGTGTTGTGCGTTGAGTTGAGTTGTGTGTTTTTGTGTTTTTGTGTTGTGTGGTATCATCATGAATCGGCGTAATGAAACGTTTAGTGCTCGCGAATATGGCCAGATGTTAATGTGCTTGGGTGAAGCTAGAGGAAACGCGTCGTTGGCATTAAGGCTCTATGTTCAAAGTCACCCAAATGAACGACATCCAGCTAATAGTCGTACTATCACACGGGCATATCAACGTGTTTTAGAAAATTTACCTATTGTGCCGCGGCAGGAAGGTGCTGGAAGGACAATCAGTGCTCGTTCTGAGCAGGCGATTTTAGATGTTGTCCGTCGAAATCCGCGTTTGGGAACCCGTACTGCTGCCAAACTTGTAAGGCGTAATAACGGACCCCGGGTTTCACATTGGGCTGTGCACAAAGTCCTTCGAAAGGACAAGCAACGTCCATATCGGATCCATAAAGTGCAGGCTCTGGTACCTGGCGACTCAACCCGCAGACTAGCGTACTGCAGATGGCTGATACGTCGGCAGCAGCTAAATCGCCAATTCGTTTCACGGGTGATTTGGACCGATGAATCGACGTTTACACGAAACGGTATGTGGAACCGGCGGAATGCTCACATTTGGGCACGCCACAACCCGTACGCAATGCAGCAGACGGGTCATCAGACGCGGTGGTCACTGAATGTGTGGGCTGGCGTGTATCATAACCGTATTTTGGGTCCCGTGTTTTTGCCAACTAGAATGGACGGCCGGCGTTATTGCGAATTTCTACAGCAGGATTTTGAAGCCATGATGGACACTCTGCGGGCTGAGCTAGATCAAGAGCGGGATCGTATGGAGAACGAACCCTTAGCTCAACTACCTACCATCTGGTTTCAGCACGACGGCGCCCCGCCGCATGTGGTACTCCCAGTCCGACAGCACCTGGACCGTACTTTTCCAAACCGATGGATTGGGAGATTCGGGCCACATGCATGGCCACCTCGCTCGCCTGACCTAACCCCATTGGACTTTTTCCTGTGGGGTTATATCAAAGAACGGGTGTATGTGACGGAGTGTGATACCGCGGCCGAAATGGAGCAGCGCATAAGAGACGCTTTCGCATCGTTAAACCAACAAATCAATGAGGATGTGACAATGATGCCTCGTCTCCATGCCGAAACCCTGCGTCGAGCACAACTGTGCGTGCAGCTCGGAGGCAACCACTTCGAGCCATGCCTTATACGACCCGAGAGACTTTAATTTAGGTAAGTGACTAATATTTTAATTTTTGATAGGTATTGAATTTGTGTTTAAATTTTTTGATAGGTGTGTTTGTGTGTGTATTGTATTATGTATTTATTCCAAACGTCCCGAAGTACCTATTAGTATGAATGAACAACGCGCGGACATTGCAATACGCGCGCAATATAGGGTCGCGCGCGTATCGCAATGTTCGTTATACATTGCGTAGCCGAAATAAAATTGAAAATTGAAAAACGTTCACCTATCATTTCCGGGAAAATATTTCACTATCAAAATGTTAACAATACCAGTCTGAATTCATACTTTTCGTTTTTGCCAACCTGTCAATTACACGGTGTATAAGGCTCGGGTTTAAATTAATAAAATTGTCTCGCTCTGAGGTACTGCGTTTTACTCGAGTATCACAGGCTCCAAGGCACCTTGTACCGATATTGTACATTATGTTACACGTTGTATGCATATAGCATAAACATTCATAATGCAAAGCATATAAAATCAGTTTACTAGATTGATTTAATGTAATTTAAAAATATCAAAATGTATGAAGCACCCGCTCACGGCACAGTGAAGTGTGAGCGAGACATGTGCTAAGTCTTACACCCGTATAATAAGATAGAAGTAATTGCTTGTTGCGAAGTCATTTCTTGATTAAGTCATAAGGTTTAAATTGCTAAATATTATTAAAACAAGTAAAAATAGATCACATGAGTTGATGAGTATATTACAAGTGTCGATGTAGTTACTACTAACTTCTATTGTACAGACGCCAGCACGTCAAGCTACTACAATCTGTCAGATTTTTTAAATAGTTTTTCAACGTTATCGCTAAAGCATAAGGTTCAAAGTTGATTGGAAAAATCTGACAGTTTCGGGTAGCTTGATGTGCTGGCGTCTGTACATCAAATGGGAAGTAGTATTTAGAAATAATTGTATCAATAGACGTTAAGCTACTCGTAAATAGATCAATTGATGGTTGCATGGACCGAAACACTTGTTTAAAGGCTTTGGATGACCGCAACATAAATGAATTTTGATGGTATACTGTGCCCGCCTATGGAATGTGAAGTAGGTTTTCAAACGAGAGTGCTGAGGTGGAACGTTTAGAGATAGCTTGGAAACAAGTTCTGGACAGTCAATTTTTGATTGTGCTATATTCAAAAGGAAACTTATATCAGATATCTTTCTTCGAGTTTCAAGTGGTGGCAAATGAAATGGAGTGCAACATTATTAGTAACTCAGATGGGGAATTTTGAATTCGTAACCGAAATAGCTCTTGAATTTTGAACTAATCTGTGAAATTTAATGAATCTGTAATTTCATTGTAATGTACAGTTCAGTCCATGTGATTTATTGAAAATATATCTGTGATCTCTTTAAGCCTTTTGAGCTATGTAGTCTTAGCGACACTTGTTGATTTGTTCGATTAGTTCGATTAGCGATTGTTTTCGTTAATATAGATTAGGATATTGTTGATTTGTTTATTTTATTAAAGATTTACTCAATTTATGCAGCAGTTTTTTTTATCCATTTTTACGTGGAATCATGGTCACCCCATCAGTTGTAATGTATGATATTTTATATCGAATTTATCTTTTAAAGTACTAATACAGCAGAATCGCAATTTATTTGGAACGAATGTACTCCTATACATAAATCAGGAAGTCGAATTTTGTAAACAAACATGTCATATTTACAAAGATATAGGCGTCTATAGAGGGCCGTGCTGAATGAACTAAGATTGGTTTATTTTCCAAATTTAGAAAGTTGTATGAGAAACATAATGCGGTACATATGTTACTTGCCAAACATCAATTATTTTTTAATAGTTTTTAGCTAAGGTTGTTTTGTCTTGTTTTAGATATTTTCTTATATCTTTTTTTCCAGCACGGCCCCCTATCCACATCTATATATTATTTGTTATTACGAATTCACAATATCTGTTGCGGCACATATAACATGTAAATAGAGTACATTCCTTGAGTTTAAGAAACTTTTTATTACGCTATATATTTTTCAAGTTACACGGGGGGCCGTGCTGAAAACGTTTGGCTGGCACGGCCCCCTTTTTTTGCATATTTCCTCAAAAGTACAGAGGTACATTGAAAAAAAAGCAGGTACATATACTCCTAGAGGAGAGTACATTGCATTGGTGTACACCTAAAACGCAAATTCTGAGGGGCCGTGCGGGGCAAACGTACATAAATATTTGAATAAAAGTAATTTTCTGATTGCAATCGAGATAAAATCAGGAATTCATTTAGTAAACAGCATGGACGCGATAGCTTCTTGATTGAATTTTCTCTCGTCGTCTGCTCCCTAGGGGGTAGGTGGCTTAGGTACTGTTAATTTACGAGGCTCAAAAGGATGATAAGATTTGTTCGGCAAAGATTGAATCTGAAAATTGCGTTGATTACTTTAGGATTGAAGCAGGGCTTTCGTTTAGTAGATATTGGAAATCTTTTGCAATCAATTATATCAAATACCATCATACAAACGGAGGCGTAAGGTCAAAAGAGCAGGCTTTGTGTGCTTCGCGCCTCCAGAGGGCTTAATAGACCATGATTGGAATCACTTCAAAGCTCGTTAAATGCATCTTGTTTACCTCCAGTTTGCTTTTCACTCTTCCATTGTTTGGCGATCCCAAGAGCTGAATAATAGATTAGGATCTTGATAGACAATCTCTATGGTCTGCCAATGTTCTTTATGGTCCAAATGTATATGCTTGGTAAACGGGTAGGTGATCGACAATGCAATTTGGTTTTTTCCTTCGGGGGAATGTTCCTGCCCATCTTTTTGAAGTAATATTCGAGTAGGTAATCTTTGCACAGAGAAGGCCTGCTCTCCCGTTCGCTGAGCATATCACGGAAAAACGCATTCCAATGGCCTCCACTAGTTTCGAAACCTAAATGTATGTCCAGCGCACCGCGCATCCTGGACTGTCAGCACTTGTCGACTAAGGGGGCAGATGCGGTCCGCCCCGGGCCCCCGGACCTGGGGCCAGAACTCGAGAAATGCATTTTAATCACATTCCAAACATGACCAAAATATGTTTAGTAAATAAAAGGCAGTTTCCCTTAAGCATGCTAAATATAAACGTAGGGGTGCTAAAAATTGTAAAAATTGCCCCGGGCCCCCGAAGGTCTTAGTCCGCCCAGTAAGTCCGTCCAATGGCAGTCAGCCCAGTAATTCCCGCAAAGAGGTATTCTCTCCTGTCGATAAGAGACATGAATAACGAAGAAAATGTAGTAGTTTTTTTATGTCGGCAATCAACGTCATCATTCGCTCAGCAAGCGTTTAAAGCAAAAATAATTCCATTTAAATGTGCGTGAATAGCCTACAGAGAGGTTTTTAGTGCAAGTCTATTCGTCATATTTATTTTTTGTCTTGTATTTAACAAAGTTTGTTGTTACCTTGGTAAAATGTGAAGGAAAATGGACAGGCAAATGATGAGAACCTCAAAACAAGAACAAGAGCATTTCATCATCATCATACCACCTGAAAGATGTCTACTGCTGGAAATTGGTCTTCCCCCATGACTTTCCACAGCTGTAAAAAGAAATACTTAGGCTAAATAAAACTCACCGGAGACTCAGATCATCCACATCCAAGTTGAGGGTATCCTTTCTTCTGCTCCTCTCTACATTTTCTTTGACTACAAGATTCTCTTCAGACGTGATCCTTACTTGGACGTCAAACTTGTCAGTTTTACTCTTAGCATCTGCTTCATTTGGCACGGCCATCCTGACGTTGTCTGTTGAATATGATTTTATATTCACTGTCTTATTATCCAACTGTTCTTCTTTTTCTTGAAAATGTTGGCCTGTCCTGAAGATTGTTGATTCCTTTTCAAAAGCTTTTCTGTCTTCAGACAAATCACTTTCCGATGTGGTACTAGAAATAATAGTACCTTCTTTTAAAGTGCGTACTTTTATTCTCACATCAAACTTTGATAAAAGTTCAAGTTTTGTTTTAAAACTAGGTAGATGTACTCCTTCAGACTCCTCAGTCAGTTTGGGTAGACTGGAGATCTGGGAGATTTCTTCTACTTCAGTATTGTTATTTCCTTCATCAGCCGGACTGTATTCTCCAGACTCATTGAATTCAGGAGATTCAGAAAATTCTCCTAAATCCTTTGGGATTTCGTTCAACTTTTCAGCAGAACAAAAATTACTGTTCTCGTCTGATTCCTGTGGAATGGGGTCTAGTTCATCTATAGTGCTGTTTCTGTCAGTGGCAGTTGCAATCACTACTTCACTGCTTGTGTATTCTTCAATATTATGTGAGTGAGGGCTGTAAGTCACTTCTAACTTTATGTTCTGTGCATTAGTGTCCTTTTCTTCATAATCTGTATCTATTATTCTACGCCTCAGAATATGATTCTCTAAAGTCAATTTTTCTATAACATCTGCATATTCTAAGCAATGGGAGTGCTGCTCATACTTTTCCTTCAACTGTTTGAGTTCATTCTTGGATATCTCAAGTGCAGTTCTAAGCGACACTACTGTCTGGTGCAAGGCCCTCACTGTGTCCAAGTGTACAGCCCCGGAAGGGGCCGCCTCCAGCCTGCCGCTATCCATTCCACCTTGTTACCCGCCAGTGAGCCGACATACAACATCCCATACATGACTACTGTTTTCTAATACCCCTCAAAACACAATCACTGCACTATCCATTGCCTGGGAGACGTAACTACAGCTTGAATAAATAAACAACCATTATCGGGTGTTCCGCGCGAATACGCCGCGTCCGCCGAGACACTAAGAGAAACTCATCGATGACCCAATTCGTGAATAAAACCATTGACATACATCATTTCGTCGCACATTCTCAGATCTTTATCGAGTCTCGCAGCGGCTCGGAGAACCACTGAAGCGGGGCACGGAAGGGCGAGCAATCGATAAAACAACTCGCCCCAAACTGTTGTAATTAGCTTTTAAGCCGTCGGAACTCGCGGCGAGGCTCACAGCTGGCACCGACCACTGATAAAGTCTGACACGGAAGGCAGTAATTAAGCGGGATATTATCTCCCAATCGCTCTGACAAGGCTGTAGGATATAGCTATAGTGTAAGATATTCGAAAAATCTCCGAGCACTGCTACTTGTAAACAAATCAATACTGCGATTTGGTGTTCGCGGGCGCAAGTGCGAGTAGATAAGAATGACATTCCTATTTCAGTCACTGTCAATTTGACAGTTTTACAGCTGCGTTCCTATTTAAAACCTATAATGAACGTGGTAAAAAGTTGTAATAGTTGCAATTATTATACGTCCTTATGTTAAAAATTCACAACAGTAACGCAAATTCAGTGGAATTTTTAAACTACAGAGGTGGCTTCTCACTGCGTTCAGTTTACATTTACTGCGTTTACTAAACGCAAACGCAACGAAACAAATGTCAAAATCATAGGGACTCAAAATCCTCAAAATAATATCCCGCAAGTAACCTCAAAATAAGTTTAAAAGCAAAATAAAGCCTGTAAATAACTGTAAAATGTTTAATATATCAAGTGTTTACAAAAACACATGCGTCACTTCATATTTAGTGCTACAAGCCCGACATAAAACGAAGATACATTGGGTAAATAACAAATAAAAAAACAATTTTTACCGCTTTCTTGTGGGCTCGTAAACTAATTCTGTATTTTTGTCTTACAGTCCAAATTGAAAAAAAAGACAGGGCCTAAATATAAGGCATTAAATAATTTCGATGAGTTCTATGGGTCTGTATTCGGTAAAAAATGGGAGCCTATGCGCGAGGCGTTGCTACGCCGGACAAAGTATGTAGCAGTTGTAAATAACTATGGAGACGCAGAGGAGACAATAGAAGAGCTTACGAACAGGGGTAAATATTCTATTTGTACCTTTAGCCTTTGATAAATGTAGTACTTATCTAGTAGTCAAGTATTCTTCATTATTGCTTCATGTTATTTATGAAGAACTTCAACATGTCTTTTTCTGGTCTGCCTCTGTATATTTTTGTGCTTAAAGTATTAAATAAATATAAAATTGTGCATAATATAGCCAGCTATAAAGAAATTCAAATAGCAGTAAAAAAATATGGTCTTATTAGGGTTCCGTACCTCGACAGGAAAAAACGGAACCCTTATAGGATCACTTTGCTGTCTGTCTGTCTGTCAAGACCCTTTTTATCAGGAACGCGTGGAGGTATCAAGCTGGAATTTATATCAAATACTCAGGTCTACTGTCCCTTGGAGCTGTGAAAAAATCAAACTTCTAAGCCAACGGAATGAAAAGATACAGCCGTTTATGCCGCAAATTTCTGCAAATTTTCAACACTCGCAAGGGAATCAAAACCTCCTATGGGGTACTTCCTGTGAACTCAGAATCTTGAAATTTGGTACAAAGCAATGTCTTGTAGCACAGATAAAGGAAAAATTACGAAAACCGTCAATTTTTAGTTACATCACTACCACTGTTTGTCTCTGCTTCACCCAAAGGTTGACTGGTAGAAAATGCCTATAGCATTAAGTTCACCTCCATACATTTGTGAGCTTAAAGTATTAAATAAATAATTAATTTCAAACATAATTAATGATAAACAAGTTAAGTTTTGAGTACTAACAACTTATTTCTAATACATATTTTAACTATTCCAGGTGCCCACTGCCTAAAGAACTTGATATCAATACAGCAAGAGTTTCACAAAGAGTATAATATCACACCTACACCAACACAAGTGCCCGCACAGACAGACAAACAGTCAGAAAGACTAGCAGAGTACATAGATAAGCAGCAGGCAGATGAAATATCCAGTATTTACCCTAAGGCTGATAATATACCTGAGAAGCTGGATATGAGGGATGATGAGGAATTTGAGGTGAAGAAAGTCAAGGAGGAAGTGTAAGTTTTCAAATAATTTATGTTTAGGCTAGCTTGTAGGTTTCTAGCTGTTGAAAGTGAAAGAAAAAAAAACCAGTCAAGTGCGAGCCGGACTTGTGCACCGAGGGTTCCATACAAATTTTTAGGTATGTAACTACAAATTTACGGTTTTCGGATTTTTTCCTTTACTTGTGCTACATGACATTGCTTCCTGCCAAATTTCATGATTCTAGGTCAGCGGGAAGTACCCTATAGGTTTTGATTACCTTGTAAGTGTCAAAATATGCAACATAAACAGAACATAAACGCCTGTATCTTTTGATTGAGTCGACTTAGAAGTTTGATATTTTCACTGCTTCAAGGGATTGCAGCCCTGAGTATTTGATATTAATTTCAACTTGATAACCCCACGCGTTCTTGAGAAAAATGGTCTTGATAGACGGACAGATAGACAGACAGACAATGAAGTGATCTTATAAGGGTTCCGTTTTTCCTTTTGAGGTACGGAACCCTAAAAAGATGATAATTACCTATCAAGGTCTTTTAATTATGAGCCTGTTCTACCATGCCCAGTGATGGATAGTCTCTAACCAGATCCACAAGGTAAATTAACCAGAAGCCCAGACTTATCTTTGCATACAACAGGCCAAAAGGCTAAAAAAAATTAAAAACCTGAACAAACTTGTTTTAACACAGTAACAACCAAGTTGAAAGGACAGATGTTGACAAAATACTGATGTCCCGAAAAACATAATCTGATAATTTGATAAGTTTCTAAATCCTTCACCTTTTTATAATTTGTTTTTAGAAGCTATACTTACCATTATGATCTCATTTTTATTTATATTGTTTAGTCTTAAGTAAGTGGGCAAAATTGCAATGTTGTTCTTTTTTTTTTTTACTCTTTGTTATTAATGTTAAGTTTAAGTAGTGTTGTGTTTCGCCATCATTTTTAAGTTTTGTTATTATTATGTATGATCACTTATTTCTGAGATTGCTGGCAAACCTATAATTGGCGACTGTGAGACCGAGGCTATTGTGATCTTATAGTACTTAACCCTAACCACGTAGGAAACCATATATGGTTTGACATGTTTACAGTTTATTTTACTCTAAAAAAATAAAAAACTGGCGTATAAATCCTAGTGGGGTTTGTTTTTCATATCATTAGCAATAATAAAACACAACTGTTTTGTCTATCATCACATACCACTTGGAAATAAAAAATTAAAAAAAAATAAAAAATACACTAAAATTAATTCTGAAGCTTTAATAAAGACATTAACATAAAAAAAAAATGTTTTGTCACTTATTTAATATATCATGCAGTAAAGGGTTAAGATATAAGTATTACACATAGAGGCTGTTGGAGTACCTTAGTAATTAAATTAGATTGATTGATTTTGAGAGGCCTGTGACTAAATAATAACAGCCGCACAGGTCGATCGATCAGGTTAAGCTACGCTTGCCGCGGTTGGCCTGTGGATGGGTGACCATCTTTACATACCGGGACTCCTCCGTGTCTTGGAAAGCACGTTAAGCCGTTGGTCCCGGCTGTCATTCGTGGATCTTTGACAGTTGTTACTGGTAGTCAGGAGCTCGAAAGTCTGACAACCAGACTTAACAAGGGGTATCGTTTTACCCAGGAACTGGGTTGTGGAGGTCAGATAGGCAGTCGCTCCATGTAAAATACTGGTATTCAGCTGAATCCGGTTAGACTGGAAGCCGACCCCAACATAGTTGGGAAAAGGCAGGCAGATGATGATGACTTAGCATAATTTTATCTACCTAAATAAAATTTATAGGTGTACCAATCTCTGTGACCCAATGATTCTAGGGTGGATGTGATGCTAAAAAGTTAATAACTATCTTCCAGGTCCTACCCGAACAGAACTCTAGAAGAATCTCTAGCAGAAGCCAAGATAGATGAATCCAGAATAATAGACCCTTCTCTGGGAATGACAGCAGAATCCCTGTACCAATTCCTACCAGCCACCAAGCTGAAAGGAATGGATGAATGGGTATCAGAGTCAATACATTACTCTTACTTATCTGGTAAGTACTGCAGTATTTTCAATCTGGTTTATGGTAGATAAGAAATCGTTGATGTAAATTTTATCAACAATTTATTAATTAACTAAAATCTAATAAAGGCTAATTTACAAATTAGCCAAGATTTTTTTTGCGATATATTTGAAACACAATTAAGTTATTTTTAATACCTAACCTGTCTTTCGTCATGACATACGGTGCTGAAACGTGGACACTGACGGTCGGGCTGGTCCACAAATTCAAGGTCGCTCAGCGCGCTATGGAGCGAGCTATGCTCGGAGTTTCTTTGAAGGATAAAATCAGGAATGAAATTATCCGGAAAAGAACCGGAGTAACCGACATAGCTTGCAGAGTAAGCAAACTGAAGTGGCAGTGGGCCGGCCATGTCTGTCGAAGGGCCGATGGCCGGTGGAGCAGACGAGTCCTGGAGTGGAGACCGGGTATCGGCAAGCGTAGTGTGGGACGCCCCCCAGCTAGATGGACGGACGACCTAAAGAAGGTGGCTGGGGTAGACTGGATGCGGAAGGCGGAGGACAGGGTGTTGTGGCGCAGTCTGGGAGAGGCCTATGTCCAGCAGTGGACTGCGATAGGCTGAGTTGATTGATTGATTGAACCTGTCTTTGTTGTTAGCCTGTACTATCCCACTTCCAGACAGACAAAGGCTTCTCCCCACTCATACCACTTCTCTTTCACGACTATGCACTTTTTAGGGTTCCGTACCCAAAGAGTAAAACGGGACCCTATTACTAAGACTCCGCTGTCCGTCCGTCAGTCTGTCACCAGGCTGTATCTCATGAACCATGATAGTTAGACAGTTGAAATTTTCACAGATGATGTATTTCTGTTGCCGCTATAACAACAAAATCCATAATAATATAAATATTTAAGGGGACTCCCATACAACAGACATGATTTTTTTTTCCGTTTTTATAGATAATGGTGCGGAACCCTTCGTGCGCGAATCCGACTCGCACTTGACCGGTTTTTTCTATTATGTATTTTCCACCATTCTCTAATATATTTTCAGGCGGCAAAGACTTCCCTTTAGTGATAGAACCAGAAGGCCCACTGAATTATCCTGAACACTTGAAAATTTTCACTTACGAAATGGACAGTGAAGCAACCACATTTCCTGAACCCAAAAGATGTCAAACAGGTAATTAAATATTAAAATCAAAGGAAAAACAACAAAAAAATAGTCTTATGTTATATGCTTTATCTTATTTGTTCGGGCGCCTCCGACCACTCGGCAATCTTCGGTTGCTGTCGTGAGACATGCGGAGGAGGCGTGCGGGGCGCGGGCCGTCGGACCACTTCGCTACCGATCTCTTTACAAGGCATTGCATTTTAGTTCAGTCATTAGTTAAATCCCTAACATATTTATACAATTTATTTCCCAATTTCCTTATTCCGATCGCTATTATTGCAAAGTTGGATGCCTTGGAAGGGGGGCCCGTGGCTAAATAGTAACAGCCGCACAGGTCGATCGATCAGGTTAAGGTACGCTTGCCATGGTTGACCTGTGGATGGGTGACCATCTTTACATACCGAGACCCCTCCGTGCCTCGGAAAGCACGTTAAGCCGTTGGTCCCGGCTGTCATTCGTGGATCTTTGGGGGAATAGTAAGAAGCTCAGAAGCTCTGACATCCAGTCTTACCAAGGGGTATCGTATTACCCAGTAACTGAGTTGTGGAGGTCAGATAGGCAGTCGCTCCATGTAAAATGTACTGGTATTCAGCTGCATCCGGTTAGACTGGAAGCCGAGCCCAACATATTGGGTGTACCGGAAAGTTCTGTCGGTTTTTGTAAATAAAACTCGTGGTTAGTTCTTAAAGCTAAATACTTAAATCCCCTTTTCTGAATTTCTCAAACCATCTTTGACATGTATGTACGTCGCAATATTATTCAATACTTTTAACGTATTGGTATAGAGAAAAATTCGAAAAATTTCTATGTACTACCAAAACCGACAGAACTTTCTGGTACACCCAATAGTTGGAAAAGGCTAAGCAGATGATGGATGCCTTGGAAATACTTACCTTTTTGACTTACTAGCTGTTGCATCATTTCATACAAATATTAGTGATGAAACCCTATGCCTATCCCTTTCCAACCGAGTTGAAGTGATCGTGAGTTTCGACTTTTCTGAGCACGATCGATCGACTAGCAAATTATTCCTGAACCTCACGTATGTGAGGGTCTGACGGCTGAAGACCAGCTTGCATGAGATTTTTTTCAGTATTTTTCCCAAGACCTCTGAATACTTTCCAAATGGATTAATAAGTTTTTAATGATCTATGCGAGTTTTTTACTCCCGTTTGCAAAGGGTTATGTCCTGCTCCAGGTCCCGGGCTACACATCTGTCCAATTGCTTAACAATCAGTCAAGTGGTTTAGGCGTTAAAAGGTGCCAAACAGAAAGAGTTACTTTCCTATTAGTATGAATGTATCAAAAATTCACGAGGGATCTTTCATTAATAACCCATGTTTTCTCCAAATATAATATGTAATAAAAATCGTAATTATTACTAGAATACGAACTCCACAGTTACTTATTATTTTCCAGGTGTTTTCAACTACTATCCAATGGACTGTGGAAGTGTGTTAACAGTATTAGCGCTGGGTCTCCAGCCCGGAGACAGAGTGCTCGACCTGTGCTCAGCACCAGGGGGCAAAGCCCTGGTCATGCTACAGACGTTACTGCCAGATATTATTGTATGCAATGATATTTCATTATCTAGATTGAATAGGTAAGAATTCCTAACACCTAAAATGGCTAATATTTTCTTCATTTTTTTTTTTTTTCATGCTCTCTGTGTGACTATGCCAGCCTAATAGAATCAAACACATCATAGCATAACTAATAGCACAGCTTGCACGCTGCTTATTGCCCCATACTAGCTCCCACTTATACAACGTGTAACGTTAAATGCGCAAAACCTCAGACACCCCAACTGATTTTTAATTCATTTGACCTATTTCAGAGAGAAAACAAGTCATTAAAAAAATTGTAAAGGTTTTATGTGCTGTTTTAGTTTTACTGGCCATTGCCGTTTTACTGCGCCGCGCTGACATTGGCTTGCTTGACCTATCAATAAATAGACACGGCAACGTTTTTAATGAATATTTTTTGAAAAATGTGACCTATATTAAAAAGTGGTTCAATTAATTCTGCTCGTTATTCTGATCAAACTATTTTCAGGTTTTGCGCATTTAACGTTACACGTTGTATTTTATTCATGTCTTTATTGATAAATATTCTCCACTGCACTACTTTATTGATTATTCCATTATTGGGACATTAAATGAGATGAATGACATTAAATCAGTTCAATGGCGCCGATTCTCTTGTTCACAAACTAAACTAAATTTAAGTTCAATGCATCTTTTTCTTTCTGTTTCGTTAAGAAAAGGACAACAGATAAATATTATTTAAGTCCTGTCAAATTAGTCAGCGCCTGACGTAAATTGACATATTTTTAGTAGCCAATTTTTTAATCACGCCTAAACTTGTCTATGGAGTATCTTAATTTGACAGGACTAAACTAATATTTATCTTCTGTCCTTTTCTTAATGATGTAGAAAGAAAAAGATGCACTGAACTTGAATTTAGTTAAGTTTTTGAACAAGGGAATCGATGCCAATGTCTTGTTATGACGATATCGCTTAGTGGTGAAAACACATGAAAAAGACAAACAAAACTCTGTAGTGTCTTTATGCATGGAACCTATTAAGAAATTATGACATTATTCACAATATTTCATTTAATTTCGTCCTAAACATGGGACTTAAACATAATTAGCGAAATATAGGTGTAATAGATACACCTCTGCCTAACTCTTCGGGAAAAAAGGGTGTGATGTTATGATATGTTGCATGATCAAATATTAACAAAATAAGCCAATGTCAATGTGCTAAATTCTCGTCAAAGTCAAAACGTTCCATGTTTCAGAATACAGCGATCATTCCGCGATTATCTGTTCGATTTCGAAACCAGCAACAAATGGCGAGAACGAGTCACCTTCAAGAGAGTTGATGGCCGACTGTATACTGACGACCAAGGATTTGACAAGGTATGGCAATGTAAAAGGGATTGAAGATTTTTTTATATGTAGCCCTAGCATACCTACCTGTCCGCCATTTTGTTTCTTTTTTGTTCAAAATGGCGGCCACGCTTTTATATGAATATAAATCGAAAACTCAAATCTATGCACACAGAAATAGTAACGTTCAAAATTTATCAGATTCGATCTCGGAAACGTGGCACTTTACGGAGTATGGTCTCATTATATTTTCTGTTTGCATTGATGTCAGCTATCGATGATTTACAAAGGAATCACGCGTGGTATGGTATTTTGAAGAAAAAAAAAAAAATGGAATATCACGGACCTTCAAAGCTCTCTCTGATGCTGAAGTAACTCATAGGCTGAGATAAATATACGTAACTTAGCACGTGCTGTGGCTGCAGTATCCGTCACTGCCGTGCATATTTTAAATTACGAGACAAATACATGCACGCTAAGGCTGAGATATATAAAAAAAAAAGTATGGTTGGAATGGTAATAAATTCTTGTAGGTAAATTGACGTGTGCCCAGTACTATTTTATGTATGGTGGTGGTTTTTCTTTATGTATGTTGGTTCAAAATACAATAAAGTCAAATCTTAGCCCCTCGGCTTGGAGATCAGTGGTATTTCATTTCTATCTGTATTTATCCAGGTGTTAGCAGACGTGCCGTGCACGACAGACCGTCACTCCATGAATGAGGATGAGAACAACATATTCAGACCAGACAGGATCAAGGAAAGGCTTAGGATACCTGAAATGCAGTCACAGTTATTGGTGTAAGTAAGATGTCTAGATCTCGTTAAACTTTCAGTACAAAGATGATATGATAAATCAATCTGCCTTGCATTTTTCCATATCCGTCTGTCTAACCCAGAGGTTCTCTCATAGACCACTTTAAAAATTTTGCTGGTTCCGGTCCGGTGGACCACGTGCAGCTACATTTCTACCGTATTCCCAAAACTCGGCAAAAAATGTGAAGATTAGATCTAACGTAGACCCCCGTCGAGTCTCCCGTGGACCCCTGGGGGTACACCTGGACCACTTTGGGAATCAATGGTCTAACTCTAACCGGATGCAGCTGAATACCAGTATACATGGAGCGACTGCCTATCTGACCTCCACAACCTAGTAACTGGATAATACAATATGATGGAACGATAAATAAACAAAAATAATAAAGGAATGGACGGTTGGTAATTCGCCACTCAAATGTCATGCCATGAGGGGGAAAACCATCTTCCTGTTTTGAGATTACTTAGCTCAGAATATAACACGAAGTTTCTTTTTTGTGAAAGTTACAGCAAGCCCATTCTATCAGTAAACTAAACACACAGATTAGTAGCTGTTAGTTTATTAAGTAAGACGTTTCGAGTTGCTAGAGGTTTCTGGTTGCTAAAGGATATCATTTGAGTCGAACATTTTATACCCAAAAATTAAAGTGCAGTTTGCATCTTTACAACAAATGTCCAAGATATGTTTTTTGGTACTTTCAACTCAAATGGCAGCTAGGGGGTTATCGTAAATAGTTAAAACATGTCCGGGATGTTATATTCAAATAAAAGTTGGTATTAAGAACTAAATATACACATGAATGCAATAAAGAATTTGAATTTGAATATTTTTTAAATGTTGTACTCAAAACATTTGTTATAAAAATATGATTTTTGGCATTTTCAATCTCAAATAGCAGTTGGTTAATTGTAGAAGTCAAGATGTTATTTCCCATAAGAAAACAGTACTTTTTTGTTCACTGGCACAATTTCTGGGTATGAAATTAATGACGTCCTTATAATAATTAATTACCAATTTCTTTCTTTTACAGTAACGCTTTAAGACTGGTGAAAGTAGGGGGTACAGTGGTATACTCAACGTGTTCGCTGAGCCCCGTTCAAAATGACGGCGTAGTTCACATGGCGCTAAAGCAAGCCTTCGAGGCACACAGTATCGTCGCCACTATCAAGTAAGAACATCCACTATTGAATATCGATATTCTATTATTGAGGTACTCGAATCTTGATCAAGTCTCTGACGAAACAATAAGTTCTGTTTAAATCTAATTATTGGGTAATAATCTTCACGTTTCAACACAGATTAAATTGACAGAGAAGACTTTCAAATCAAGATTGTTTAAATATCGCAAAGCCTTTTTTTTTTAAATACGTTTATTTGGGGTAAACATGACGCAAAGAAAGAACACAAACACAAAAAAGAACAAGTTGAGGGAAAATATGCGTCGCATCCGCGCAAAACTGCCATCGCTCAGCATAATGCTACGACTATGCGAGACAGAGCAGCCAAAACGCTAAAAGGCAAGAACTGATTCGTTCTTCACCCCCAAATTCTCACACAGTTTTATTTATTTATTTTATTGTACCATTTTATTAACACACTAAACATTTCAGGGACTTGTCATCCTCAATGTCCGGTCTGGCAAGCACGCTGGTATTGGGCACTGGTTCTGCGGCACCTAAGTACGGACAGCTCGTCACGCCCTCTGTCGGGGCCAACTTCGGACCTTCCTATATCTCCAAACTCGTTCGCGTTCGGTAGAAAACAAAAGAAAAACTTAGTTGGTAAATATTCATTATTGTATGAAAAAAGACAATTGACAACTGGGTGGAAAGCGGCCCAAACTCCCGCCACATAACGCCTCAGAACTCGCATTTGTCTTAGGGCTGAATTTTCAATCGACAGATAACTTTTAACTGTGGAATATTTTTTTTTTTTTTTTTATGTCTGAGAGTTTTTGCATGGAAGAAATGTAAAAAATTCAAAACTATTACTCGGATAAAATTATCTGGCGTTAGAAAAATCAGCCGTTAGTATTGTTAAAATCCGTCAAATATTTGTGAATGACGTCACTTTTTACAGTTTTGTAAATAACTTGCTCGGGTATTATTAACGAAAATTCTAAAAGTACGTTGTAGTCATTGGAAAAGCTGCTAATCTGCAACCATTCGATACGTTTCCGGCAAAATCGAACATTGACCAAAGTTATATGAGTGCTCTGAACGCAAATTTGTCCAGTATAAATCAAATAGAAGAGCGCTATTTATGTTCGGCGCATAACTCATAGCGAAAATAAATTTATCTGTCTCTATGTAAAATAGCGAATATACCGTTTCATGTTGAATTGGACGAACTTTGTAAATATTGTAAATAAGAATTTTTACATAATAAAACCAAATATAATTAATAAAACGTTTATTTATTTAAAACCTTTGCATAAGTACACAAATTTTCTTTGGTAAGCGAACTTACGATTATAAGTAAAATACATACAAAGCGTTTACATCTAGCTTGGTAAATATTCATAAATATACATACCACTTCAAGTCTTATATTGTAAAATGCATATATTTTTTTATAGAATATATCAAAACATAAAATGTCACATACTGACATAGTTTTAACAGTAGGTAAATATTCTCTGTCAGTCAAACTTCCTTATTTTTATTATGCTTTGAAAATGAATGTGAAACCTCTTGGCGATTAGTTGAATATTCAAGATAACTTCAAATAGAATATACAACATTATTTTTAGTATATGGAAAACCCGAAACACGTGTCTTGTATTTTTATGTAAAGAATCTATGTACAACATTTCAAAACTATATCATGAAAAATCACGAAATTATAAGCTTGTTATGTTACCTGATTGTCCGTACAAAAAGTTGATTACCTGTGCGGCTGTGACCTGTGTTGTGCGATGATTGCGGATTATGTACTTAGTGTCGCTCGGTGTCCAACTTGTTAGCTTTTTAAAATATTTTTGGGACAAAATATAACATGGTGTAAAAATTATTGGAATCAATCAGGTTTGCAATATACTAAAAATAATGTTGTATATAAGATCTATCTATTCATAAACCAAATCGCTTAAGTTCATCATTACGAACAACTTTAACTATTGGACCAAACCTGAAATCACGACGAAAAAATCAGCTGTTTCCTACATTTATGTTCGTATAACTCGTGAAAATGTAGGAAACAGCTGTTTTTTTTTGCGATTTCGCGTTTTTGTCCTACACTAAAAAAAAAATCATAATGATGAGTACAATGACCCCTTCAGATATTTCGTGTATGAATAGATAGACCTTATATAGAAATCAATAAGTAAGTACTGACTGCTAAGATACAGGATCTTCCTAGTTTAGGAGTCAGGGCTTAAATTCTGTATTGACTGTACTTTAACCATCTCTCGCACACGATTTCTGTTTGTTAATTTTCATTGCCCCCTAGCGACTACTATGCGTATTTTCGCGCCATTTTGTTGTTTTTTTTCAAAATGGCGGCCATATTAGATAGATATAGCTATAGATTTATATAAGTTGGTTTCATACGGGGCCATCATTTTGAAAAGAAAAAAAAAATCTCCCCAGTACTTATGCCACGGAACTTCAAAGCCCTTTTAAAGACAATTTTATCATAAAAGGGATTATTAGCAAATTTTAAGTACTCATTTTAATTCATTCTTATCATCCAAAATATTGTATAATTGAAAAAGTCTAAACAACATCTCACAAAATATTACTTACACTATACATTTATTAAAAGATAAGTAAACCATAAAATATTATGGCACATTTGGTCAGGCAAATAAACATCTTAATGTAATTACAAAACAGGTTATTTCTTTGATTATTCCTTTATTGGGACATTAAATCAGATTAATGGCATTAAATCACTTCAATATATAAGTACCAAACCTCTCCAGATAATTGTTGCAAGTTTAACACATTCAAACACATTACGAGTAACGAGATTACCAACCCTTTTCCAACCCCAAATCTATTCGACTACCCCGATTTGGGACATAAATACATGAAGTAAATCTTTTCTACCTATTGCCTTACTCTCAGTCAAATTCATACATTCAATTATACAGGATCAAATAAAATTCGCTAGTGAAACTCTGCAGACGTGATGGATATCGGTAATTATCTAAACATGATATAGAAACATCAGTTAAAAAGAACAGTATTTTTTTCGTGTAAACTTCAGAGACGTGACGGTTATTGATATCGAAACACGATGCCTTAGGCATCTTCTAGGCACGCTCGTTCCATCATAGACCTCATCCATCGCTTTCCATCAGGCGTGATCGAGGTCAAGAGCGGGCCCATTCAGTAATAAAAAAAAACGATAAAACAAAAAAAAAAAAAACATTTTCTCAACTCATACTACCAAACACTGCCAACGGTTGCTGACCCCAAAAAAACATCAAATCTTATTTTTTGAGTTTCGTTAGCTAGTTTCATTTGACCCTGTTCACGTCTTGTTTCATTACTACCAGAGCTTATCAGCAAAGTTCTGGCTAACAGGTCTGGCAGATAGATTTTATACATTATTCTGTTACATTTGAATAGCAATATAGTTATGAATGCTTATCCAAATATGGTGAAACACAGACAGGCTGATAAGAGATCCTTATATTGGGAAAAAAATTATTTTAAAAGTTTATTTATAGCCATCAAATTATCAAGAAATAACCATAATTCTCTAGTAATTTGCATTATGCTTTATTCTTTATTAAGCGGTTTGTGGCTTTCCTTCTTTTCTTCCTCTGTCTCCACCTGATTCCATGGCTGCTCCTCTCCAGAACCGAAGATAGTGTACACAACTAACTCTATAACGTACAGCCCTATGGTAGTGAAGAATATCTTGCGCCATGCTGATATCGTTTGCTGGAAAATACATTTTTATTCAGTACCATATATGGCACGGAAGACCTGGATGAGGTTCGCACAGACCATAACCTTAATTGCGTAACAAACTATCAATTTCAATCTAGATATTGCTAATCCATTGCTACATATGTTCGAAAAATTTGTCTGCTCAAGAACGTAAATAATGCAATGAATATTATTGAACTGTCAAAATGAAAACCATTGCGCAACTTAATCACCCCGGAGGGAAGCATTGCTCTAAAGGAAAGCCAGCAGTGGGTGGAACAAGGCTGCCAGTGGTGATGATGAAAATATAAGGCATGGGTTGTAGAGTTCGGATAAGTAGTCTCTCCTTGTAAAATGCAGCTGCATCCGGTACGACTAGAAGCTGACCACAACTAGCACATGATGAGTATAAGAAGGTATACATGATTCGTTGTGGGAGGGTGTATTAGCTAGACCTATATTTACTATTTACAGGGTTTATTTTTGGAATCATGTAACTAGGTAAACCATTTATTTATTTTTTCTTACTACAAAATGGACGGTCGCAGTTATTTTTAAGTCATAAGTCTCATCAAAGAATGAATGCCGAAATCGTTGATGCGTTCTTCCTAAAGCCATTTTTTTACATATTAAGTAAAGTAGTGTAATGATTTTAAATATATCTTTCATGTAAGATATTCATAATAATTAAGAGAACCAGCGCGATTATTGCGTAGCACACTTACATTTACAATGCCTTTAATTTTGACAATTCAACAATATTCATTGGGTTATTTACGTGGTCGAGCAGTCGAATTTTTCAAACATACGAAGCAATGGATTAGGAATTTCTTTCAAAAACCTTCAGATTGTGATAGACAGTGTTACGCAATTGGGGTGCTGGGCTTAACTCAAATACGCCATAATCGGCTCTCATGGAGTCTTAGCCCAGATACGCACGCGCACGTTTTTCCTGCGGCGATTTCTTTTCCCGCACTGGATTTTCAACGCATTGCTTTGCGCCGAGAGTTGAAAATCCAGCAGCTTTTTTTTTTGACGGAGTGGGATGGGCTGTGTTGGATTCTCAACGCTCGGATCAACACCTAGAGTTGAAAATACAGTGCGCGATAAAACCCCGCCGCGAACGCAATGTTATACCTCCGTGCGAAGGTAAAATCCCGCCGCGAAATTTTTACCTCCTTGCGAAGGTGGGCTTAATCTGGTCGAATAATCTCTATAAACTTCACATGAAGCCAAACAAAAATTATTGAATGAAATACTTACATTTCCATGAGTGACGTAGCCAACAAAGATGGGCACCACAATGCCGGGAATAGTGGCCGCCGTGTTGGTAATAGCCATCAACGTACCTGGGATTTATAATAGTTATTAAATACCTTGGAATGACCGCAAGTGTCCGCAACAGATTATTTATAAAGATCCTGTGGTTGAATCTAAAGTTACATGGTTTTATAGGTTTCATAAGTAGACGAGTAAATATTAAAACATTTGACCATACACACTCAACCGATGAGCGTCGTGCGTCAAGCATACTAACGAAGTTACGCCCGTCGCATCTTGCGTCAGATGTACAACCACCCTTCGCACGATCTCCTACGAGGCGGCTTGCGTACTGGCCGGATCCCCGCCCTGGGACCTCGAGGCGAAAGTACTCGCGTCACTGTATCGGTGGCGCGAGGAAGCGAGGGCGCGGGGCGAGCAACCGATGCAGCGACACTTGGAGCTGCGTCGGTCTCAGCTCCGCGAGGTCCTGGTGGCGGAATGGCGGGACAGGCTTTTGCGCCCTACCGCCGGCCTCGTCACCATCGAGGCGGTCCGGCCGGTGCTCGAGCGCTGGCTCGGGAGGAGGCACGGCTCCCTGTCGTTTCGTGCGACGCAGGTGCCCTCGGGGCATGGTTGCTTCGGGAAGTACCTGTGTCGCATAAACAGGGAGCCGGACGCCCGGTGTCACCACTGCGTCGACTGTCGGGAGGACACGGCGCGGCACACGCTGGCAGAGTGTGCCGCTTGGGAGGAGCCACGCCGTGCCCTCATCTCAGGAGTAGGCAGTGACCTATCGCTGCCGGGCGTGGTTGAGTCTATGGTCGGCAGCGAGGAGTCCTGGGACGCGGTGGTTTCCTTCTGCGAAACAGTCGTCTCGCAGAATGAGGCTGCGGAAAGGGAGAGGGAGATCTCGTCCCCTCACCCGGCCCGCAGCAGGCGCACCGGGCGTCGGCGGAGGGCGGATAACGCCCTCTTCCAGCCCCCCTAAATCGGTCCAGGGGCGACGGACTTGGGGACGTCCGTCGCCCCCACACATCAGGACCGAGGCGGCGGCGCGTAGTGTTCTACGCGCGCCCCTCTTAGACGTCGCGGGGGGAGTATAACACCTCACTCCCCCCCTGACACGAGGAGGCCCGCTGGAGCGGGCCAGCACCAGCCGGGGGTTGCGGAAGTATCGTTCGTCCCCGCGACCCCCGGCGTAGGTGAGAGAGGGAACACCGAGGTGGTTTTTAGTCAGTAAGAGTCTGACAGACCCCGCCGCCCGCCCCAGGGCGGCGGACATCCATGAGGATTTTCCACCCCGAAACAAAAAAAAAAGATGTACAACCACCCTTAGGGCGGGTTGTTTCACGTCGATTTGACGCACGCCTGTATGTCAAAAAGGGCGCAAACTATCGTCAAACCAAAAAAGCGTTGTTTCACAAAATGATGCCCTTGACTTACGTATTTTATGTTAACCAACGGTTTGAAACATGCAGCATACTTAAAAATAGCTTACCAGCAAAGTTAGGCGAGATATCGATATGGTTGGAGAGGAACCCGCAGAACATGCCGCCGATGGACGTGACGGCCAGCGCCATGAGCGCCACCGCGGCCGAGCGCGCGCAGCCGGTGTAGCACGTCGCCAGCAGGCACGCGCCGGGGACCGCGGACGCTTTGAGGGGAGAAGAATAAATGTAATCTATGAAGATGTACCCACATACAACTTGTAACGTTAAATGCGCAAAACCTCAGACACCCCAACTGATTTTTAATTTAATTGACCTATTTCAAATAGAAAATAAGTGATTAAAAAAATTGTAAAAGTTTTATGTGCTGTTTTAGTTTTACTGGCCATTCTGATCGTTTCTTGCGTCTGCGACGACGCTTTATCGGGGGAGGAGTCGTCAATTTCAAAGCTAGTGTTTTAGTTGTCAACACATTACTATTTTGTGGGGGTTTTAAAATAAAATAGCAAAACAAAAACTTAGTCAGAATATCAATTTTATTTCTTTTCTTTTTTTTTCCTAGATTAAAACTCCGCAAAATAGTAATGTACTGAAATACTAGCTTTGAAATTATATAAAACGATCAATAGAATTAGCATAAAAAATATGATTAAAATCTCGATTATGATTGTAAATGTTTGCTTGGTCAATTCCTAGTATCAGGTGGGATGACACTGAAAGCACACTCCACGCTCACTTCACCTAACTTTTTACGGTGAGATGGTTACAGAATCGCACTGCTGATTAAGTACCGCTTAGAACAACTGTTGTTATTGAATTTCTGAACAAACTCAAACTGTTTCTAAAGAGAAATAATCTTACCAAATATCGTGCCAATCTTCCTCGCTGTGGTTGTTGTTATTTTAGACTTGCCGCGCAGCCAGTCCAAGGTTCGACTTAGGATCATGCTGAATAACCATAGAGATAGGAACGGCATAGAGACTGCCAATGCGTTCTGAAACAAAAACAGCAGCTGCTAATAAGTAGGTAGATACTACTATTATATTTTCCTAGTGTAGGATCGCTGGACTGGTATAGACTACCAATGTTGCAAGGCTATAAATATACAGGGTGTCCAAAAAAATAGTGTCAAGCGGAAGTCCAGAGATAGAGCACCCCTTGGGGTACCTGAATCACCCCATGTATGTTTCGCGATTTTTCATAGTTTTCGTGCTATGTTTTTTTATTCTGAATTTTTGAGAATTTCGGACCTGTTTAGATTTTTAATTTAAAGTTGAAAATTTAAGTCATAATTCACCAACCATAAATTTTTGGCTTTACACCATGATTTTCATAAATTTGGTCAAAGTTACGAAGCTGATTATTGTATGCATAAAAATTCAATTTAAATTGATTCAGTTGGAGAAATAAAAAATTTAAAAAGTCTTCTACTTTTTATATAAAAGAAAAATAAGTTTTTCAGGTCGAAAATTCTCAAAAATTCATGGTCTCAAAAACGATTACTTGACCAGCCAGCGCCGGCGCCGTTGATAAGTCTTGAAATTCGAAAGGCTTAGGGCACCTAGGAACTCAGCTTTCCAGCCGTTTGTAAATATTACTTAACCATAAACATTCTCTCATACACAAAAAATGATATTATATGTTAAATATTTAGATTGCTTAAACGCGCTCCGCAAGCGGCACGTCAAAACTCGGCTAGTTAGCCAAGTTACAAATTGTCTTGAATCTTTTTCGCTCCCATAATTACGACATGTCTTCCTACTTCCATATGCCATATAATATAGCGTGACACTGGCGCCGATTCTTTTGTTCACAAACTAAACTAAATTTATGTTCTGTGGATCTTTTTCTTTCTATTTTATTAAGAAAAGGGCAGAAGAAAAATACCTATTACTTTAGTCCTGTCAAATTAATCAGCGCCTGACATAAACTGACGTATTTTTATTAGCCAATTTTTTAATCACGTCTAAACTTGTCTATGGGGTATCTTGATTTGACAGGACAAAACTAGTATTTAACTTCTGTCCTTTTCTTAATGCAATAGAAAGAAAAAGATGCACTGAAGAATTAATTAAAGTCAATTAATTATACTTATCTTCTTATTACTTACCTCAGTCATATTAAACTTCAGCACTTGCTTCATGTAGAAGGGCAATTCTATGAGCACCATGTACCAGCCGAAGTTAGAGCAAGTGTGAGCTATCAGGATGGCTAGGAAGGGTGGTGAGGTGAACACGGCTCGCCAAGGCACAGGGTGGTTATGCTGTAAACAAGGTATTTAAACTTTATGCACAAGTAAAAAAATACTGTACAAAGGCGGACTTAATACCTGACGCATTTTCTACCAGTCAACCTTAGGTTGACTGGTAGAAAATGCGCAGAGACAAAACATAGTAAGTGCAACATGATAGAAAATTACCTTGCAAAAAATACAATAATAATTAATATGTATGTACAGACGCCAGCACATCAAGCTAATACAATCGGTCAGATTTCTTTAATAGATTTTCAACTTTATCGCTAAAGCATAAGGTTCAAAATTGATTGGGGAAATCTGTCAGTTTCGGGTAGCTTGATGTGCTGGCGTCTGTACATAATATAAACAAAATGGACGTCATAAATATATGTAAGTATGTATAAGTCACGAGCTATAATGATTTTTGATTGATTTAATCAACTGGCACGTGCGGTATCACACTGCCACGTTAATCTCAAAATACATACATTTTTATCCTTAACATACTTTCCCGAACATTTGTTATATATTTGTTACCAAAAAATTACTCACTTCATTTTCCATACAAAAATAGTTCGACACGCCTCGATAGATGGCGTTGTTAGTTGAGACCCAATTCCTGAATCGCGGTATGGTTTCGTTACGCGGTGGAGTATAAGTACGGGCGGTGACTTTGATTGATTAAAAAGGGTGTTTGCCGCTTTCATGGCACATGCGCCGTCAGGTGCGTGGGGTATGGTTATCAAGACATACCCAACACATAATTTTTGTATCTGAGAGACTGTTGGTACCCCAAAATACCGGCGTCTCCTCTGCATAATAGAGACAACGCGTTTCTAATTCTAATTAATCGGTTGAACTTGAAGCACACTGAAGAAGACACAATAGGAGTTTAGAAGAATAGAACAGAATAAAATACTCTTTACTAGGTACACCATAAAAATTACTGATATAAATATAGAATTTTTACAATGGGCCGCACCCTATATACGTTAGACAAAACTAGAGCCTTGCCTTGAGTTATAATCAATTCCTTACCTTATTAGCTTGCTGCCCTTGGTTGCCCAACGCGGTAACAACCATTTCTCTCTCCTCGGCAGTCATGAACGGTTGCTGCTGCGGTGAGTCCTGCACCAGCACCACCCACAAGACACACCATATGAGGGACAGGCCACCCATTACGTAGAATACGCTCTCCCAACCTGTGGGGGAAAATGGACGATTATAACTTTGTTAAACTTTATTGTATCGACTAGTTTCATTTATTTATTTATGAACTTTAATTAAGATAGTTCAAAACCAATTACTGTCAATAAGACATAAAAGGTTGCCTGGAAGAGATCGCAGAAAGCGATAAGGCCGCCCAGGCGCCCGTTGTATTGTTATCTATTTTCTGGTGTACAATAAAGTAAAGATTACAGACGTACACAATATAGAGAAAATTATAAGGTTGAGGTTAAAACACAATAATCATATTCTTCTCTTCTTGTTCTCACATTATTATATACTTTATAATTCACGAAATATCGTGAATCCGGTCAGATAGTCTAGGAAAATAAAGAAGAAAAAAACATTATTGAGATTCTAAGTTTCTGCTTCTACTGTTGTTGTTTTTTTTGAAGTGAAAACTTCTTTAGCGGCGTTGTACACTTTTTTTGTAACGGGTAAAAAATGTAAAACTCGCGTCAGGACACGTGACCCTGATCGAAAATTCGTAAGACTGATGGTGAGTACACAGCCGGCGGCGCGGCGTAGGCGAGGAAGTATCCCCCTCTCTTTCTACGGCGCGGCGAAAATGTATGCCTGCGCCTGTTGTTTAGTTTAGGTGGGGCAGGGTGTTTGCGCGAATGGTCGTGTGTGTTTATGTTACAGAAACAAACTTAACTTAAATGAATGAATTAATTAGAATTGTAGTTAGAATGTATTGATAGACTTGAAGGTACAGACGCCAGCACATCAAGCTACCCGAAACTGTCAGATTTTCCCAATCAACTTTGAACCTTATACGTTAGCGATAAAGTTGAAAATCTATTAAAGAAATCTGACAGATTGTAGTAGCTTGATGTGCTGGCGTCTGTACATCTCTCGACAATAAATCTGCAATTTGGGAACTACAGATAACTGGTGGAACATATGGCACACCTCCGGTGGACGTGAAAAAATTAATAAAATAATGGTTCTGGTAATAATGATGGTGAAAAAGTCGTCGAAATTATGGATGGAAGTTGATTTTTCTGAGAGATAAACTTTTTAATGTAATATAAATTGTCATGTTTGTGCAAGATAGCGCAATAAATAAATATTGTATTCTACGACATAAATGATAGTACCTACTTTTATACTGATAATTAAAGCAATTCGTGCAAAATGATTCCCTAACCATTCCAAAATATAAAAAATGCACAACGTTAATATTTAAGTTTTAACTTCTGCCGGCACTCCCGGAGTGCAACCCGTCGTTTTTTTTTTTTTTTTGCTGCTTTATTTAAAACCTCATTAAATAGTAACGTTTTGACAGCTAAAATACTAGCTTTGAAATTATACAACGTGTATAAATGCGCAAAACCTGAAAGTAGTTTGATCAGAATAACGAGCAGAATTAATTGAAACACTTTTTAATATAGGTCACATTTTTCAAAAAATCTAAATTAAAAACGTTGCCGTGTCTATTTATTAATAGGTCAAGCAAGCCAATGTCAGAGCGGCGCAGCGGCCCGGTGACGACTCCTCCCTCGGTAAAGCGTCGTCGCAGACGCAAGAAATGACCAGAATGGCCAGTAAAACTAAAACAGCACATAAAACCTTTACAATTTTTTTAATGAGTTATTTTCTCTCTTAAATAGGTCAATTGAATTAAAAATCAGTTGGGGTCTCTGAGGTTTTGCGCATTTAACGTTACACGTTGTATAAAATGATCAATGGAATTAGCATAAAAAATATTATTAAAATCTCGATTATGATTATAAATGCTTGGTCAATGCTTGGTTTTCACGGTGAGATTTTTACAGAATCGACCGGCTAGTGTGTATTCTGTTGTTAACATTTTTATCAGATACTTTTGGAACAGACTACATCTTCTTAGTCTTACCGATATTAGCGGTGAGCACGCCTGCCATCAGCATAGAGATGACGGTGCCCAGAGAAGTTCCCGCATACGTCAGGGCGGCCATGAAGCTGCGCTCCGAGGGTGGCGCCCATTTTGACAGCAGCGTGTGCATGGCCGGAAATGTCACTCCCTGGATACAAGAATGCATGCTTTAGAGAGGGTTATGATTATGGTACCTTTTACCTTTATGTTTGGTCCTATTTTTCTTTTTTAAGCTTAGTGAGAGAGGCCCTTTGCCCAGCTGTGGGACAGAATAGCCAAAAAAAAGGTACCTAATGTGTTTTCAATGAACCTAAAGCGGTGCGCTAACTTTTTGTAAAGCAGAGTTGTTGTAGGTCCGTATAATATCGCATTCAAAATCAATCAATCCTTCGTCCAAAACTGAAAAAGTAAAAATGTAGCCTAGCAACATTTGTTGTTTTGGTTCTTGGTTATCATAGGTATCTAGAGACATTTTTTTTTAAACCGGTCTTGTGTGAGTCGGACTCGCGCATCGAGGGTTCCGTATAAATTTGTAAGTAACTATGTAAATAGTTTATCATGGGATTTTTATTTTTTTATTTTTGTAATTACTTGTGCTACATGATATTGCTTCTTGCCAAATTTCATGATTCTAAGTCAACTGAATTACGCTGTAGGTTTTGATTTCTTTGATCCCCTTGCAAGTGTCAAAATATGCGGCATAAACGGACCATAAACGCCCGCATCTTTTGATTGCTTTCACTTAGAAGTTTGATTTTTTTCACTGCTTCAAGGGATTGCAGCTTTGAGTATTTGATAATCATTTCAACTTGATAACTCCACGCGTTCCTGAGAAAAAGGGTCTTGACAGACGGGTAGACAGACGGACAACGAATTGATCTTATAAGGGTTCCATTTATCCTTTTGAGGTACGGAACCCTAAAAATGGAAATCTCAGTAATGCAGGAAAATAAAACCACAAAAAAAAATGCTTTTACAATCATGTCAAATCAATAATTATCTATCAACATTTCAAGATAACCATGCTTATGAAAAAAAAAATACATCTATGGGTAACAACACGTATGTGGCGCTAACATTGAAATCAATTTGACATTGTCTTCTAATCCTTATCATTTAAATTATTTTCAATATTTGTACGTTGGAAACAGCAGAGTATTATGGACATCATATTATAATTTGTAACACCTTGTAAAACAATATTCTGACAAATAAATTATTATTATTATTATTAATAAATAGAGTTGACGTCGTTTAGGACAATGATCCCAATAGTAAAAGGAATAAGTTACGATTTGATGAATGCACGGGTAATTCTATATTATGTAGAAACACGTAGGTATGTAGGATGCTTATGTATAAACTTTTATTATCATGAAAATAGGTATTTCTATTTGATAATTTCGAGATCAAAACTCGTACTGTCAGACGTACATGTTCGTGACCGCTGTAGTCATTAATCTACTTATCGAATCATTTTTGGACTATTGACCAGTTGCTGAATGAAGAATCAGATGACATTTTAAAACCTCCAACCCAGCCTGCCAGGGTCGCGGATTATTCGAAAGAGTTACCGTGGCCCTTGGCACAGGCAACTGAAGGAACACGGGTGGGTTTTAGTCAGTAAAAGTCTGACACACCCTCCCGCTCCACCTCCAACAAGCCTATACAGGGTGGCCAAAAAAAAGGAGGTCATTAAAAAATCTTTCTACGGCATGGCCATAATTCAATTAATTCTGGAAAATTATGCTAATGTCTAATCTAGGCAACAGCATAGCACTCTGGATGATGGAGCTACTAAGTTCAACCATGACTGAGTTTGGTACTTCTCACAGGTTAGGTAAAACCAAAAAGTGCATGGCTATAAAGTGTAGGTAATCGATAAGATGGGGCCTTCAATAGTGCAGCGCACATTTCGACTGCCGCAACAAACACTATCGAAACTGCAAATCACGTAATTCAAAGGAGAGCAATTCAAAGTTGTAATTCGATGCAAAATATTTTGTATTCGATGCTAAATATTTTGTATTATTAACTTCAGTAAAATGATATATTATACAGCGTGTAACGGAAGGGGGGTATCAACCCTGAAGGAGGTGAATGTGCTCATGAAACTCAACAACTTTCCCCAAAGAACATAGGTCGAAATATGAAAATAAAATTTGGCCCTCCCTTACAAAACTGACTACCAGCTGATTGATTTACTATGGGAGGGCCAAATTTATTTTTCATATTTCGACCTATGTTCTTTGGGGAAAGTTGTTGAGTTTCATGAGCACATTCACCTCCTTCAGGGTTGATACCCCCTTTCCGTTACACGCTGTATAATTTTACTGAAGTTAATAATACAAAATATTTTGCATCGAATTACAACTTTGAATTGCTCTCCTTTGAAGTGCGTGATTTGCAGTTTCGATAGTGTTTGTTGCGGCAGTCGATTTATGTCCAATAGATTTCATGATCTTTTATTAAGTTTAAATATATATCTGCTTACCCCTCCAATGCCTTCGCCGATCCTCATGAGCACAGCCGCAGAGTAGTGCAGTTCACACATCACCGGAGTCAGCAGGGTGCACACCACGTTGATAAACACGCTGAAGAACATCACCCATTTCGCTGAATACAGCTCTGCTATGCGAGCAGCTAGAAGACAAATCATATTATATGACAAATGCCGGGTACAGATGGGGGAAACCACTGAAACGTAACATGAAATGAAACACAAATGAGCCGTCCAAGTTAATGCAATACAATATGAAATTTAAAACAAGACGATTTTTTTGCAACTTGTGTTATTTCAAGTAACGTTTCACCAATGTCTCCTGTAGGTATTCTGCAAAAACATCCTTATCACATTTCGTCAATTTATAAGTCGCAAGGAAGCCAAGCGCCAATGGAAATCTATTGCATTTTAAAACGGGCGGAATACTGACACCTTCTATCACTGCTGAAAGTTACTGAGAATTTAATAACGTATTGGGCAAACTCCATAACACTTGGTTCAATCCTTCAATCGAACCCTGCCGGTCGATTCTTTAAAAATCCCACCGTGAAATCATAAGTGAAGTGAGCAATGTCAATAGTGTTAATCCCTATTGACAGCTCACTCCACGCTCACTTCACCCAAGTTTTCACGGTGAGATGGTTACAGAATCGCACGGCAGATCAGCAGTCGATGGCAGAAGCATCGCTACTATTACCAAACTATTCTGTGGGACACATCGAGTCGTCTCAATAATGAAGGCAAACCAATGCGAAAAAAATAGGGGCTCTAGACTTAAGTATTACCAGGTAGTTGCGAGATGAAATAGCCCCAGAAATAACAACTGAGCACAATGCCTTGAACTTCTGAAGGCCACGCGAAGGGTCCATCCGGTTCCTAAAAACAGAAACATTAAGAAATAAAATAACCTCCCGAATACATATTCAAACAAAATGGCACAAACAACTTTAAAGGAAAATTTTGTTGCATTTGAGTATTCAGCAGTAAAGTCTTGTTCCTCGATAAGAAACCAATTGGAACTATTCCGTCGTTAAATAAAGCATTCAGAAAGGAGAAAGTTAATACGATCCGAGTTATAAAACTGGAATTTTACGTGAAGCGATGCCCGTTCGTCCTCTGTCTGTCTGTCAGGGGTTACAAAGGGCTACAACCCCGAAAAGGGCAAGGGCACTTGGGAAATAACTTCAACCTAACGAACATACACATACTCGTATTTACTGAAACTTTCGCGAAATACTTAAGTTAAGAATCTTATATCTAACTCAGAATCATAAGATATAGTTTTTATTTCATATTCTTTATCCAGAATCATTCGGGCCGTTTGGAACTGATCCAAAAATGAAATCAACGGAAAGGTAGCAGACGGCACTGACAAATCAAGGTCGTTCTTCTTTTAATTTGTACCATAAATTTGAACCCGGTTTTGGAAGTCCATCTATGTATCTATCACCCATGAGGGTTTACAAGCATTGCAGCCCCAAAGTATCGTCCGTTTCTCTTAAATACAGCATGTCGATTCTGTAAAAATGTCACCGTGAAAACTTGCGTGGAGTGAGCGGTCAGTGTCATCCCACTGATGCTAGGGATCGACTAAGCCAATATTTACAATCATAATCGAGATTTTAATAATATTTTTTATGTTAATTCTATTATTCTATATCTTTTTATATAATTTCAAAACTAGTATTTTAGTTGTCTATACATTACTATTTTGGTTGAGGTTTCAAATAAAATAGCAAAACAGAAACTTTGTCAGAATATCAAATTTGTGCCTATATTGTTTCTTTTTTTCCTAGACTAGTCCTTATATAAGGACTAGTCTTTATTTTCCTAGATTAAAACCCCACAAAATAGTAATGTTTTCACTATTCAATTACTAGCTTTGAAATTATATAAAATGATCAATAGAATAAGCATAAAAAATATTACTAAAATCTCGATTATGATTGTAAATGTCTGCTTGGTCAATCCCTAGTTCCAGGTGGGATGACACTGACAGCTCACTTCACCTAAGTTTTCACGGTGAGTGTAGTTACAGGTTCGCACTGCAGTAGTGCTATTCCGTAAAAATCACACCGTGAGAACTTAGGTGAAGTGAGCGGGAACTGAGCTGTCATTCCCTAATGCTAGGCATTAACACTATTGATTGCTCACTTAAAGCTCACTTCATGTATGCTATGATGTCACGGTGAGATTTCTACAGAATCGACCGGCAGATTACTCACAAGGAAGGTATCCCGACGTGTCACCTCCGATTTTTTTGTGGCTGATATATGTTATTCTCCATCAAATTTTAAGAGAAACGTATTTTTTTTTTTTTGCCAACGCGTCTTTTTTGGGGGTGAAATAGCCCCCTAAACATTACCACCTTTCGGGGCAGTTTGAGGGTTTTACATACTTCTAGTTAATATTTTTCCAAAAGACCAAATGGATATATTAATATATCCAATAAATGAATATATTTAAAAATAAAAAAAAATAATAAAAAAAATGGAAAATAAATGGATATATTTATATATATTAATATCCATTTGGTCTTTTGGAAAAATATTAACTAGAAGTATGTAAAACTCTCAAACTGCCCCGAAAGGTGGTAATGTTTAGGGGGCTATTTCACCCCCAAAAAAGGCGCGTTGGCAAAAAAAAAACAAATACGTGTCTCTTAAAATTTGATGGAGAATAACATATATCAGCCACAAAAAAATCGGAGGTGACACGTCGGGATGCCTTCCTTGTCAGTGATCTAGCTAGAAGAGTAGCGATTCATCCAACGACTCGTACCTACACCATGTAATTGACAATGCATATTTTGTAAGTCCCTAATGTTCGACAAAACCTTTATGTACCATTTTTTTTTTTATAAATATACTTGCTTACCTATTTCGGGACCATGGAGTCCCGTGGGGTAGTTTCGTAACACACTAACAGTAAGAATGGCTTTCATTTTGACAGTGCAACAACATTCATTGCATTATTTACGTTGTTGAGCAGACGAATTTTTCGAACATATGAAGCAATGGATTAGCAATATCCTTCAAATTGATTCAGATTGTAATTGATAGTGTGCGCAATTAGGGTTACCGGTCCTTTAGAAAGAAGGCTTACGAGCAGCCGAAGCTAACTCGCAGAGGCCCCTTAGACAATTTTAAATGAAATGAGGCATTAACCGACGATTGTCGCTGTATGCTCTTTGCAAGAGCACCCAAGGACAACCTCAGTTGTTGCAGAACATGGAAGCAAATTGAGCTATGGGTTTGTGTGGATATAGTGGATTGGTTACTTTATTATAAATGCAACGTTGTACTCAGTTGTCACACAAAAATAAAACTTTTTTTCCTCATACAAAATTAAAACAATGACACATTAAGTATGGACATAATTATCTTTAACGCGAAAGCTGTATGTCCTGGAATTCGTAATTTACGATGTCGCAACCGTCTGCGCAAGAGATGATTTAAAAGTGAATCATTAATATAGCCAATGACATGCATCGTATTCATATATATCACAGTTTACGATCGCCCCAATTGATGTTTAAAAACAACTCATGTTTATTTGCAAGTTTATGAAAATCGGGTCAATTTGTTAGGACACTGAGAGAACTTTTTTATCAAGACTTTTTAACAAGATTTTCCTTGTAGCGGAGATGACCCTTGAAGTTATGTGATCGGGGAAATTTCTGAGAAACCCTTTTATAAATTGGGTCACATGTCTACTTAGAGATAAGTCTGGGGTAAAAAACAAAATTAAATAAATTAGATTTTTTTTTAACATTTGCGGTCATAATAAGGGCAAAGTTAGGTGTAAATAGATGAACTACTCGTATGAAGGGTATGCCTCTTTAAGTATATCCATGTTGTTTATTAAAAGCTGTGTTCTATTCCTTGGGTAACTTCAGATAACATTCCATAAGGCCATTAGGAGGTTGGACAGACATTTCAAAATAAAAAAACAAAATTATGAGTAGATAGGCTTTCAATCTTGGTATTACGTTTGTTGTTCTGGCTAATGAATAGTTTAAGAAGGTCGGTTCACACTTCACAGATCTCTCTACAGTTTCTATTCCATATTTATATCCCATCATTAATAAGACCCAGGGCAAGATTTACATATCGCTCTTTGACTTTACTTTGCCAAATTAGCGTTTCATACGAATATAAACCCTAGTTTTAGCAAATAATGATCATAATTATATTTGTACTTATAAGCTAATGTGAGCACGTCACGTCATACGACTATTAACCTTATTTGGTTAAAATAAGGTTCATAGTATAAATGTGATCTGTGAACCTTGCCAGAGTAACCCCACTATCTGCAACAAAATCGTCACTTACAGTAGAATTGACATGCGCTCCTTCACACGCCTCATCACCAGACACTAACAAACTGGCACTCTTATTAAGAAGTCCGTCTTCAGCCTCTTGGGCCGCTTTGATCGCACTATGGTTCAGCATCCCCACCATAGCCACAGAGAGATTCACCTTCAGACCATAGACTATGGCGAAGCCTATAGAGCCGAGGACGGCTAGGACGTACCGCGCAGGGACGATACCTGAAAAGAGCAAAAAAAGCATTGAGAATTTTGGGACGACTTTTGAAAAGATCTTCAAGAAAGTTAATAGATATTGGTGATAAAGTCTTGCAGCCATTCCTTTTAGAGTGGGATCGCCCTTCATAAAATTAGCTCATGAAAGAGAATAGTAAAGTCGAATTCCTTACTAAATAACCTTAAATTCTGAGTTGAGCTACACGACTATTAAGAAATGCGTTCACTGACTGGATAGGCCAACCAAATCTGTCGACTCTTTCGTCAAAAGACCATCTCGGACACTAATATGCATGGTCCTCATATTACCTGATTAAGATTATGTCTAAGCTTTAAAAGAGACTGTGGCCTCTGAGTTTGTATCGGTCAATCTACGCCGAGTAGTGGGATAGGAAACAAACAAACTCATCTCTGGGGAGTTTGTTGCGCCACTTCTTCTTCCCAGCGAAAGCACTAGGAAGTGGTGAAGGGCGGGCGTTTTGGGGGACTGTCTTTTGTAATTTTGAAACGTTGGAAAAGTGCTGATTCTCAGCCTAGTTTGAATAAATGACTTTTAATTTTGATGTTGTTTTTATCAGGGCTATCAATTCAATTTTTAATCAGGACGTTGTAGAAGACTGGACCTTTCCTCTGGTAATACTGTTACGCAGCTAGAAAACATGTGTTCAATAAAATAAAAAAATACTGCAAAAGCTACGTGCTGGCAAAAAAAATATTCAGTTTTCGAGCAACATTTTTATTTTATTGCACAGACTTTCTCAGGGTTTAAACGTTTGGAAATGACCTTGCCCACGCCCCCCCTATACGATTTTATCCATACTTCCAGGGACAGCCTGTATAAGTTTCCATTAAAATAGATTGACAAACTTTTAGAAATCATTCAGTCCGCCAAAATAAGGACAATGTTACAAAATATATAAGAAAAACACGTTAAACACTTACAAGAAAAATAATCAGCTAACGCAAATACTCTAATGTGCGGACAATTTAGTCAAATTAAAGTCACTTTAATCAGTTTTTTTTTGGATACTTTGATTAGACGTACGCTGCGTTAAAATTTGTCTATCTATTTGAATGGGACCCTATATTCAGTAACAACACTACTAGCGGTCGTTGGCCCCCAAAAAAACATCAGCCGTGCGATTCTGTAACCACCTTGAAAGCTTGGGTGAAGTGAGCGTGGAGTGAGCTGTCATTCGCTAGGTATTAACACTATTAAGTGCTCACTTCACTTATGATTTCACGGTGAGATTTTTACAGTATCGACCGGCTGATAGCTATTTATTTTGTTTTAACATGTTTAGATATAGAGTTTCGCTAGCTAATTTAATTTGACCCTGTATATGCGCATTTAATTTATTAATTTGTAGGTTCGGTATTCGTTTAATACAATTTATTAATAACAAAACATTATATCGCGCCCTTCCACTTTTACTTGGTCAAGATAAACAACAAGTTTCCAAGAATCTATCTTTAGTTCTAAGTGATTGTGTCGGATGTTGGCACGCCTTCGTTCAATATTGTCGAAGACACGTAGGTGCGAAAAATAATCTTGCAGCTCGAATTGGAAAGAGGCAGTTTAGTACTAGAGATTAAACCTGTTTTGGAAATACAACGTGTAACGTTAAATGCGCAAAACCTCAGACACCCCAACTGATTTTTAATTCAATTGACCTATTTTAGAGAGAAAATAAGTCATTAAAGAAGTTGTAAAGGTTTTATGCGCTGTTTTAGTTTTACTGGCCATTCTTAACGTTTCTTGCGTCTGCGACGACGCTTTATCGAGGAAGGAGTCTTCACCGGGCCGCTGCACAGCGCTGACATTGGCTTGCGTGACCTATTAATAAATAGACACGGCAACGTTTTTTTAAAGAAGATTTTTTTAAAAATGTGACCTATATTAAAAAGTGGTTCAATTAATTCTGCTCGTTGTTCTGATCAAACTATTTCCAGGTTTTGCGCATTTAACGTTACACGTTGTATATAGTATACAGGGTGGCATCGACGCGCAAACTAGAACCATGATTCTAGACCCAAATTTCAACGCAGGGGGTTCAGAATCATGTACTGAATCCATGGTAACTTGTTGCACGTTGATGTCTCTGCCAGCCTGTTTAGTAATAAGTTTTCTCATACACCATAATAATAGTAGTTTATTCACTAAGGGGATAAAGCAGTGTCCGCCTATTTTGAATTCTGAACGCAACGACAGATTCTAGGGCTCCCGAGCGTAGCGAGGATGCTCCGAGTTAGCTCCTGAGCGAAGCGAGGGAGTTAAGACTAGAATATTGAGTGCAGTGAGGGATTCAAGCTCGCTCAAGACGAAGACACCTTTATCCCCGCGGAGAATACTCTGCTTTTCGCACCTACTGCGAGGTCATAAAAACCAATTCGATTATCGAATTAATAGTTTATGAAATTGTTAAATAACCAGCACCCTAATTGCGTAACACACTATTACTCTCAATTTGAATAATTTTGAAGCATATTGCTAATCCATTGCTCCATATGTTCGAAAAATTTGTCTGCTCGACAACGTAAATAACGCAATGATCGTTGTTCAACTGTCAAAATGAAACCCATTGCTACTGATAGTGTGTTACGCAATTACCCTGCGGGAACACCTAGTTCTGTGCAGTGTCATACACTATTTACTCGACTACGTGACCCGAGCGTTTCGACCCCAAAAGGTCTGCAATATTTGCGCCAATTGAGGATCTCAGCAGCAGCAGCGTAATTGCGTAACACACACGATTAATCACAATCTGAATAATTTTGAAGGATATTGCTAAACCATTGCTTCAATGTTATTTTTAGTATATTGCAAACCTGAATATAGTTTGTTCGGAATAAGTAACTGAATCGATTCCAATAATTTTTACACCATGTTATATTTTGTCCCAAAAATATTTAAAAAAGGTTACAAGTTGGACACCGAGCGACACAAAATCCGCAATCATATGTGCACAACACAGGTCACGGTCACGGCCGCTCGGCCGGCGGCGCGTGGTGAGTGGTAACCATCTTTTTGTGCGGACAAGCAGGTAACATACAGCTTATAACTTTGTGATTTTTCATGACACAGTTTTGAAATTTTGTACATAGATTCTTTACATAAAAATAGACACGTGTTTCGGGTTTCGCATATACTAACAAGAATGTTGTATATTGCCTCCCACAGGTAGCTTTACGCTAATAAGGTACTTGAAGGTGGCTAGTTTGGACTTTTATGGGCCAATATGGTGGAGATAATGATAATCGATATTGATTACCTCGGTTTCTATATATCTTACTTCATCATCATCATCACCATTGGCAGCCTGGTTCCAGCCACTGCTGAGTATAGGACTCCTCCTTTTTGAGGCATGCTTCCCTGGTCTATATGAGTCTCATCCAGCGGGATAATAGCATAACACACTAACAGCAGCACTTAGTTGACTGCCCCGCGTTGATCTCGTGGTCGCAAGCGCGACTGCTAAACGTGGGGAGGACCCCACGCAAAAACTCAACAGCACTTTGCCGGACCTTGCCGGGTCAGGCAAAGTGCTGTTAAGTTTTTCCATCAGGAATTTCTTAGTAACAGCCCGGAGTTTGGAAGTTGGCGGTGTGAAACCCCGTGCCTCGGAAAGCAGGTTACGTCGTTGGTCCTGCGCCTGATCTCTCTCCGGTCGTGTTGGATTGACGTCCCATTCCCATCGGAGTATGAGAGTGAGGGCAGTGAGAGTGCACTGTGTCTGCGCGCACATTTGTGCATTATAATATCTCCCACGCCGAAGGCTAGTCTCCGTTGAGATTGGCCGCCGTGACCGGAATACGGTTTGGAGGACTTTATTTATAACATTAGCAATAGCTTTTATTTTGTCAGTTCCATAACATAATCATACATAAGGGTGCGTTTCCACAGAAGCGGAGCTGCACGGAGCGGAGCGGAGACGTGTAGGAATCGTCCAATCACAGACGAGACGAGTGACGCGATGAGGATTTCAACCATTGTGATTAGTCGATTCCTGCGCGTCTCTGCTCCGCTTCGCCCAGCTCCGCTTCTGTGGAAACGCACCCTTACGTTATTTACGTGGCAGAGTAGACAAATTTTTCGAACATAATTATTATGATGCAAAGGAATTGCTATATCCTTCAAAATGATTCAAATTGTGATTGAAAGTGTGTCACGCAAATAGGTTACTGCGGGCTAATTGCGTAACACACTATCAGTGGCAATGGGTTTCATTTTAAACAGTTCAACAACATTCATTGCGTTATTTACGTTGTAAGGTTTTGACAGCTAAAATGCTAGCTTGGAAATTACCTATATAAAATTATCAATAGAATTAGCATAAAAATATTATTAAAATCTCGATTATGATTGTAAGTGAATGCTTGGTCAATCCCTAGCATCAGGTGGGATGACACTGACAGCGCTCTCCAAGCTCACTTTACCCAAGTTTTCACGGTGAGATGGTCACAGAATCGCACTGCTGGTCTGCGCGAGTCCTATCCGGGTAATAACTAACTACCTACTTTCAACAAAATATAATAATTACGCTGCTACATCAAGGTGTCTTTTTCATTCACCTCTCACAATAGAGGTTCCAATTGAATAACTCACTATGACAAACGAAGCTATGGTTTATTTATTAAATAAGTACTAGGTACCTACACAAGGAAAATTATCAAAAAACCTACTTAGCTCATTCAAACTTTAGGTATTAATATGGTTGGGTCCGTTTCGATTTAGAGCAGGCAAATTCCCTTTGTGAATCACCACCAACAATGCTAGACATTCGTTATAAATATATTGCTATTTCATAATATAAGTTTGAAAGATACAATGGCGCCGATTCCCTGGTTCACAAACTAAACTAAATTTAAGTTTAGTGCATCTTTTTCTTTCTATTTCATTATGACAAGTTTAGACGTGATTCTAAAAAAATACTACTAAAAAGACGTCAATTTACGTCAGGCGCTGAATAATTTGACAGGGCTAAACTAAAATTTAACTTCTGTCTTTTTCTTAATAAAATAGAATGAAAAGGATGCACTGAACTTAAATTTAACTAGTTTAGTTTGTGAACAAAGGAATCAGCGCCAGTGTCATGTTTTGTAGCAGAACACTTAGATTTAGATTAGAATATACCGTCACAAACGCTTGCCGGTCTATTCTGTAAAAATATCACCATGAAAATTTGCATGGAGTGAGCTGTCAGTGTCATCCCACTGATGCTAGGGATTGACCAAGCAAACATTAACAAATCGAGATTTGAATACCTAATATTTTTTTAGCTAATTCTTAATTTTTGACGGCACGCTTGGCGCAGTGGTTAAGCGATTGACTGTTGCGCAGCGTGTCGCGGGTTCGTTACCCGCACGGAACAAATATTTGTATGACCTACAAGTACTTGTTCCGGGTCTGGCTGTTTGTGTATGTGAGTTTAAGTGTTTGTAAATGAACAACAATACAGGAGAAATTCCTAGTGTGGGGCAACGGTAAAAAAAAAAAAACAATTTTATACACGGTGAGATGGTTACAGAATCGCACATCAAACTACTACAATCTGTGAAATTTCTTTAATAGATTTTCAACTGAGGCATTAGGTTCAACTTCAAAGTTGATTGGGAAAATTTGACAGTTTCGGGTAGCTTGATGTGCTGGCGTCTGTACCTACCCCTCACAAATTAATTTAACACTAATTGCTATATAAATATCACTGACAGGAAGTTATTAAAACATCATCAATATAAACTTAAGTGGAAAAAATCGTATTATTGAAGTTAACTCAAAAACTACCCAAGCAAAGTTAATCAACCACCACCCCTGCTGAGGCATATCTTATCCGGATGACGGAAATGCCTGGTAAAGCTAAAACGATCTATCTAATAAACCGATTTGATCGCCTGGAAGTAAGTGCGTGGAAGTCGTTGAGAAGTTTTAAAATATTAAAAAAAAAAAACATTTAAAATACTCGTAATATCTGACCCTTTTCGTAAATCGAATGACTCTCATTGGCTACTTAGGGTTCTCCCAAAAGGAAGTTATCAAGCAGGCAGTTGGTTTGTCAAGTATGTATCAAGCTTCGAAATGACCAATGTAAAGGGAATTTAGAAAACACTGTTCGTTTATCTGGTTAGAATTCACGAATACTCTACCTAAGTTTTTAGAACGAAATATGTCCTACAATAATTAGTACTCGTAATTCAAACTTTCGTTAGATAGGTAGAATTATCTACGTTTTATGTTGAAAAATACGCTTTTTGGTTCAAACAGCCAAAATCGGCGTTAACGCTCTTAAAACTTAAAAATGTATGATGAAAAGAGAATGCCTAAGGCATTAAGTCCGCCTTTGTATATTTTTGTGTTGAAAAGTTTAAATAAATAATAGAATCGGATGATGTATTTGAGACAGCAGCAGCGTGGGGATGGGATGTTCACGGGTTAACGACCCCACCAAAATCACAGACGCGGGCACCATCCTGTGACCTTCCCCATTTCAAGGACGAGAGCGAGGCCCTGCGCGGTCGCTTTTTCCATAATCAATTCGGTTCAGTTAATTCTTATCATTTGCTCTGTTTAAATTAAGTAATTAAAATTAAAGTTTAAAAGTAATTAAAGTTTAATCGCAAAAAAAAAGAGTCAACTTATTGACTCGTTTTATATTTCAATTCACAAAATTCATTTCTTCCCGCAAAAAAATATTTTTCTAACTTTACGCACTTTCCAAATAAAATAAAAAAAAAATACTTACGCCACAAAATACTTTCTTTCACTGGAACCTCCATATTTTTGTCTTATTTTTTATCAACAAACTATTATCAAATTAAAATTAATTTCATTTATTTTTCACTTTTACTAAACACACGGGAACGGAAAACTAGTCAAAATAAACAGTCTACTCAAAACAACGCGCGCTGGTGTTACTGTCCAGCAAACCACTGCGCGTCCTCTACGCAACGCGTTCGTATCATGGCGAAACGATCAGCAACGTTTATATCAATGAGGAGGGACGTGCTAAGCGCCATGTACCACACGTTTTGGAGCGCCGCGTCACACGCGTCCTATTTGAGCTTTCGCGCCACTAAGAGCTTCAAGCTGACCTTCAAAACGAAATCGATGAAAGGAACTTTTGTATGGAACTCAGGGGTAAGTCGGTTTATAACTTTGGACGTCTGTTTAGTTAGATAGGTAGGTATCCAAGTAGGTAAACGACACGCTGAGTGATATAATTTAATAAAATAAGGAATATCCCAAGATAATTTGCAAACCCAGTCATAGTTTACAGAAACATTGCATCAAGCAAACGATAACGCAATAAAGGTCATTCTGTTGTAATTTATTTACTGAGGATAATGTAGGTATATTAGTTACCTAGGTGCATACCTCCATTATACATATAAGGTCCCCTTAAAATAGATGGACAAACTTTTAGAAATCATTCGGACCACCAAAATAAGGACAGTGGTAAAACAAAATATTAGAAAAACGCATTAGATACTTAAAAGAAAAATAATCAGCTAACGAAAATACACTAATTTAGGTCAAAATAAAACCACTTAAGTTAGTGTTTTTTTTTTTTTGCTTGTATATTTTTGGTTAGACGTACTGAGCGCTGTGTTAAGTCCATCTATTTTAGTGGGACCCTGTATAGTACAATTATTACTATCAGGTTAAAATACACCTACGATTCTACAGTATAAGTAAATAAAAAGCCCAATTCAGGTATTTCTCCCGGATCGTGGGGTGGGCGTAACAAGAAACCAAGATCAAAAACTTTTTGGTGCAAATACTGCAAATACTTTGACAAAAACATTTAGATCCTGGAATCAAACCCGGTCACGACTCGAAAAGCGCAAATGTTCTCTGATTTCTAGAGAAGTATATTCCACAGGACTGTGGCTTGCAAGCTCTGTCCATTTCATCTATCCCAACGATTTGATTATTAAATAAAAGAGAATCAATTTTGAGCACAGTAAGCTGTAGTCATAGCTCTTGAGATGAAATCATACATCAATGAAGCTCTGCAGCCACGGTACAGATTACCATGCGTGCGCCTTACACATTGAAAGCGCCGAAGAGTGGTCTGTGCTAGCATTTATTAGGCAGGCGCACTATCAGAAAAAAAAATTAAAATACGAAACAAAATTGGTGGAAGTTGTTTCAATTAAAATTTTGTCACTGACTATAACGAACAAACTACAAGTTTAATACGAAGGATTACAACCTACAACACAATATTATTAATAATTTTTTTTTTCCTTGGATAAAAAACACAAATCATCTATCGAAAGCACTATTCTTAAACGAACAACAAACTGTCATTGTGACATTGACAGTGACAGACATTTGTCAAATTTGTCATTGCGGAGAAATAGTGTTCACAGAGTAGGTACTCTACTGAGACCATTTTACAGAGGGATTTGGGTACAGGGTTTGGGATAGTGTTTGTTTTCCATTTTTCAAGGTTGTGGAACCAAAGAATGAAAATACTTATTGCTGATTTCTTATGCAAGCCAGCATCTATCTGCATTTTATGAATGAAACATCATCCTAAAAATATATTCCGTAAGTAATAGCTACATTTTACGGAAAAACTTGATTATAACTGCTGTTTGAAGGAGCACATCAACAGCTGACTGTCAGACACATTCAGCCGACAAGCAATAATGATAAATACCTACGGACGAGTTTTGAACATTCAAATTGGAGTCAGGTTCGTCCCGTCAACCGTGGCGCTCGCTCACTCAGCCGCTGACTCGGCAGGCGGCGAATGTGTGTATAAAAAGTTTTAGTTGCGCTAATAATCGGTGGTGAAAGTCGGCGTAGATGTTGCGTGAACAATCGTCAAGAAATGTCTACTGTCGGCTCGTACTTTGAATAAATTTATTGGACATTTTCTAAAGCGTGCCATGGTGTTAACTGGTGATTTTCTATCGAATATTTGCGTACAAATGTGAGGAGCAAGTGATAACAGTGATTATTCTACTTTGTTTCTGTAAATATATTTTTGGTGAACTGAAGTTAATATGGCGTTAACCGTGGAGCAGAAAAATGATCTTGATTTTATACTCAAGAACTTGTTGGCTGGAGGTAAGTATTTTTTTTTTTTCGAGGCATGAATGTGGTAAACAGACTGCGCTAAAGCAAAAAAAGTTCATAAGTAGGTAAGGAGGTCAGAATATTTTGAACCTCATACTAAGAGTATGTAGTGCTTTTTACTGCATGAGTAAAGCATTTCGTATTTCTAATAAATTCAAAAGGTCAAAAATAACAACATAATCCAAATCTATAACAAAACTAGGAATTCATACATTACTTTTCTCATCTTAATTTCCATATATTTTTATGTTACAAGCTGACTTCAAATACAATTTTTTTTTTTAAGTAGAATATTAATTCTCAATAAAATTAAGTAAGGGTTAGTTACTTATTGTACTTTTAAGTAAGTACAATATTTATGTAAAATCTACCAAGATTTATCTCAGTAGGTATTCAAAAGCCCAAACAGTTAAGTATATTATCAGTGGCTAAAATTATTAATGGTTTTACCTCCTGCTGAATTAAATAAGATAATTAACCACCACTTTCCTGGTATTTTATTTTTCCTAGTATTTTTGTAGTTTCTACATTAATAGCTGTATTCCAGTTCAGATGCAAATCTAAATACAGTTTTATAATTTAAATATTCACAATGTGAGAATGAAACCCAATTGAACCATTGTTCATTATTTTTTTTAAGACAATGTATTAAAAGCCATAGTAGGTAGTTGAAATGATAATTCAGAAAAATACTGCTATTTTTAAACTCAAATCTGATATGTTATCATAAGATAACATATAATCAGATTTAATAGATAGATAGAATACTAGAATGTCATCATACATATAAATGTATGATAACTTTCTAGAATTCTCTCATAATATTTCCCTATTCTTACTTTCAATTTTTTTTTTATTTCCTATTAAGTAATTATCTTTATCTGCTATCAAATCTTTATACTGAAAAATATTACAATGACAACAATAAATGAAAGAAAAGTACTTACCAAGTATTTTCAGGCCTTTTTGTTTTTTTTTTGCATTAAATAAATAATAATAATAATTCATAGTTTATTTAGTATTAGAAATTTGTACATCTTAGATAGTAAAAGTGTTTATTTAATCACTATCACTACATAGTATAAAACAAAGTCGCTTCCCTGTCTGTCTGTCCCTATATATGCTTAGATCTTTAAAATTCCGCAACGGATTTTGATGCGGTTTTTTTTAATAGATAGAGTGATTCAAGTGGAAGGTTTATATGTATAATACATGCATAATATAGTAGAGAAACACTGATAATTTTAGAGGTTTCTAATGTGATGTCGTAAATAAACACTTTTTTTGCGCTTACATTATAAACGCTGGCTGAACCATTCGAGATAGATCAAAATAATGTACTACAGTATTGTACACCTTAAAAAGTTCTACAAAAAAGTCCTCGATGGTATATGTCTATCTCTTAGGGATAATCCACAATAACCATTTTTTATCCTTAACTTTTTACGAGAAATAATGGCTTATTTATATTTAAGAAGCAATTTTAGGCAATACAGCATTAATCCTTATCCAATTAAGTACCTTAAAAACATTGTGCATTTCATATAGATAATTATGGCCCTTTACAGCATGTAATTTAAATGAATATTTTCGAAGATATTACAGTTTTAAAATGCGGGCGTTACCGGCCGGGCAGTCGGCCGGTGGCGCTTGAAACTACCCAACGGATTTTCAACTTTATCACTAAAAGATAAGGTTCAAAGTTGATTGGGAAAATTTGACAGTTTCGGGTAGCTTGATGTGCTGGCGTCTGTACTACAGTATTGTACACCTTAAAAAGGTCTACACAAAAATCCACAGTGGTATATGTCTATCTCTTAGGGATAACCCACAATAACGATTTTTTATACTATACTTTTTACGAGAAATAATGGCTCTAAAATTATCAGTGTTTCTCTACTATATTATGCATGTATTATACATATAAACCTTCCTCTTGAATCACTCTTATCTATAAAAAAAAAAAGCGCATCAAAATCCGTAGCGTAGTTTTCAAGATCTAAGCATACATAGAGACAGACAGACAGCGGGAAGCGACTTTGTTTTATACTATGTAGTGATCAGCATTGCACCCGGGCGAAGCCGGGGCGGGTCGCTATTGTAAAATAAAATTTATTTGGCTAAAAAGTAACTTTGGCATTTTTTATTTTAGAAAAAAAATTAGAGTCACAAGCAAAAAAAATTAAAAAGTGAAAAACAATTAGGGTTCCATGCAAAAAACTTAAAAGAAAAAAAGATTCTTCCGTTTTCAATAAGGGAGTGGTACCTACACCTTCTCTAAGCAACACATTATTGATACTCGACATCTACCCGAACGAAGTCACGGGCACAGCTAGTAAATAATATGCATTAAAATACAACGTGTAATGCGCAAAACCTGAAAATAGTTTGATCAGAATAACGAGCAGAATTAATTGAACCACTTTTTAATATAGGTCACATTTTTCAAATATCTCTTCATTAAAAACGTTGCCGTGTCTATTTATTAATAGGTCAAGCAAGCCAATGTCAGCGCGGCGCAGCGGCCCGGTGACGACTCCTCTCTCGATAAAGCGTCGTCGCAGACGCAAGAAACGATCACAATGACCAGTAAAACTAAAACAGCACATAAAACCTTTACATTTTTTAATGACTTATTTTCTCTCTGAAATAGTTCAATTGAATTAAAAATCAGTTGGGGTGTCTGAGGTTTTGTGCATTTAACGTTACACTTTGTATAATTATAAAACAATAATTGTGTGCCTGATTTAATTATGCTACTCAGGCAGGACCTTACTTGAAATGACATTGGCAAGAGTGTTCTGAATAAAATAAATAAAAATTATAAGTTCTTTGTTCTTAGTGACTCATCATAAATATCGACTTTTGAACATGAACTTCCCAACTTCCCTGTACAAAGGTACAAATAATTAACCATTATCATTGTATTAAAACAAAAACCTTACGAAAACTAAAGCCTTAAGTCGCGTGTAAGTTTTACGACTCGAAAAACGTATATAATAAAAATAAATCTGCTCTGATGATGATATAATGTATCTAAGTATCAGAAAAATGTATCTAATGTTTCGTTCTTGGCAAACTGCAGCACACAGGAAGATGCGTCCCCAATCCCCATCCTCTGCACAAAACACCTTCGTCGTCTTTTACACAACTATCGTTAGGGGAAACGCTTATGTGACTACCGCCCACAGAGCAAGGAGATGCCTCGGCGCCCGGGGCCGCTGCTAGAAGTGGCGTGACACTTTCCATACAAACAAATCGTGTCACCGTTTACTCGTACTACGACACGAATGACGTACCTATACAAACTGACTTTTAAAGCGGTCCGGGACAGAAGTAGTGCGCTCACGCACCTTTTTTTCTTTTTATGAATGGCATCTCGCAGTTCAACCTATGAGGTTGTCGACTGCTTAAACGGGCTTGCCTGTGGATGCCTCAATAAATTAAGGCCTCCAGTCAGGACTTAAAAACTAAGAGACCACACTAAGGGCACCCCCTGTGGGGTACGGACCTCGGCTTAGGGCGTCGCTGAGAGAGGGCAGCAAGGGACAGGCTGGATCGGAATTATTTAGGGACGAATTAAAAACTATAGGCTCAGCGGCGCGGGCTGGCTCGAGCAAGGGTCGGAGCGGGCGCTCACGCACCTGCGCCGGCGTCACGAATTTTATCAGTAGTCGTATCGAATTTTAGTAGTAAGAACTGTCATCTCTAGATCCTTGCGAGTGGCTTGCGCAGCGATTCCGTGCTCTGTGATACCGCCATATAAGCACATGGCGAGTAATTAGGTAACACACTAACCGTATGAATGGCTTTCATTTTGGTAGCTCAACAGAATGCTGTTGAACTTGCGTTATTTACGTTGTTGAGCAGACAAATTTTTCGAACATATGAAGCAATGGATTAGCAATATCCTTCGAAATTATTCAGTATATGAATTTTTGATTGAAAGTGTGTTACGCAATTAGGGTTATGCTCGGTAATACCTCCACATAAGTATGGTACCTACAACAGACAGACCCTCTTCGGTGCAGAACGCCACATGTGGTCTAATAAACTAACAATTAACCTTCGAAACAGCGCAGCTATGATAACAATGATTGCGATAAGACCGTCTATTGTAAAATATCTTTTAGTGGTTGTAATCTGCCCAATCAGATGAGATTAAATAATTATTATTTACCTTTATTCTGCCCAATCAGAATGAGATTAAATAATTATTATTTACCTTTATTATAACACAATTAACATTCAGTCAAATTACTAGCGATAAAATAAAAAAAACTCCCATCGAATACAAGTCCAACAGCCTCATATTGAAGTCGGCAAAAAACAGGTCGCCTTTGATCTTACTTAAAAATATCAGCAGTAATGTTGCAGCACCCAGGTGTAAGCACTCATCGTCTGCCTAACCTAAACTCCCAACTATCATGCTAAGTTCGCCTACCAGTCTAACCGGATGCAGCTGAATACTATTATTTTATATGGAGCGACTGCCTATCTAACCATTCTGACCTCCACAACCCGGTTACTGGCCACCCAGCAGTAACCCCTCTAACTCAGCGAAATGCGTAATGATTAATAATTTATGTATGAACTTGTGTACTTACCTATTTAATTTATAATTAATTATGACACGTTTTTAATTTTCTTTAAATAATTATTGTTCCTCTCAAACAGAGCACCTGCCATCTAATCTCTCCACCGCCCTTGGTTGACCGATAGAGAATGCCTAAGGCATTAAGTCCGCCTTTGTGCCATTTTATGTGCGAGAAATTTATTTATTTATTTACACAAACACACTATCTTTACAGGATGACCCCAATACAATAGTGGTTCCCAAACACACAAAAAATCAAACTGAAAAATTAACTTATGCCTAAATAAAAACTAACCTTAAAAAAAAAATAGAAACCAACACTAAACTCTGTTAAAATCTTAATCTAAAGACTGCACAAATTATAATATTACTATATAAATTATGTTTTTTTTTTTTCTAGTGTTCCGTACCCAAAGGGTAAAACGGGACCCTATTACTAAGACTCCGCTGTCCGTCTGTACGCCCGTCTGTCTAATCTATCTATACTAATGTCAAAATAAAATTCAAATTCAATTCAATGTCAAATTGAATTGATAGAAGGTATACAGACAATCACCACATACCACTATAACATATTCACACCTCATTCGCAACTCCTACACGATCATCCACACTGTACACTTAGCAATGCTTAGATGGTGCTACCAGTTCACTTAATTGTGTATGTTTGTTTCTGCTGCATGTATTGCGTAATTGGCTGTAAGACTAGGTAATATATCATAATATAAAATTTCAAAGAGCTGTGTATTTTATGAATAATAAATAAATAAATAACAGCTTTTTACTAAATGCAAATGAAAGAATATAAAAAAATAAAAAAAACCGTCTGTCTGTCTGTTCCGCCTAATCTCCGAAACGACTGGACCGATATTGATGAAATTCGGTATGGGGCTACTTTAAACCCTGGGGAAGGGCATAGGCTTTTTTTATCACCATACTACAGAATAACGGAAGCTAGTACTTCAATAAATAAATGTACCATGTTTTCCTTCTAGGTGTGGCTGGCATGTGTGCCAAAACCACAGTGGCCCCGCTAGATCGAATGAAGATCCTGCTCCAAGCGCAGTCGTCACACTATAAGAACCACGGAGTCGTCGGTGGGCTGACCGCCATAGTCAAGAACGAGTCCCTTATAGCCTTGTATAAGGGCAATGGAGCTCAGATGGTCAGGATATTTCCGTACGCGGCTACGCAGTTCACTAGCTTTGAAATTTATAAAACGGTAAGATTTTTATTTATTTTCTATGGAAATATCCTTTTTCTTAGTAGTTGTGCTGTGTGCACATTTCAAAAGAAAACTGCGTTTATTGGCATAAGAACAAAAAGCACATTGAAACTATGAACACAATAAGAAAACAATGCTATTAATGCCAAAAGGGCCTCAGCTCAGTTTCTTACCTTCTTCTAAACATTATGGCAATCTACGAGCGCCTAGAAATTAAAATGTCGCCTGAATCTTTTCTTCTCTTACGGACTCTCATTGACGATTGCAGATAATCATCTTATCTTTCGTAAGATAAAATGACATAATTGGTGGAATTCTATTTTATTTTATTTTATTTTATCAGTTCAATAAAATTTTCCAGGGTATTGAGTTCTTTGCTGTTTCGGCTGGGAAATTTCGAAGTATTGCTCTTAAAACCATAGCAGAATTAAGTACATAACCATTTAAAATCATAGTTTACTATTCTTTCTCTTTTTACTTTTTTTTTTTTTTGTATGTATATTGTATAACTTTCAGTTTAGTTTTATTATTATTAGAGGTTAACATTTATCCATTATATCTACTTTTACATCGCACGATGTTCATTTTAGTTTAACTTTTTTATATTATGTGGAAAATGTTGTTGGTTGTACATTTATAATACCATTTTAGTTTTAAGTTCTTAGCGATATTGTAATGTGTAACCGTTTATTTTCCCAAATAAAATAAAATAAAATAAAAAATAAAATAAAATATGGGTTTATTCGCCCTTGAAAGAACAGTGGGTAATATACATGTCTCGGAATTAACACACACCACCCTAATTACAATATTATTATAAATCCATAATGATACACTGAATTTTTTCAATTATGTATAAAAATATTGTTTATTTATTAAATTAGTTATTCTGATAGTGGGAGAAAATTGTGGTGAAATCACAAATCTACGCACGTACACTTTCGTACATAATTACATATATAATATGAGCATATAAATAAAGGTCTAGCGTAGTAGGTACCTCGTCCATTTTTTGTTTGTTTTGACTGTACAGCAGAAGTATAATTAACGTAGTTTTAATTATTTTTGGGCATTGATGTATCAATTTTGGGATAAAAAATTACTTAAATTAGAAATGGCAATCGATTCAGTAAACGATTCTGAAAAAATTACTTTCATTATGTACACTAATTCTGTTACACATTGTATATGTAGTTCCTTATTTTTTCTAATGGTCTTCGGTGATAAGAAAATAGGTACCTACTTTCTTTATCGAGAGCCGCCAAGAAACACGAGCAACATTTAAAAAATCTTCCACAACTCTCAGAAAAATCCTCTGCCCTTCCAAACTCGCTGACCGGCTCATATCTTCATCACGAGAAAAGAAAAAGGCTAAATTCTAGTCAAAACGGCACTCCGTACATTTAGCTGGGCCACTATTCCTAAAAATAAATTCGCCGTTTTATTACAACTTCCAAATCCAATGAATTTCCTCAAATAACAAACAAACAGACAGAATAAGGTCGAGATCTATAAACGTTACTTAGCATGTGATTTGAATTAGTCTCAAAATTAGACATGTTCCATGTTGTTGTGTTTGTAACATAACATGTCCTGAAATTAACGCACACAATCAAACACCCCAATTAGAATATTTAATTGTATATCACAATTTCTAAAAGATACATCAATAACACGCCTATAAGTATAGATGTATCTTTAGTGTGAAATAGTTTTAAGTATGCAGAACGTACTCATCAATATTCGTATTTGTACTTCAAACAGTATTGGTTTTACTGTTCCCGCGATGACTGGGCTATCGAATTTATAGAAACTATACAACGTGTCCCAGAAATCAACGTCAAGCCGAAAACGGGCAATAGGCCAAGTCGTGACAGCTATTAGAAAAATATAAAAAAAAATCTTGGTCATGTACTTTTCGAATTATAAGCATTCAAAAATAAATCTCAAAAAGTGACACCCTGTGATGATTTTTCAAGTCCTGTGACTACATTATTAACATTTCGGTAGTTTTTTTCTCTGTGATCTAACCATGAATAACCCTTCTGTAAATTACAGTTAAAAGTTAAAACGTAACTGCCTCAGTTTTAAATTAAATGTTAGATTTTTGCCCAATATTGAATTCAAAATAATGACATCACCCAACTTTAACCGACTGTACTGAAAAAAAAATCTACTACACTATTTTGGCAAGTAACTTTAAAAGATGGCGCGTTTAGTCAGGATTCCAAAATGGTATAACACATACTAATTGCTACTTCTTAATTGAGGAAAAAAAGTACATTGTTGGTTTTAGGTGCATTTGAAATAAAATTCAGTCGTTGGATTTCTTTTATTATAATTTTTATTAAATCAGATTTACGAAGTTTTATAACAAATGTTCAAACTGTTTTCCTTCAGCTGCAATGCAAGTTCTACATCTCTTTAAAAATGATCGCGTAATAAGATGGGCGTATCTTCTTGAGTTGATGTATTCAGCGGCTTCTGCAATTCTTTGGCGCAGCTCGTCTAAATCTTGAATTGGTTTAGAGTACACTTTATCCTTTATCGTACCCCAGTAAAAAAAATCTATGGGGTTTAAATCGGGTGAACGGGCAGGCCACGAAATTGTACCACCCCGCCCAATCCACCTATCGGGGTATTCTCGATTGAGAAACTCTCGTACAGTGAGAGCATAATGCGCTGGGCAGCCATCTTGTTGAAACCACATGCTGCCGTAAATGTTCAGTGGCACTTCTTCCAATAATTCTGGTAATTGGTTCTGTAAGAAGTTCAAATAACCCTGGGCATTTAAATTCTCCGGCAGCTCGATTGGACCAATAACTTTACCATTCAAAATTCCCGTCCACATATTTACTTTAAACTGGTACTGAGATCTATTTTCCCGCATCAAATTTGGATTTTCCACGTGCCATTCGTGCAAATTGTGGAGGTTCATGTAACCGTCCTTTTTAAATGTTGATTCATCGGACCATAGAATTTTTTCAAAGAATCGCGGGTCCTCTCGGTGCCTCTGCAACATCGTTCGACAAAATCGTACTCTCTCTGGGTAGTCTCGGGGTAGCAGACTTTGTACTCGTCGTACATGGTATGGGTGAAACTCGTTCTTTTTTAAAATACGATGTGCAGTACTTTTGGGGACTCCTATGCTCTGTTCAATTCCACGTACTGAGATACTTCTGTCTTCTTCAACTGCTTGCAAGACTTCGGCTTCGTAGGGCATAACGGGTCTTCCCTCGCTAACCATTTGGCTAGGAAATCGACCCTCTGATAATGACCGATGCACATTAATAAATACTCGATGATCGGGATGACGCTCAGCATTCGGGTATCTCTCACGATACACTCTTGCTGCGGCATTGGCGTTGCATAAGCATTCTCCATAAATGAGATGCATGTTGGCGTATTCCTGTGCGGTGTATCGAGATGGCATGATAAAACACTACACAAACACGGGGTTGCGATTAAAACAAGTCCGGGGTTGTCAGAAACGGTGCAGATAAATCCAAATTACAATGCAAATCAAGTCCAATAAACAAAGCCACAGTTGTAAGTACGAAGTCAATACGAATACAAAAAGATGTGCAGTCAACGAAAGAGCGTAACGTACTGCAGTATTGCACAATTTGCCGACGCATCCCTGTTTAGCCAGAGTAGCGTCTCTATCTGTTTCACTCACACATATGAAATGATGTGTCAATCCGTCTCCCTCTTAGTTAGATAAAAGTAGCGTCACTATCTATCTCGCTCCCACTTGTCAAAGTAGCGTCACCTCACATTAGCTAAAATGAATCTTTCTCGCTCACACTAGTCAAAATAACGTCACTCTTCGTCTCAATCGAACTTTTATGAAATACGGCTTCATAAAAAAAAAATGTTTTTTCTCAATTAAGAAGTAGCAATTAGTATGTGTTATACCATTTTGGAATCCTGACTAAACGCGCCATCTTTTAAAGTTACTTGCCAAAATAGTGTAGTAGATTTTTTTTTCAGTACAGTCGGTTAAAGTTGGGTGATGTCATTATTTTGAATTCAATATTGGGCAAAAATCTAACATTTAATTTAGAACTGAGGCAGTTACGTTTTACTTTTAACTGTAATTTACAGAAGGGTTATTCATGGTTACATCACAGAGAAAAAAACTACCGAAATATTAATAATGTAGTCACAGGACTTGAAAAACCATCACAGGGTGTCACTTTTTGAGATTTATTTTTGAATGCTTATAATTCGAAAAGTACATGACCAAGATTTTTTTTTATATTTTTCTAATAGCTGTCACGACTTGGCCTATTGCCCGTTTTCGGCTTGACGTTGATTTCTGGGACACGTTGTATATGAAGAATGTTGCATATAGGAGCAAGATTTTAGTATTTGACCCACTGAGAGGCGAAGATTCCTTATAATGCTGTACAGTCATCAGAATAACCCTCATGTTTTGAGCCTTCCAACATAGTTCATAAAAAAATATGTATTTTACATAGGTTTCATCAGGCCAAAAAAACTATAGATCAAATAAAGACAGTGTGAAAGATAATAGGGTTAGAAATGAAGTGAATACTGAGATCATGGCTAATAGAGACGTAAGTCCACGAGCGTCACGCATCAACGGCAGAGGTAACTGCATCCGTTGCAATGTTGTCGACGGCAGCTGCCGACACTCGTTGACGGCAGCAGCAGCTTTTGACGTGTGTCGCTCGTGTGTGATCACTAAGAGAAAGTCCAAATAAATTGAGATAAAGGCAAGAGATGGAAGGTGAGTAGGAAGGCCTTTGCCCAAAATTGGGACAATACTGGCTAATAAAAATAAAAAAAAAACAAGAGGATGATGACAAGATTTCATCAACTGTAACAATCGCAGTTACTTCCGAAGTTTTACATTCAATATACAATGATAGACGAACAGTTTCTTGTTAATTCCATATCGTATTCCGGAGTAGCAGACTAAACACTGTATCTAGATTAAACACCATTGTACAGACGCCAGCACATCAAGCTACCCGAAACTGTCAGATTTTCCCAATCAACTTTGAACATTATGCTTTAGCGCTAAAGTTGAAAATCTATTAAAGAAATCTGACAGATTGTAGTAGCTTGATGTGCTGGCGTCTGTACAATGTACATCATATAATCACGATTATTACTTATATCGCGTCTGGTGTGTCGTCATCATGATGTGATTTGTGCCAACACTTGTCTCTAATTGAAAATATATAAAAATAACCAACTATTTTTGTTGCATTGCCTAAAGACGTTTTCAAGTTCAAGGTTATATCGCCGCGGATGTTTATTTTCTTGATTATGTCACGTTGTTTCAGTGTTTTGCTTTTATCGATCTCGTATGTAGTGTTCTTGTTCGTGTTTATATTGGGAGCCGCTTTTCGTTTTCTAGTTATTAGTACATATTAGTACCGTAAACATCATTCTCCTGCCTTATCCCAATTTATTTTGGGGTCGGCGCAGCATGTCTTTGTTTCCCATAGGTACTTCTCAAGTCGTCATCTCAGTATTCACCCCCGCTCTCGCCATATTACCTTTGACACAGCCCATCCATTGCTTCATTGGTCTTCCCTATTCTTATTGGTATGCCGTAAACACAGCTGCGAAAACAGATCTCGTTTTTTTCCCCAAAAATACACTAAGGAACCAGTTTGCTTGCAGGTTATTAGGTTTTTACCTGAAATCTAGCCTAACAAAAGTAATTTCATTTATCATCCCATCTTAAGATATCAGACTGGATCTGCAGGCTAATTGCGTAACATACTATCAGTAGCAATGGGTTTCATTTTGACAGTTCAACAACATACATTGGGTTATTTACGTTGTAGAGCAGACACATTTTTCGAACATATGGAGCAATGGATTAGCAATATGCTTCAAAATGATTCAAATGGAGAGTAATAGTGTGTTACGCAATTAGGGTGCTGTTCTTATCATTCTCCACAAATGTTATTAAGATAGCAAAGAGTTATTTGTACTAACTACCTAACTACCTACCTAAGTTTTTTGTACTAACTACTAACTACTTCTTGTGCAATGTCTGGCCAGATGTCTTATATTGTCTTTGTTTATATTTCTTTACCTAATAATGTATTAATCCTATCGTGGGATAATCTGTGATGTCTGGCCGGATGTGGTATTTGCTTATCTTTCAGTAATCAAATCTTCTCACAGCTCTTAAACCTGTCTCTGTACCTTGTCGATGTCCCCCATGACGCTAAGATCAAAGGCTTGAAAGACGACGAATTAATTTACTCATCATAGAAGCTAAGAGTAACGATGGGACATAAAGAAACTTGGCTAAGACAGGAATTTTGCCAATATCATGTCCGAAGACCAGCGGGGTAATTGCGTAACACACTATCAGTAGCAATGGGTTTCATTTTGACAGTTCAACAACATACATTGCGTTATTTACGCTGCTGAGCAGACAAATTTTTCGAACATATAAAGCTATGTATTAGCAATATCCTTCAAAACGATTCAGATTTTGATTGAAACTGTTTTACGCACGTAATCAGGTTGCAGAATTGTAGATACAAAGACAAATTATTGTTATTATTACGAGCCTACTCTGTCCAACTCCAGGGTGAAGGCCACCGTACCGTCTATCTATTTTTCTCTCTCTTTTGCAATTGAATCGGTCATTTCAAAAACCACTTAAGTCACATTTTTTCCAACATGCTTTTTTTTTACTGAAAATGGTTCTTCAAAGGTAGATGCGTGTTCTGGGTAAAAACAACTTAAGTCAATACATTCCTTCCTCTTTTAATAATACCGCGTGAAAGACGTTCATTGCATATATTGATTTAAAAAAACAAGTTCAAGATAGCATTCTGGAAGAGCATATGCCATTTTATAACAACATTTTTAGCTGGTCAACTGCAAATGTTGAAGATAATGCAGATGAGAATGATTGAGAATATGACTATGTACCATAAATATATTAAAACATGACAAATTAATACATGTAAAATGTTAATAAGATTATTTTTAAGTGTAATTCTTAATTATAAGCAATAAAAAATATGATTACTACGATTGTTTTGGTTAAATTATATACCACTAACCCTATTTCTCGCTAAAACAACATAAGTCAATAACTGTTTTTCAGGTTTTTTTCATTATTTCTATCAATAAACTGTAAAGGTTATACGCTATTTTAATTTTTTACTACTCAAATACTAAATTAAACATAAAAAAGTCCTTTAAAACTCATTTGTATGTGTGTGATACAGTTTTTATTGATTTCTGAAAAATTATAATTTTGTGACTTAAGTGGTTTTTGAAATGACCGATTCAATTTGAGACCAATCCCTTAGGTAGGAGTTTATCCCATAACAAAGATATACTGTCCGATATTCCTTTCGTATAATAATAATAATATTCCACAACTTTCACACAACTCCATCTAGTCCCAAACTAAGCAGAGCTTGTGCTATGAGTACTAGACAACTGATAAACATACATATGTATATAATTCTAAATACATACATATTATAGATAAATTATATAGAACAAATTATCGTGCTCATCACACAAACATTTGTCCTGGGTGGGAATCGAACCCACGACCTTGTGTATATTAGTCAGGGCCACTGACCTCTAGACCACCAGGCGTGCGGTATCCTTCTCAACTTATGCAAAGATTGACCAAGAATGTTCGTTACACGTCGTTGTTCACCTTCCTCCAACACCCCACATATAGTTCCAGCTTCACTTTCAAAAGAACCGGTGTTCGGTCCCGGTGGGGCCGCCGACCGTTAACTGGCACACTGCGCACACAGCGGTTGCTACGATGACAGATTCTACCGACAAGTGCTTTAATGCTTGACCTTGTATTTGGAAGTTTATTGTCGTATGAATGGATTGGTTTTTTATTGGATTATTGCGGGGTCCATGATGTTTTTTACCGGTGCATAACTGTTTTGTACATCAGCCGTGCGATTCTGTAACCATCTCACCGTGAAAGCTTGGGTGAAGTGAGCGTGGAGTGAGCTGTCATTCGCAAGGGATTAACACTATTAAGTGCTCACTTTGATTAACTTTTATTTACTGATATTGAGTAGAATTCTAAATAGTTATCATTTGCTATGCTTTGAAGTTAGAGGTGATACAAATACAAATCATATAATTATTCTAGTTTCAAGCCAATTGAAGGCTTGAAACTAGAATAATTGGCGTGAAACTAAAGGGTAAAGTTATCTTTACCAAAAGAGGGAAAAACTCTGAAAAAATTAAAATCATGATAACACAAAGCTTCGATACCAAAGACGGCTGTCTGTTCCCCTCTTTTGGTAAACATGGTTTTTTAAAACATGTAGCGTATTATAGAATAAGCCAATTGGCTCAAAACTAAAATACTTTATCATCTCTGACTTCAAACCATAGCAAATGATAAGAGGTAAAAATAAACAAAAATGGCATTTAAATAAGTAAGTAAGTAATAACTTCCTCATGGCTTTCGGCAGTTTGTTCAGGAGAACTGAGGTGATGCTAAAGATAAACGAAGGACCAGTTTTATACAAGTTTGTATAGGAGAGAGCTGTAGGTACAGTTATTTTACCTTCGGTTAAAACAAAACTGAGTCATTTTGAACACGAAACTAATGGTTGTTACTTGTTCTTTGTAAATAGTCTGGCAAACCCAGATAAAATGCCTTACGTTGAAGATGAGTCGTCCTTTTGAACTGTTATTTACCGACTAGCATCCGCCCGCAACTTCGTTTGCGTAGAATTCAGAAATCCCGCCGTTTAAAAATATGTTGCTTAAATAATGTGGTTAATGTAATAGGCTTAATACATTCGTGTCTGTGAAACCATGGAAATACACATACAATATTTCAACCCAATCGGTCAAGCCGTTTAGTAGTTTACATACCGACAGCAGCGCCACCTACCGGGTCCAATTGTATTTTTAAAATAATCCAGGAAACCATCGAAATATCTATATAAAATTTCAACCCAATCGGTTCAGCCGTTTAGAAGTTATGTGAAAAAGATAAGTACGGAAGGATAATTCATACTACCCGTTGTCCTATTACCCGTTTTCCCGTAGGAATGAAGTATTTTCCCCGCGGTAAAAAGTAACCTACGTTCATCAGGGATAATGTCGGCTTCTAATGGTAAAACAATTTTTCAAATCGGTCCAGAAGTTTCGGAGCCTATTCAATAGAAACAAACAATCAAATCTTTCCTCTTTATAATATCAGTGTAGATATAATAGAAGAGGTCTTTGTAATAGAAATCTTCTACACCTTCACCGTTTTGTTTAACACCAGCATAGCTATTCACAATCATCCGGCGGGCTATCGTATCGAAAATGACACATTTCGATAACTTCATTTGCCTTGCCCCCGACAGCAGATAGCTGTCTGGAGAATAGCGGTCGTCTCTTTGTTTTAAACTTAGAACATTTTTGGGTTTTGAACTTGTAAACAGCGTTTGAGTCCTCAATGTTACTCTAGGAGTCCTCTACTCCTACGGTAACATTGATTGGTGGTCGATACGGTACGGAAGCGTATCGAGTGTTTGTGAATAGCTATGCTGATTAGATCATTGTGTAATCAGAAATCCATCTGTCAACGTTATGGCATATCTAGCGAAGTCTTCGACAAAGTCTTCTTAAATTGCCACTACTGTCTCTGTTATCTTCGGACCATAAATAGGGAACAGCTGATTTTTTTTCGCGAAACAGGTTTGGTCCCGTAATAAAAGTTGTTCATAATGATGTGATGATGACCCCTTATGAGGTTTTGCGTTATTTAAATTACACCTTGTATAAAATCATGTACAGACGCCAGCACATCAAGCTACTATAATCTCTCAAATTTCTTTAATAGATTTTCAGCTTCATCGCTAAAGCATAAGGTTCAAAATTGATTGGGAAAATTTGAAAGTGTCGGGTAGCTTGATGTGCTGGCGTCTGTACATTTTTCCTGTACCGAACAATACGTCATTTTTCAAAGAAACCTCATATCATGCGGCTTTTGCGGCGTTTTTCTATTTCTAGCAAAATTAATGTGAATACAGAGAATTTGTACAAAACGGAGTTATGGTTTTGTATGTGCGTCATTATCGCATGATTCATGCTACTAATGCGCCCTTTTGAAAACTTGATATACAACGTGTAACGTTAAATGCGCAAAACCTGAAAATAGTTTGATCAGAATAACGAGCAGAATTAATTGAACTACTTTTTAATATAGGTCACATTTTTCAAAAAATCTTCATTATAAACGTTGCCGTGTCTATTTATTAATAGGTCAAGCAACCCAATGTCAGCGCGGCGCAGCGGCCCGGTGATGACTCCTCCCTCGGTAAAGCCTCGTCGTAGACGCAAGAAACGATCAGAATGGCCAGTAAAACTAAAACAGCACATAAAACCTTTACAATTTTTTTAATGACTTATTTTCTCTCTGAAATAGGTCAATTGAATTAGAAATCAGTTGGGGTGTCTGAGGTTTTGCGCATTTAACGTTACACGTTGTATGTATGACGGTTATATGTCCTCTGAAAGCAATAACTTACGCATTTATCTTCCTCGAGAGACCGTCGAACGTACAGAGGTCCAATAGTCATTACTCCAATACAGGGTCATTATTAAACCTTCGTATGCCGAACGCGGATCCACGTGAGACACAATTACTTTTTAATTGTGGCATTCAGCCGGTTAAAAGGTCCCACATTTATTTTTGTACGCAAGTTAAAGCGCGGCCCTTGTGCAAAAATACTGGGTTCAGTAACTCGCTTATTTTTTTATTAGGTATTTTTTTTTTTTAGTTTATTAGCATGTCCAACAAAGAATACACCTTACATACTATATTATAAAGGACAAGAACAAAAATCCATGTGCTCCCTCAATTATAGGAGACCACATTAAACAAACACAACGAAAACAAACAAACAGTATGGGATGCCTAAATTAGATAATTTTAAATGGTCAATTTTAAATGGTCAATGGCCAGTCAAACTAAAAACTATATTATGTATAATATTATTAAAGTTATACTAGTATATAATTATAGTAGAAAATTTATATTTAATTAAAAAAAAAAAAAAACATGTTACTAGTGAATTGGCAACGAACAAGTCGGCAGATAAGATAAATCTTTGTGAGGGTCCTATGGTGAATATTCAACGAAAGGAGCTTTTTTTTGTTGTTCGTTTGTTTTTGTGTCGTTTTCTTTGTTGCATCCTTTTGTCTTGCTATACTATAGGATTATTTTAAATTGACTATCTCAACTCCGCTGGCGCCATGGCTATAAAATCAAAAAATGAAATAATTGATGTTTCTTAGGGTTCCGTATCTCAAAAGGAAAAACGTAACCTTTATAAGATCACTTCGTTGTCCGCCTGTCAAGACCTTTTTTCTCAGGAACGTGTGGAGTTATCAAGTTGAAATTAATATCAAATACTCGAGGCTGCAATCCCTTGAAGCACTGAACAAATCAATTTTCTAAGTCAACGCAATCAATAATTTTGTCGCTCGAAAGGGAATCAAAACCTATAGAGTACTTCCCGTTGACCTAGAATCATGAAATTTGGCAAGAAGCAATGTCATATAGCACAAATAAAGGAAAAAATCCGAAAACCGTAAATTGGTAGTTATATACCTACTTTGTACGGAACCCTCGGTGCGCGAGCCCGAGTCGCACTTGACCGGTTCTTTTGTTTTGGGAGGTCAACGACCACTTTTGGTCTTGTTAATTAAAGCATGCGTTGAGAAAAACTGTTGTCTTATGTTTTATCGTATTTAGCTATCGCGTCAAAAATATTTTTTTTTTTAAAGTGATATTTCAAGTGACTACAATAAACTGCGGTCTGCGGTATTTTTATTATTTTATTTTGTTTAGATATCGATACACATCGCGCCTGCAGAGTCTATATAGCCAGTTAGAAACAACCCTGTATAAAACACCAACAAGCGGTGGCTACATTAGGGGGCTAGGGGGCTAACTCTTAAACATTCGACGATCCGATAGTATTTGCCTCCTAATTCTCAGTCCATTCAATTTAATTCAATTCAATTTATTTTTATTGCAGATAATAAAAATCCATAATATTACATAAAACCAATATAGAACATAAAAAAGAATAAAATTTAAAAATACAATAATTTAAAAATATTATAAAAATTAATCGTGAATGTCAAAACATGTATAAAAGAATAAATTAAGTCAAATAATAATAATAATCAAATATAATTTAAACAGAAATAAATAGTCAAAAACACATAAAATATTATAGTACGTTTGAACAAACATGAGTTGTACTATCAGCTAATCACATCATTAAAACATTAATAACGATTGCTATAAACTATAAAGCATAAACGAAAACGAAATTCCAGTGACCTTATGAAAGAGAGAGTGCGAGGCGCGGCCTGTGGTGATGACATTGTGACATGGTACGACCCACTAACGAGTATGGCATACACGGAAGTACGATATTTATATTACTTGTTGTCACACAAAACTCTAATGATTTATGGTAGTAGAGGTGGAATACATATAATGATTGATGATCATTATGGTGGGTCCACGCGATACAGACTTCATTTATTTATCCTCACACTGGAACGCCATACAGCAATTACACCAACGGAGCAAAAAATTACTTCATGTGCTGCTTTCCATCCATCCTGTGCGCGGTGGACATCGAACGGGCGGCGATGGATCGCGCACGCACACGCATCGTCAAGACATTTCTCCATTGCCCCATCACTCCTTATACAGACTTCTAAAGAATTTTGTCTGTGCTTGATGCACACACAAAATTTCTGTATCGCGTCGTGTAGTCTGCATCGTGTGTACCCACCATTATCGAAATTTTGTCAAAATCAAAATTAATATCCATTTATTCAAATTAGGCTGAGAATCAGCAAGTGTCGAACGTCAAAATTACATAAGACAGTCCCCCAAAACGCAAGCCCTTCACCACTTCCTAGTGCTTTTGCTGGGAAGGAGAAGTGGCGCAACAAACTCCTCAGCAGCACGGCTGTATGCTCAGTTAGAAAAACTTGATTCTACTGCTTGTCTTATCTTTCAACGTAAATGATATAAGTAAATGATATAGACTGAGGAAAAACCTACAAAAAACAGCCATAATGGCGGTTTTTTGTAGGAAGCCAATGTATTTGGCAGAAAAGAGTATGTTTCTCCTGCACGGATTGCAGGATGGGTCTTGGCATTATTCCATGCAGAAGCCAATGTATTTGGGAGAAAAGAGTATGTTTCTCCTTGGCATTATTCCATGCATAGGAAGCAGAGCAAGCACTGGTATATTTCTCTCCAAGTGGATAACCACTGCATGGTTTTTGAGATCGGACTTCATAGGAGTCCCTCAGTCTTCGCTAGATGTAATGACTTTTTAAGAACTGATGTTGATCAGACAAATTTTTCAAAGTCATTCAGATTGTGATTGAAAGTGTGTTACGCAATAAGGGTGCAGCAGGGTAATTGTGTAACACAATACCAGTAGCAATGGGTTTCATTTTGACAGTTCAACAACATTCATTGCGTTATTTACGTTGTTGAGAAGACACATTTTTCAAACATATGGAGCAATGTATTAGCAATATGCTCCAAAATTATTCAAATTGAGAGTAATATTGTGTTATGCAATTAGGGTGCTGTTCTCTGTCTGAAAGATAAGATAAACGATAGAAGGGATAGTCAGTTTCATCACGGCCAAGCCCCCAAACGATTACGTTGGTATTTGCGAGTATATTGAAGCTATTGATTCACACTTTAATGGAACGCGTGTTGACTTATCGTTATCTTGTCGAACTAAATAATAATATAGTAAATATTTTGTCGGTAACGTGGTAAACGCGTGATCACGATTTCTGTGAATATTGTTATTTTTTTCTTACTTTATATTGCTGAGTAGATCTTTTGCCGAAATTCTTGTGTTTGCAAAAGTACCAAATCGTTTATGACTACCCAAATGTGGGTGTTTCAACACCTTTCAATATCTTCTTAATTTTTTTGTCTAAACACTAAACCATAAACAGAGTAGGCGGTGCCACGAAACCACACCTCACATTATTTTGCTCAGAATATTTTTTTTTTCTAGAGGGTCAATTTTTTTTTTTTTTTGTTCCCATCAGTCGCGAATCTGAAATACCTATTGCCACGATTATATTTAAACATGTAATATTATACAGTCTTAACGTAGGATATATCATTTTCTCTGGGTCTTCTATTGCCCCCCTGAAGGTCTCAAATGCCCAGGAGGGGGCGTAATCGACCACTTCAGAACCTATGCTCTAAACCCATTCGAATTAGGCTCAACACTGTATTTTGGGCACAGTAAGCAGCCGTGCGATTCTGTAACCATCTCACCGTGAAAACTTGGGTGAAGTGAGCGTGGAGTGAGCTGTCATTAGGGATTAACACTATTGACACTGCTCACTTCAAGCTCACTTCACTTATGAGTTCACGGTGAGATTTTTACAGAATCGACCGGCAGGTAGGTATTTTTAGTATATTGCAAACCTGAAGTTATAGTTTGTTCAGAATAAGTAACTGAATCGATTCCAATATTTTTTACACCATGTTATATTTTGTCCCAAAAATATTTAAAAAAGGTTACAAGTTGGACACCGATTGACACTAACAATAATTACAAACGCCAGCACATCAAGCTACTACAATCTGTCAAATTTCTTTAATCGATTTTCAGCTTATTATCGCTAAAGTATAAGGCTCAAAGTTGATTGGGAAAATTTGACACTTTCGGGTAGCTCGATGTGCTGGCGTCTGTACATATCCGCAATCATATGCGCACAACACAGGTCACGGCCGGTCGGCCGCCCGGCGGCGCGTGGTAAGTGGTAACCATGTTTTTGTACGGACAATCAGGTAACATAGAGGCTTTTGCCCTGCAGAGGGATAGTAATAGGCTGGTATTCCACATCTCATCAGAGAGAAAGTCCAATTTTCAGTTAACAACCTAAAATAAAAACCGAGATTGAGATTCACAGATCATCATCACATTAGGTATGCCTATCCTTTTCCCAACTACGTGGAGATCGGCTTCCAGTCTAACCAGATGCAGTTGAATACCAGAATTTAACAAGGGGCGGTTGGCTTTCTGACCTCCACAACCTAGTTACTGGGCAATACAATACCCTTTGGTAAGGATTATTGTCCGACTTTCGGGCTTGTGAATATCCGTAACGACTGTCAAAGACCTTAACCTTCGATCGTACCATGCGGCTATTATTATTTAGCCACGAGCACCTCAAATAAAACCCTTAATATACCTTCATGCAAATCTAAGAAACGCTTTAACCTTTCCAGTACCTAAGCCGCATCAACCTGCCGATAGTGCAACACGGGGACAAGTTCATCGCAGGCGCGTGGGCCGGAGTGACAGCTGTCACTTTGACGTACCCGCTAGACACCATCCGCGCGCGGCTCGCGTTCCAGATCACGGGACAACACAGGTATAGGGGCATCGTGCATGCGGCCACCACTATGTTGCGCACGGTAAGTCGATGGTATTCAATTATTGTATTTTAATCATAGACAATAGAGGATGGACTGCGCGATCCACTCAGAAAATTGTCCACTTTGTTAGAAAGGGACAGTGCGATGATACTCCCCTGCTCTGTCTCTCTCTGTAGGTTTGTAGTTATGATCCGCACCTGCAGAGTTGTGACGTTGTCCAATCAGAATTTTAGAAAGTGATAACAACAGGGGAGTATCCGATAGCCGTCTCTCTCACACGTTTTCTTACCATATTTTAGTTACTGCTAGGATAGGGATTGCACAGTCCATCCTCTATGTATGATTTTAATTCGTCAGTGAATGGTGGTGTTAGCGTTGCTAAGTACTGTGTGTGGCAAACAATATTTCCCATCGACACGCTAAAGAGAAGAACGTCTTTTATTTAACAGGGATCAGGAAATATAGAAACAGTTAGGTATTTCTGCCACTGATGAAAGAATCAAAGCAAGACACAGTACTTTGATTCGAAAACTAGTTTAAAAATTAGAGAGAAGTGTTCGCAATGATAATTGCCGTAGAAAATTAAAATGCCATTCGACAAGTTGTCGAATCAAAAATGACACAATTTCAATTACTAATTTGCCTTGCCCGCGACAGCAAATAGCTGTCGGAAGAATGGCGGTCGTCTATTTGATTTAAACTGACGGAATTTTCTGGTTTTGGATGTGTGAACAACCTCTACAGCGTGTAACGGAAAGGGGGTATCAACCCTGAAGGAGGTGAATGTGCTCATGAAACTCAACAACTTTCCCCAAAGAACATAGGTCGAAATATGAAAAAAAAATTTGGCCCTCCCATAGTAAATCAATCAGCTGGTAGTCAGTTTTGTAAGGGAGGGCCAAATTTTTTTTTCATATTTCGACCTATGTTCTTTGGGGAAAGTTGTTGAGTTTCATGAGCACATTCACCTCCTTCAGGGTTGATACCCCCCTTCCGTTACACGCTGTATAGGACTCTTTTGATAACATTGATTGATGTTCGCTTCGGCACAGAAGCATACGAACGGTCGTGAATAGCTCTGCAGGTCTTTTGTCCAGGTGTGGACAACAGGTTCTTCCCGCATACACACATGACAAAACAATATGAGATCCAATTTTCGGCGGAATAGCAATCTCCAGTCTAAACTAAGAGACGAGCAGCTGAATAAAACAACAAAGCTACTTCAGCAGGTAGCTCAAAAGATTATTAAAGATAAACTAAAAAAATACAACGTGTAACGTTAAATGCTCAAAACCTCAGACACCCCACCTGATTTTTAATTCAATCGACCTATTACAGAGAGAAAATAAGTCATTAAAAAAATTGTAAAGGTTTTATGTGCTGTTTTAGTTTTACTGGCCATTCTGATCGTTTCTTGCGTCTGCGACGACGCTTTATCGAGGCAGGAGTCGTCACCGGGCCGCTGCGCCGCGCTGACATTGGCTTGCTTGACCTATTAATAAATAGACACGGCAACATTTTTAATGAAGATTTTTTGAAAAATGTGACCTATATTAAAAAGTGGTTCATTTAATTCTGCTCGTTGTTCTGATCAAACTATTTTCAGGTTTTGCGCATTTAACTTTACACGTTGTATATGTTTTTTTTTTTTTGTAATTTTCAGGAGGGCGGTATCCGCGCTCTATACCGCGGTTTCGTGCCCACCCTTTGCGGCATGGTTCCGTACGCCGGCTTCAGCTTCTACTGCTTCGAGTCACTCAAGTTCTTCTGTATGAAGTACCTACCCACGCAACTCTGCAAAAAGTGTGATAGAAATACCGGTACGTGTCGTGTTATCAACAGCAAGGCCCTATACCGCGCCGTAGAAAAAAGTGTCAAGCTTCCATAGCGATCCATACAACACTGACAACCGTGCCTACACAAGGCGAATAAACCGTAATTTCTCACGGAATAACGTGTGTGTACAAAGTGCGTAAATTGGTAGTGATCGACCTCGTCTGAGGAAGTGATACGACCGTACTATCCTGCATTCACAATTTACAGCCCGTTCACACCTAGTCTCCGTATTTACGGTACCCGTTTTAACAGATACGACAAAAATTATGCTTTGTTCACACATAAGCCGATGCTTATGTATGCTTGTGCATTCATAGACAACTCGTATCCAGTAATGACGGATACGTTCAAAATAATCGTATTTTGAACGTATCCGTCATTACTGGATACGAGTTGTCTATGAATGCAAAATAGACAATGCGTGCGCGTACAAACTTGTTTGTTTAGCTGCATCGTCCGCCGGCTCCCTCACCCCACACAAAGTTTATATCCGGTAAAGTTGTACGGATACATAACGGATACGTATTCCGTTTATTTATTTATATGTATACTGAATACTGTGTCATATGCGAAGTCGCTCATACAGCTCCATACGCCATCGATGAAAAAAACGTGTCCGATAAAACGGACCAGTAAAACGGAGACCATGTGTGAACGGGCTATCAGTTTGCAAACATGTGACACTGAGGAATAAGGAAAATGTCGTGAGGAAAGTTTTGAGTATGTATGTATCTCTCTCTAACTCTTATATGTAGGGGAAGACCAAAGAAACGATGGATGAACTGTGTCGATGGTGATAAATGCTTAGAAAGGGGTGGCTTCAAGTGGCTATTCTCCAAGCCATGTTCCATAAAAATTACAGATGACACTGTAAAAAACAAAAGTTGTGTTTGTTCAGTGGTGAAGGGCAGCGCCACCTGTATGATTTTTGTAGAATATGGCTTGGAAAATAGCCACTTGAAGCATGGTGATTAAAGTATTTTTAATTCCTCTAAATGTTTTTCATTTTGACTGTACGTTTTTATCGTTTCGAGTAGAGTTGGGACTTTTTGTTAGGTAATTTTAAATCGTGTAGAGTCGGGATCGGTGAGAGATGGGACGACGCCTCGATTTCGCATAGCGTTCTTTCTGACTTTTAGGGTCCTAACGTGATGTTGTATAGCGGCCTACATACAAACATATTTTACGTCTTTATAATATTAGTATAGTCAAAGATTGGCAAAACCTATAGTCTGTCCATCTCTGCTATTTACTAAGTATTTAGTTTTGGTATTAAAAAAAAAATAATTTCGATGTTAGGATTAATTTTATAGTTCCGAAATACTCTGCCTGTGCACTTGTGTTGCCACAGTTTTCATTTATGGCTGTATTGTCGTCTCCACATTGTGTACTTCGTATTGTTTTACACACTTAGTAGGTACGAGTAAAACAACGATATTCATGCCTTTTTTTATTTTACATCTTCACTTTAATGAAAAATTCCGGATTCGTTACGTTTCGTTGCAAATTATTATTTATGCAACATGCTATTTGTAATTACGACTGCATTTAAAGGTGATTAGAAGTAGGTATTTACTTAAGGTCGATACACACATTTCGTAGCGAAAAACACCGCGTTTTTTTGTGCGCGCTGCCACAAAAATATCAACTTTGAATACGTTAAAATAAACTCGAAAGTACAATGTGGTAAACTCTAACCTTCCATCCTTGATAAATTGATAATTTCGACTGTATTTGCACGAGCGCAAGGTTCATATTATTTTAGCAGTTAGAATCGCGTTATGCTATGCATCGTCAAGTTTGCACTGGGCCTTATGATTTTTGTTACTTTATTTTGTTCATATTAGCAAGATTTATTTACTCATTTATGTCCGTTGGTATTTTATGACAGGGTTGTTCTTATGAATGGCAACATCGAGGTAAATACAAGGTGTAACTTAAATAACGCACAACCTCTTAAGGGATCATTGTACTCATCATTATGAACAACTTTTACTATGGGACCAAACCGAAAATCGCGAAAAAAAAAATCTGCTGTTCCCTACATTTTGACGAGTTATGCGAACGTAAATGTAGGGAACAGCTGATTTTTTTTTTCGCGATTTCAGGTTTGGTCCCATAGTAAAAGTTGTTCATAATGATGCGTACAATGACCCCTTAAGAGGTTGTGCGTTATTTAAGTTACACCTTGTATAACGTTAATACAATAAGCTGGTGACAGTTAAATTTGTTATGTCCGTTAAAAACCCTTTTAAATAAACCTCTTAAGTTTCCTCCATGATTTAATGGATTCTATTAAAGTTGTCTTCTAACGCTACTTCAAAGATGCACACAAAACCGAAATATTTGCGGAGGCATATAGAATCGTTAGAATTGTGGCGACTTGTTAAAAGGCATCTGATGCTGGATAGAAATCCTCCCTCTACCGCTAAAGCCCCCGCCTGGGGGAAATGGGGGTGGGTGCTTCCACCAACTGATACTTAACTAAAAACTTTTCTCAATAATTACAATTACTGGCAGAACCCAGGGGAGGTTTGCCTGTATAAACAATCAATGGCAAATACATTACTTAAATTTTATATTTCTAGGAGGCCTAGTATTAACAGTGCCAGGCAAGTTGGTCTGCGGCGGTCTGGCGGGAGCGGTGGCGCAGTCGGTCTCCTACCCGCTCGATGTGACCAGACGGCGCATGCAGCTGGCTTGCATGGATGCGCAGACGGCGAAGTTTGGGTATGTTGGCCATTTTTATTGCGCTCGTTCTTTACGCGAATACGCGGTAATAAATGGCCGCTCGAAACTTGCAAAGACTCCTACTCGGCTTCTAATCTTCTACGTAATAAAAATCTTAAATACATTATTTCACTGACACACAGCGTAAACCGCTTTGTTAAGAAGCATAAAATATTGGACAACAGTTCCTTATATCACGAAAGTGAGCACTAAGGAAGGATGAAAATTCATACCCTAAAGGGGGTTAAATGAGAGATGATAGCTCGTCATTTTTGCGGTTTTGCCGATGGGAAATCTCACCGGGCGGGCACACGGGTTGTAACTAATAAAGTAATAAGTTATTCAATTAAATCTCATGGCCTGTAGGTATTTCATTGAATTTATCACACCAAGTAACATGAGGTTTGTCAGTAGATTTGAAGGAGGTCATAACATAACGCTTATAATCCCCGAACGTATAGTAATAGGGCTATTGCACTCAACCGGGCACAAATCCATACTCCAGACTACTGCTGCTGAAAATTCCTGATAGAAAAACCCTATAATAAAACTTTGACAGACCTGAGATTCGACTATATCGTTCGCATATAAAGGCATGTAAACTTTCTATATGTTGCACTAAGACATTGCATTAAGCGGCACGGGCATACCCACCACTGTACTGCCCTATTGTTTCCCTTCACGCACGTTTCAAATATTTCAAACTGTAAATGGATATAAACGTTTTTAGAGCGGCCATTATTCTTGGCAAAAATTCTTCGAATCTTGAAGTAATTAGTCCATGTTTGGATATTATTGTGGATAATGGCGCCGATTCACTTGTTCACAAACTAAACTAAATTTAAGTTCAGTTCATCTTTTTCTTTCTATTTCATTCAGAAAAGCACAGAAGATAAATATTAGTTTAGTCCTGTCAAATTAGTCAGCGCCTGACGTAAATTGACGTATTTTTAGTAGCCAATTTTTTAATCACGTCTAAACTTGTCTATGGAGTATCTTAATTTGACAGGACTAAACTAATATTTATCTTCTGTCATTTTCTGAATGAAATAGAAAGAAAAAGATGAACTGTACTTAAATTTAGTTTAGCTTGTGAACAAGTGAATCGGCGCCATTATCCACAATAATATCCAAACATGGACTAATTACTTCAAGATTCGAAGAATCGGCGCCAATAGCTGGGAATAGGTGGAATAGCTGGGATATGGAGATATAAAAAAATCACTATATCTCCACAGAAATTATAATGCCTTCAAGACCACGCCGAATATGTAAAAGACTAACATTTCACTTTGTATATGTAACTATGTCAACAAAATAATGCTATCCTACAAGCTACAATGTATAATTAATGCATAAATACATAATTATATATACCTAATGGCATTAATACACGATTCAATCGATACTTTTGAAGTGAAAACATCTTTAGGCGCACTTTGCGCTCTTTCTGAACAGTGAACGACTGAACCGTCACGCTCGGGTCGGTGACGCTGAATCGTATACTTACTCGGCTCTAGTCGGTAGGTGACGTTGAATCGCATATACGCGTCTCCAGTCACAAGTTTTCAGTTCTATCATGTGGTCATAAACACAACATTTTTTTTATTTGTGTGCCAATAAGTTAAATTTAGTTGAATCGTGCATTTTTGCCGAAATAATATGTACCTACTTGCACCGTGCACCTTTCTCTCTGTATTCTAATGTACTTATAATATGATTCTATTCCTAACTAATGCAGCGAAATTTCTGATTGCATGATAATTACACGTGGTGTTGGCAACACTTGCAGGAGGTTGGTTACTTATATTGTTGTATATTTTTATTTATAAGTTTTATTTTTAGTAATTTAATCTCGTATACTTACCCCTTTTCAAAGTTAATAATATTCTTTCCGAGGAATAGCTCACTTTTATTTTGTTTATATACTAACAAGTACCTACATAATTAAATGGCCTCTCCGGATAAGTTCCGGGTACTTTATTTGTTAGTAATGACTATCCACTCGCTATTTATATTGTTAGCTACAATTGAACTGCTAATATTATTTTTCGAAAAGCAACTTGAGATCAGCGGCCAATTCCCGAATTTTTATGAACGTTCGTTCACATTCTAATCGGTCTCAAAAATTGTATAAGATTTTTGATATTGATTGTCGCTGAGATGAGATTGCGGCTATCGTAGACTGAACGTTTTTTATTACAGAAACTATTTGCCTTCTGACTTAATTCCACTGACTTGTGCTATTGAAGCATCCAGATAAACCCAGAACGAGACTAACTTAACATTTGGCATGCAGGCATGCTTCGCCGCCGAATTACGCGTGCAGCGGGCCACAAATCTACTAAATACGTATTTTTACGTGACCCGCGCTCTAGTGACAGACTGCAAAAAACTTAAAAATACGTTGCCCGCATGCCAAGTGTTAACCCTTAACCACCTACCACCGCGGTCCTTGAGACTGCAACGTATTTTTGCATTGAAATATTTCGATGTGCGCGTCTATATACCTTTTCTACATATCCTTTATTTAGGAAAAAACAATAGTCACAAAATGCATTAGTGTATGTAATGAAAGTAAACTTTTTTTTTTTGTTTTGGGGTGGAAAATCCTCATGGATGTCCGCCGCCCTGGGGCGGGCGGCGGGGTCTGTCAGACTCTTACTGACTAAAAACCACCCCGGTGTTCCCTCTCTCACCTACGCCGGGGGTCGCGGGAACGAACGAGACTTCCGCAATCCCCGGCTGGTGCTGGCCCGCTCCTGCGGGCCTCCTCGTGTCAGGGGGGGGAGTGAGGTGTTAAACTCCCCCCGCGACGTCTAAGAGGGGCGTGCGTGGAACACTACGCGCCGCCGCCTCGGGTCCTGATGTGTGGGGGGCGACGGATGTCCCCAAGTCCGTCGCCCCTGGACCCATTTAGGGGGGCTGGAAGAGGGCGTTATCCGCCCTCCGCCGACGCCCGGTGCGCCTGCTGCGGGCCGGGTAAGGGGAAGAGATATCCCTCTCCCTTTCCGCAGCCTCCTTCTGCGAGACGACTGTTTAGTAAACTTACCTTAACCGCCGTTTGCTAGTTAGATTGCTAGTTGCCGTTGCGGTCCCAGGGACCGGTGGTAGGTGGTTACGGGTTAACTGACGTCAACAATACCTCCCGCTAATAATCTCTCTAACATTTCACAGCACTGGCATGGTCAAGACCCTAACCCTCATATACCGTGAGAACGGGATAGTGAAGGGTTTGTACCGCGGCATGAGCATCAACTACATAAGAGCGATACCCATGGTCGCGACCTCCTTCTCGACGTACGAACTCATGAAGCAGCTGCTGCAACTAGACACAGGAATGAAAGTCTCGTAATGACGAAAACATGGCGGCTTTTTCGGTGATTTCTGCTTAGCGTCACTGTTATTTGAAGATGGTGGCTTTTGCGCAAAATTATTAGGCTTTCTGAATACTCGTTTGAAAATAACTTATATTTTTAAAACAGCAATCTTAGGTAAAAATGCTTGATTTTAAACTTCCGATCATTTTGTGCTGACTGTCTCAAATAACTACAATTACCAATAGGCAATGAGTGGGACAGTAAAAAGAAAACTTTTACTGCATTATTTAGGTAAACTATACTCTGTGGATACTCTAAAACCTTTATAATAGTAAATTATTCGCCAAACGCCCTAACAAAGTGATCCATGACTATTCTTCTCTTGTACAGACGCCAGTACATCAAGCTACCCGAAACTGTTAAAGGAGAATGCCCATTTTGTTAGAAGTTTTGGGCCCCTAAAAAACTTCGCGTGTCACGGTGGTTTTAACTTGGTTTTGTAGACCTGGAATTACCTTTTCATATCCTGAAATCGATTTTCAATTTTTCACCCTAGTTTAAGAGAAAACTTATTTTTTCGGATGCTGAAATTGAGGTTATAAAACCAGTTTTTTTTTGTTTTAACATATTTGAAATTAAAATAATACTATTGTTTTAGTATTAATATTGATTCCAGAATTTAGAAAACACTACATAACGTCTTCTCTTGCTAGATAAATTATGTAGGTTAAGTACTTTCGCTTACAAATATCCCTTGCCGTGCCGTGCCGGCAGTCAGCGTTAAGTAGGCTGTGGCCTCACCACTATTGGGAAGTATTGTTAAAAATAAATACTTACCTACAACTAAAGCCTTAGGTTAGAGGAGCTCATGGCTAAGTTACAACAACCACACAGATCATTCACAAGCAAAGCTGCCTACGGTTGCTTACTTTAAAACAAAACAACAATGAATGGCAGGAAAAACATTTATTCTTCAAGGAATATATGGTCTAGAAATTGCACTGGGGCACTTATATCATTAAAACGACCCCAGCTTAAATACCACAATATGGTATACCATAGTATGAGTGCAGCACCCTACTGTATGATTTCCCACTAAGCAACTACAATAATAAGCAATGATATTCTCTAAAGAATTTGCCCTATGTTGCTCTACTTATTAATAAATATGTGTACTAAATCCTGCTACTCACATGTCTCGATTTAATTGTGGCGCTAACTAGACAATTGTTTTGACCTAATATTAAGGGCAAATCTTCTATTAATTCATTGCTTATTCTACACAGTAGGTACCATTCGCCTGCACATGCTCCTCATAATAGTATCTTGCCTGTTTTAATTGGTAAGATTCTAAAGCAAATCATTTTTAATTTGATTAATGATAATCTTGGAAAGTTATTTAGATGGGGAGCACTGTTGTTTATGCTTTGGAAAATCGTATGTCTTCTATTTATATGTTCCCTTTGAACAAATTCTGATAAATAATTTACTGTATTTCAACAATTGCTATGTAAATGATATCTGCAGATTCTTGCAGTGAAGGGAATATATAGGGTGACTGGTAATTAGTGACCAATACTTAAACACATGATTCTACTCATCATTACAAACAACTTTTACTATTGGACCAAATCCGAAATCACGAAATAAAAATCAGCTGTTACCTACATTTTGACGACTCGTACGAACATAAATGTAGGGAACAGCTGATTTTTTTTTTTCGTGATTTCAGATTTGGCCCGATAGTAAAAGTTGTTTGTAATGATGATTAGAATCATGTGTTTAAGTATCGGTCACTAATTACCAGTGACTGTATATACTTTATGATGTAACAACAAAACTTCTTTTGTAGTGCCTCATACTTAAACAAAAATAAAAAAAAAATGCTAAAATGGATGGATAAATGGTTTTATTATTATTATTATTAAAAGACATTCAGTGTTCGTACAACCAAGGAACAGGCAATGTTGTGAAATTGCCAAAACCCATTTGTACTTTAGTGAATTCATTTTTGAAAATGCTCGAGGTAATTGTTGTTCCTGAGGTGGTAGAACCGGCAGTGGTAGTGGAGGTGGTACAGGAATCACAGCACCTGCGATGTTATCGTCCTTGTTATCAGTCACTGACACAGACTCCACGGTGGGTCTGTTAACTCCACCAACGGCCTGGCTGTGTATTTCTCTCGATGCAGCCTCCCAACAAGCACGGCAAACTTGTTCCAAATGCAAGATCTAAAAATAAGAAAATATTATATTTATACTATTTATTTTTGTTCAATTAGTTCAATCATAGTTATTCTGCCACAATTAAAACACTTACGTGTTAATCAGGTGTCCATCTTAGTATAAAATTCCTTTGAGAACAGTCTTGACTACCCCTATGAGTTCTGCAACTTGCAATTGACATGCCACATGCAAAACATATGTTGAGGTGTCCAAGAGCAGGGGATACAAGGGATAATGTTGTGGTTCATGATGTCCAGTTTTGTAATAATACAAAACATTCGACACAATGACATCGAGGATATCTGAAAAGATAACAAAAATAAATCAGTGAAATCTTAAATAGATAATACATACTCATTTATTCATGTGCTTATTGCTATGGTCTAGGTTTTCTCACAGATCACCTTACACTGCCTAAAACGTTAATTTCTGTTAAAGCGGAAATAATAGCGATTTACAGTTGACGATGACCCCTTGATTGACCAAACATAGGCATCCTGTGTTCGTATAAGTCTTGTAAATGACACACTATAAACTTACCGGTGTAGTTGTTACCCAGGATCTCAGGATAAGTATTAGTTCATCAAATTCTTCGATTTGACGTCTACGAAGATTAGGCGCCAAACGTAGTGAGCAACTGACACACCGGCGAGAGAGGGCGGTTTACCCGACCTCTACCAGGTGTAGACATTTTTCAGGAGTAAAAAAGAGTCCAAGGCTCACTTAATAACTATAATAAAGTCAATTTGCTCACTTATCACTAAAACAGTCCAATATCACAAAACAAATCCGCTGGAGGAACGTAAACGCTCAACTCGACGGATTCTAATTGTAAAGAGCAGAAGTAAATACGGAGGAATACATTCAGCTCGACGCAAAACAAACGGCACGAAACAATTTGATTGATGCATTGATTTGACATATAGATCTGTCTAAAAGTATGACCATGTTAAATATTTTGGTAATCGATTTACCAAATCGATTTGTTATAAATAATCTTATTTACATAAAAAGTTAACCACGATAAACGCTCGATAAATGCTATTTTATGTATTTATGGGAGATTCTAACCTGAGTACTAACCAGAATAATTTATGTGGTACTAACTTTTGTTTTTTAAAGAAACTAATCGACAGGTATGAATGTAGCGGAATATTTCTGACGGTAGGAATTACCATGAAACACATGATGATTATGTGGGATTAGCTTAGGTGAGAGCGTTAGCTAGATTACGATGGGAGAAAAGCTATTGTAGCCTATCTCCGGTAATTTTAGGCGGATTAGTAAAATATCGATATTTTCAATCGATTACAATCATTTCATTGACATAGTTTGTCGTCTGGCAACATTCAGGTTAAGTTTTAATGGCGGAACTGACATAAATTCAATAAAATAAATATTAATTTAGTTTTTCAATCCTAGGGTAAAAGAAATGTTGATAAAACAAACTTGACCATGTAAAAATACGACTTGATTTTTGAGAAGTAAATAGTCTTGACACGGCACCAAAACTAAGGGGCCCATTGGTTGGCATTCTCCTTTTCCCAATTAACTTTGAACCTTATACTTTAGCGATAAAGTTGAAAATCTATTAAATAAATTTGACAGATTGTAGTAGCTTGATGAGCTGGCGTCTGTACCTATAGTTAATAGGTATAGTTAGTTCTTCTTTAATTTAAACGAATGTGGCGGTATTCCGTTTATCTACCCCAAAAATTTCAACTCTCGCCCATCCCATCCACGCCTCGCCCGCTGGTGTAAAACCTTTAGGCGCGGAAAAGGATGCCCGAGAATCCACCCTAAGCCTATAAATTATGTTTTTCCAACTAGACCTAGGGTGGGTGGTTTTTGGATATGTGTTTCCGCGTATCCACCTTAGGGTGGATTTTTGGAGGTGTATAAAGTATAAACAGGAATAACCCGAATGGGGAAGTATATTACGCACACCATTTTTCTTCAGTACTTATATAAAATCAGTATTTGAAACTTATAATGCTCACTATAACTTGTATTTATAATAAAAGTACATATGTGTAGTATAGTACACTCTATTTTGTATATGTTTAGTAAATAGGTATACAGGGTCAAATTAAATTATTATAACAAGACAAAATAAAAATTGTTTTTTTTTTGTTGGCGTCAACGACCGCTCGTGGTGTTGTATGAGTTGAGAAAATCAGTTTTTTTTTTTTTTAATCGTGTTTAGATATACCCATCACGTCTGTGAAGTTTACAGAAAGAAAACTATTTTTATACTGATATTTCAAGTGACTACACTACCTGAGGTAGGCCCCAAAACAAAAAAGTCATCAAATTAATTTATTTTTGTTTAATCATGCTAAGATATCAAGTCTGCGGAGTTCTGCTAGCTAATTCAATTTGACCCTGTATTTCAGTGTGAAAGTGAACATATTCGTAAAGCCCTATTTACATGATGTAGGTTTCTTGCCCGTGGCATACCTATAATCTTGTGGTATGCCACAGGCTATTAAATTGCACCGTGTAAGGGTGCGTTTCCACAGAAGCGGAGCTGGGCGGAGCGGAGCGGAGACGTGTAGGAATCGTCCAATCACAGACGAGACGAGTGACGCGATGAGGATTTCAACCATTGTGATTAGTCGATTCCTGCACGTCTCTGCTCCGCTTCGCCCAGCTCCGCTTCGCCCAGCTCCGCTTCTGTGGATACGCACCCTAAATCAGGATTTAGTCGCAGCAATAATTATACGCAACTCTCGATCGAATATATGGTTTTATGTGTAGTACCCACCACACCTCTCAGATATAGGGTAAACTACCCAATTATTGGCACTTTAAGCAATATGGTGGAAAAAAACTAGAAACTTTTATTATTTACAATAGATTTTTTTTATGTTCCTGACAGTCAACTTGTTATATTGTGGCAATTGCATTACATATGTTTTTTCCAGTATTTTTATTCGACATAAGTCATTAAACTTGTTTAAAACATATTAAGCAATTGATAAGCAATATCCTTCAAAATTATTCAGATTGTGATTGAAAGTGTTACGCAATAAGGGTGCTGCGGGCTAATTGCGTAACACACTATCAGTAGCAAGGGGTTTCATTTTGACAGTTCAACAACATTAATTGCGTTATTTACGTTGTTGAGCAGAACATTTTTCGTACATATGGAGCAATGGATTAGCAATATGCCTCAAAATGAGAGTAATAGTGTGTTACGCAATTAGGGTGCTGGTTAGCTTTCGCCAATTGTTTTTCAAATAAATGGCGAAATACGTGTGTCAGGTTTGGAGACCATCTTCCAAAGAGACTTTGGGAAGATTAATCTCCAAACCTGACACGCGTATACCCGTCAAAAAGTATTTTTATTAGACAATATTTAGGTTTAATATAGGAATAAATATAAATTCCGTGCCTTTGCTGCTTTCCACAAAAGTGTAAGAATATTGCAGTCTCACATGGGGCAAATTCCTAATTAAAGCTTTAGGAAACTCCCAAACTTTTTAAGGGTCAACAAACCAACTGAGACCTCAATCGACCTCAATAATTCTTATTCTGATTAGCTTTATTCTTATTATAGGTTTTGCCCGCGACTTGTCGACGTGAAATTTCTTGTTCCCCAACCCACCTCGTCGCATCGTTTTCGCATAGCGTTCTTTCCGACTTTTTTCTTTTTGCTCGGGTCCTTAGGGTCCTGGCATGATGTTGAATAGCCTTAAAAATTGGTCTATTCATAAATTTCTATACCATCTTACTCAAATACTGCTAATCCATAGACATATATTTCCCATCTCAATGTGCTAATCAGTCATTGCTGCGTTTCACCTTTTAAAACGTTAAATACATACCTATTTTAATAGACTAATGGCTAATTTTTCAATATCCCAGGAATAAAAATTATCTACTTATAGACATATAATTTTTTTTTATAGAAGAACTGTCAAATATTCAAAAATATTTCTCCGATAAAATTATCTGGCATTGGAAAAATCAGACTAGAATGCCATTGGCACGCAGAAGCTTAAGTAAGTTCGTAGAACTGGTTAGCCTGCTACGACTATATAATTAATTATTCATGATTTTATGACAAACGTGGATTCCATTGGATATACCGGTGACTTTGAACAAAATCTAACACTTTCGAGTGTCGAGATAGAAAGCGGTAACAGAAAAAGAACTATGACGATATGGTCTGTTCCAAAAGTATCCAATGAAAATGACAACAAACTAATGGATCAAAAACCTGTAGGTGCGTATTTGTAGTACCTAACACGTACAAATTGAGTGCTTTGATTTGATTATTTGAATACTCAACTCAAGCCCGAAATTATATTACCTTAAAATGTTTTTTATTTGACAATTAAGGTTAATTTATAACCTCAATTTTCGTCGATGATTTTTCATTTACAATTTAATAATACTATTCAAACAATAATTGTTGGGAAAAAGTGCTGAGATATAAAGTTGAATCCTTCTAAATACGTATGAATGTGTTACTAATTCCTTCTAGTGAGTGATTGCGTAAGAATTCATCATGAACAGGGTTTGTTTAGATTATTGTCAGATACTTTTGGAACAGTGTACACCAGGTATTCACGAAAGAGCTTTAGTCAATTCTAAGCGTGTATAGACAATCTGTTGGTTTAACGACTACCCGACAGCTATTAATTAGCCATATCTAATGGAACATCGAACGCATAACATAAGAGTAATAATGTCGACTATAAAATAGCTTTAAAAGTCGGTGTTGTGTTTGAAAAACAGGGTGACAAGGATAGATTTTAAGATGATTCATTCCACGTATCTATGTTTCACAAAATTATATTATACGTAAGATTAATATCTTTACGCACATTAAATGTGGCATTTTACAGTTCGGAGAACAATGGAGCAGTTTTTTTTTCTCGTGCTTCCAAAGCACTGATAGGTTTGGTTGACATTTTAGACACTATATTCGTTA